>VONZ01000042.1:1677500-2130000 GCA_012976165.1 Labeo catla
CAGTATCCTGAAAATAATGCAGAAGTGCCCTGAAGTGTATTCACTTAAAGGTGCAGACCTACAGCAGCGCGTCGATCATCTGAGGAAGATGGGACTGGTAGAAGGTAGGGATGCACCGATCCGACTTTTTCAGTCCCGATACCGATACCGATGCCTGGGCTTTGTATATCTGTCGATACCCGATACCGATCCGATACCATTGTTGAATTCATGGATCGCGGAAGGGGGGGGGTCTTTTGAGGTCTGGTACAAATTATGACATACATAGGCTATAGACGCATATGGATTATTCATTAAAAGTTCGCGATCTTGATTCAAACACACACAATCTTATTGCTATGATTATGACTTCGCCATGTCTATAAAACATTTGAAATCGCAATCACATCGGAATATTTAAACCTGCTTTCCCGCAACCGCTGATCCAGAGAGAGCTCTGGTCATGTAAGTTAAGCTTTATGTTTAAACAAGCTTCACGAGCAGGATACACGGTATAGGCTACATTTCTTTGTTGCAAACATTAAATAATAACTTAAGTATTGGGATAAATGTTCATTATAGCCCAGCACGGGCCTTGTCAGACAGCTTATTGGAATTCTCGGTCCGAGCCCGTCTTCACCCAAAACACCTTATACTACTGTTTCATCTATTGAAATAGCTCAGTTTTAATGGCAAAGTGATTATATTTCGTTTTATTTAGAAAAACATTTGGAGCATTTTTGTTCATTAAATATAGGCTAAGTTTTTGTTTTTTAAAGTAATGACCAAGTGGTCATCGAAAGACTGATCCGACACATTGTTCAAACACGCACAGTCTGTTTGATCAATTTTGCCTTCTCAAATCACGACTTGCCTAAAATAAGATCTATAGATATAGGGCTAAAAGAGTTCAAATATAAAACAATGTTAGTTTCAACGTTAAACAGATAAACGTGCGCTATTAGACGCGTACCCAATCCTTTTTGCGGAGAGTAGAAGCTAAAGCCGAATTGCAGGAAATGGAGGCGCCAGCGCCATTACTTGCATTTTTTTTTCAGTGGAAACAATTTAAAATGTTCCGTCATTTTTGCTCGTAAAGGTAAGAGTAATACATCATTCGGAACTGTTAAGGGTCTTTTGTTTGTGTGCACTCACAATATCAACAAAACGTTGCAAACGGTGCTTTTATTAAATAAAGAAAACAAACATGATGCGCTTTCTGTTGCCTCAACGCTTCACAAAAATTAACGGAAACTCAGCGAATACATACCTCACAGACATGATACATATATCTATAGAAAGCTTGAAATTAGTACTTAACGAAACAAAACTAATACTCTTTCAAAAAAAAAACAAAAAAAAAACTCTTCAATATGTAATCTGTAAAGATGCATTTCTCTAAAGGCGCGTCCAGAGAGGAGATGGTGAGTCAGGATCGGCAACTTCATCCTTGGGAAAACACTGGTTTGTTCATAAATAATTAAAATATCTCCTTTCTATTTCCCCCGACACATTCACTGTAATTACGTTTGCCGGAGCTGTGTGGGAAGTTTCAGCCCATTGCGTGCGCTTGAACGCGGATCTCTTCCAGATGCGCTGATTTGCTGCTGATGGCGGAGACACTAAACGCTTCCGGAGCCGGTCTCGTGTTGTTTCCACCAGCCCAGAAATTTGTTTTCATCACCATAATTGGTGTATGTATAAAATATAAAAATAAGGATAAGCCTAGAACAGGCCCGAAGCCCAGCCATGTCTGAACTATGACCTGAAAAGCCCGGACTTATTTATAACATTTTAGACATTGTATAAATTGACTCATTTCTAAAGTTAAAACATTTTTAACTAATAACTATACTATTAATATTGTTTTTAATATTAAAATGTAGACACCCCTATAGCGACCTATATTTATAAGTCACTGGCTGTGACGGAGGAAGAAAAAAAAAAAAAAAGAGGAAAAAAACTGGATCGGCCCGTGGATCTGTTAATTTTTCCGATCCCCGATCCAGCTATTTTTTCAATATCGCGGCCGATATCCGATCCTAATATCGGATCGGTGCACCCCTAGTAGAAGGTGACGAATCTTGTTTTTTAGTGAATTACACTTGCAGTTATAAAGTTTGGAGTCAGTAAGATTCTTAGAGGATAAATTGTTAAAAAAATGTATTTCTAATAAATAGTTCTTTTGAATTTCCTATTCATTAAGTAATCCTAAAAAAAGAGTATCATGGGTTCCACAAAAATATTAAGCAGCACAGCTGTTTTCAACACTGATAATAATAAAAAAAATTCCTAAACAGCAAATCAGCATATTAGAATGATTTCTGACACTGAAGACAGGAGTAATGATACTGAAAAATAAGCTTTGCTTAACAGGAGTAAATTAGTTTTTAAACATATTAAAATAGAAACCGTTATTTTATTTTAAATTGTAACACTATTTCACAGTACAGCTGTTCAGTCAAATGCAGCCTTGGTGAACATAGAGCCTTTATTCAAAAACAGGGATGAAACTAACAGACCAAAATTCACAGACCAGAAATAGCACTGGAAGTATGTGTCATGTATCATGTTTGTTTATTAAAGACGAGTTTCTGCCAGAGTGCAGCAAACACATTATTTGCAAATTATTTGCATGGGTTTATTAGGGATTCGAGCACGTAATGCTGAAACCCTATTGTAATTGTAAGGATTTTTTTAACTTTCAAAAACTTTACATCGTTGCAATCCTTGGGTCAAGACGAACAAAACTATATTGCGATTTTCTCTACGACGTACAGTTTATCCGCAAAATGGCGTTATGTCCGAAACCAACTTTTGCAAACTAGTCCTAGGTTTTTCGCCTGATCAGAACCAAACCAGTGCTGAAATATTCTCTGGACAGTAAATATCAATAATTATCAAAAAAAGGTTAAAAATTTCGACTCAGGGTTACAGGGAACGACAAAACGTTAGCCAATTGCTACATGTAGCTATAACTCTTGAACGGAATGAGATATCTTCACCAAACACATGTGTATAAGCTTAATCTTTGGTCAAATAAAAAAATTGCACAGCTCTGCCACTTGGTGGTGCTATAAGATGAAAAAAAACTAAAGATGACTAGAACTATGCAATCGTTAGTCCGATTGATTTTTTTGGTATGCAGGCTCTTTGTCCGTAGTGGCATAAGGGTCTATAAGGACATTTGCGTATCTAGAAAAACATGGCTGCCTTTGGCCAATGAAGTTTGAGCACCTATTAGACAAGGTTAACGGAGGCCGATCGAAACAAAACTCGCTGGGCATGTTCGACTCATGGCCCTAAAGGTCTGTAAGAATTTTGAAACAAATCGACCACTAGGTGGCGCTAACGAGTTTTTTGCCTCTGTAATCACATGGTGTTTCACACATCCACACAAAATGCATATCATTTGATAGATCTCCACATGCTGAGCAACTTTGCCTCAAGAACCATTGCTGTCAATCAAATTGTTCATTAAATATTCACAAATATGTGAAAAACCTACTTTTGCAAACTAGTTCTAGGTTTTTCGCTGAATCTCGATCAATCCACTACAGCGCAGTTCTCCAGACTCTGTAGATCAATAATTATCAAAAAAAAATTGAATTTTGTTCTTCGGTTAGCTATAATGGGGTCATTTACAAAAGGGGCGTGACCAAAAATACTCAAAAGCCCATAAAACCTAAACAAAAACTCAAAACTTTACAAAAATTGGTGAGAACATGTGTCAGATGACTCTTAACAAGCATGCAAAGTGCAGATTCATGAAGATTGGACCATAGGTGGTGCTATAACAGTTAAAAAGGCTTCGAAAACACAAGCTGTCTATGGTAAATAGCCTCAAATTAAGAAATGCACATATATTCACACAAACACTGGATCTTCATATCATATGATAAATCTCCCCATTCTGAACAATTTTGCCTCTAGGACCATTGCTGTCAATCCAGCTGTTCTTTAAATATTTGATATTGTTTAAAAAAAAAACTACTTTTGAGAACTAGTCCTAGGTTTTTGACTCAAAATCAATAAAACCACTGCAGTAAAATGCTCTGGACTCTCTAGATAAACAATTATTTAAAAAAAAAATGTTTTTGGACAGCGATAACAGGGCCACTTAATAGGATAATCATGATCTACTGTACAAAAAATTGTCTAAAAAACCTAAAAGAAAACAAAGCTAAAAGAAAAAAAAAAAGAAAATGTTAGCCATATATTTTTTGGTTTGGTCTACACCCTAAAGCAATAGCACCTCAAAAACCTTATATGCTCAAACCCTGGTAATTGCTGCTTGCAGCTATATTTTAGAAATATTGTTGTACTTGTAACATTTATCCATCATTATTTTTGGAGGAACTGTAAACTGGAAAGATTCTTTCAGGCTGTTATTACCATTTAAAGGCATAATTAACTTAAAACATTCACTCACCCTCAAGTGGTTCCAAACCTGACCATTGATGTCCACTACAGGGACAAAACACACACACACACACACACACACACATTTATCTTCTTTTTTGTTCCACAGAAGAAAGTCATACAGGTTTGCAATGAAATATGATGATAGAATTTTTATTTTTGTGAACCTTGTTGAATCTTTTTAAAGTCCCTAAGAAATTGTTGTACCCAATTATTAAATAAAAGATAAAGATATTTTAATTAAACTAAAATGGATTTGTGTAACACTTTTTATAAAAAACAATAAAATACTGTTCCAAATCAACAGAAAATAATGCAGCACAAGCTATAGGCAAGGAAAAACCTATGTTTAGAACATACATTACCAGTCAAAAGTTTTAGATGTTTTTTAGCCTCATCTGCTCACCAAGCCTGCATTTATTTGATCCAAAATACAGCAAAAGCAGTAATATTGTGAAATATTTTTACTATTTAAAATAAATGCTTTCTGTTTAAATATACTTTAAAATGTTATTTATTCCTGTGATTTCATAGCTGATTTTTTAGCATCATTACTCCAGTCACATGATCCTTTAGAAATCATTCTGATCAGAATTGCTGCTCAAAAAACATTTATTAATTATGCTGAAAACAGCTGAGTATCATTTTTTCAGGTTTCTTTGATAAATAGAAAGTTCAGAAGAACAGCATTTATCTGAAATGTAATTTTTTTGTAACATTATAAATGTTTTTATCATCACCTTTGATCAATTTAAGCATCATTGCTAAATAGAAGTATTAATTTCTATAATTTTTTTCCCCCCCCAAAAAAACAAAACAATTATACTGACTCCAGACTTTTGAATGGTATAGTGTATAATGTTACAAAAGCCATTTATTTAAAATAAATGATGATCTTTGGATCTTTCTGTTCATTATCCTGGGGAAAAAAATCAACTGTCTTAAATATTGATAATAGTAATAATAATGTTTCTTGAACAGCAGATCAGCATATTAGAATGGTTTCTGAAGGATCATGTGACACTGTAGACTGGAGTAATGATGAAAATTTAGCTTTGATCACAGGAATAAATTACATTTTAAAATATATTTAAATAGAAAACAGTTGTTTTGAATAGTACGAATATTTCACAATATTACTGCTTTTGCTGTATTTTTGATCAAATAAATGCAAGCTTGGTGAGCAGAAGAGACTTCTTTAAAAACATTAAAAATCTTACTGTTCAAAAACTTTTGACCGGTAGTGTATATACATTACAAGTGAGGAAAGAAGAGAAATAAATAAATAATAAATAAAAAAAAAAAAATGACATGCTGATTTTTTCCCCCTCGCTGTTTAAATACATTTTGTAATTTTTTTTTCTGTCATTTCTGTAACAGCCACTGACAAAGAGTTGCAAAATCTGTCCACAGGTAGTCTTCAAAGGATGATCAGTCACTACCCCAAGGTTTTGCTTCTGCCAGTCAAGAGGGTAAACATGGTGTCTCGACTGCTCCGAGAGAAATGCCTCTTCACCATCCATCAGGTCACAGACATCCTCAGAGACTCACCTGAGGTTTTGGAGGAGGATTTGGCTGAGCTAGAGTACAAATTTCAGGTATTTTTCACTAAAAGTTTCCCAGCTCAGCACGTACAAAATCTTGGGGTAAACTGCATGTAAATGCATTCTAATTACTTTTCGCTGTTGTGTGAGCCATTTTAGGTTACTGAAGTTGCCATTTAAAGCTTTACAGTAATTTCACACTGACAAACAACTTGTTTTCTCCCCTCAGTATGCGTATTTTCGTATGGGGGTGCGACAGCCGGAGATGGTAAAGGCAAAGCTCTTCAGGTTGTCCCTGTCCGAGCTGCGTTGTCGTCACTGTTTTCTGGAGCGGAGGGGTCTGTACCAGACACCTGACAAGAAGGGCCAAACGCTCATCGTCAACCCCCCGCTCAAAGACGTCCTCTGCGTCTCTGAGGAAACGTACCTGACGCAAGTCGCCATGGCAACAGCAGAGGAGTTCCATGTTTTTCGTAAGCTGATGGCAAGAGAGCAAGAGGAAGAAGGGAGGGAGGACGAGTACAGCAGTGGTGAGGATGAAGAGTTAGGGGAGGATAAAAATGATGATGACGGAGTGCACAGGAGAAAACGTCAGTGGAACACTGGTTACAAGAGGGACAGGAAATGATGCGATTTGTTTTAAATATTCAAAGGGAATAAAAACTATTTCATGCTGCAAAATTTTGTAATTTAGTTTTTTTTTTTTTTTCGGGGAAATATCTGATGGCAGCATCTCATGTTTTGCATCAGTAACCCAACACATGCAAACCACTAGAATATTATTTACATTCTGGTGGTCATGCCAACATTTTTGTATATTATTTGTTTGTCTAACCCTCCATGTCATTTATTGCTTTATAAGCTTTTACCTCCGGATATGAGGTGCATAGTAGTGTCGAGGGACATTGAGGTAATAATGGTGTTAGTGTTAGTATATCTGAACGGCCTGTCATGGGGAGGGTCAGCATAATTTACACCAAATGCCGAGTAACCATGGAGAGCTGAAAGAGTGTTAGTGCCGTGCCATCGTTTACGGATCTGTGCGCATCAGTGGAACGCCTGCTCTCTGATAACAAGGACAGAGCCGGGAGGTATTGATCTGCGGCAACATTAGTCTAATGGGGGCCTGGGTGGAAGCGGGAGTTACTGCACATGTGGATGTGCGGAACAGGTACGTGAGTCATTTTAACACGATTAATTGATTTTTAGTCAATGCGTCCGTATTTGATTCTTCCTCTCTGAGCTGTTTGTCGATCAAACGGGGCTGAAACTTAAAAGAGTGTTGTGTTGAGTTGGAATTACATACCATGGCGTAATGATTTGTGTGTTTGTATTAGAGATAACACACCACAGTACAACATTATTTGCATTGATTTTTTTGTGCTTGTCAAGCATCATGCTACTAGCAGTTGTGGTCGAAATATGTGTATTTGTAAGTAAATTCTTCTCAGTCAGTTATATATAATACAAGTATATTGTTTTATATTTCATAGTCATCACTATTAACTCTTGGATTTGTGACGGAATCTTTTCCTGAAAATATACAGTCACATATGTTCATACTCCCTAACTATTCTTTTTTTTTTATGTATTTATTTTTTAAATGAAGTATTATTAGGAACATTTACTTTTCGTTCTAAAATAGGGATAGGGATTTAATTTTCTGTTTGGGGTTAAAATGACTTACAAATAATGACTTTGTTTTTAGTCAAATTGTGTAGGAAGAAAATTGCTTTGTGAATGTTTGATGGTTTTTAACTTCACAAAATACTAATAATAATCAGGAATGATGATGATGTGATGTGTAACATTTATCCATCATTATTTTGAAAAAAAAGTAGACGGTAAAGATTTGTTCAGGTCATTATAACCATTTAACATCTTTACTTTCACCGTCCCGCTGACAGGACACTTGGTGCTCTTTTTTCAGTTGTCTTTTTTCCCTATCGAATATTTTTGTCATCATCATAAATTTAATATCATTTGAAAGCGTAAAATCTCAAAATGAATCATGTGAAAACCCTTACTATGAAAATGGTAAATTTAATTTAAAATCTTTTAGCAGTCTCCTCCTTCTTAGTAGGTGGTATTAAGTGTCATATTACTCAATTTATTATGATATTTTACAATCAAATGTTTTAGGATCTTGACCAATGTAAAGGTCTCAAAATTCCATATTTGGTGGTTATTTTGTGAAAAATTAAATGGATATCAACTTCAAATTTGGAACTTAACGAATTTAGACATATGGCTTTAACTTTATAGCAATTTTGGGTTAAAAATATTTTGTGCAGTATTTATTTGATATAAAACATTTTCTTTACAGTAAATTTAAACTTCTGTAACATCTATGTTAAAAAATGATAACTTAATTATAAAAATATTTAACATTTAAAAGCCAGAAAGCGATTCTAAAAGAAACATTTTATATTTTAGTATTTGTATATTAGGTATGTTTTGATTATTTATATATATATATATATATATATTTCATATTTAAACTAATGGCTAAATGATATGCATTGTTATTCATCATGACAAAACTATATAAAGTGCAACTGGGTAAATCTCACAAAGAAATGTCTAATTACAAAACAAAAAGGAAAAACATTTGTTTATAAAATAAGCTTAAGTTTATGCGAGCCAGTTACCGCCACTGGGTAAAAAAAAAAACACGTTTTTATCTCACTGTTTTCTTGCAATTGTGAGTTTACACCTTCCAATGCTGACTTTTTTTCTGTCTCAAAACCCTATAATACAAACTCCAGAAATAAAGTCAGAATTGCAAGATAAAAACTCTTTCTTGTAACTGCAATCTTTTTTTCTCAAAACCCTATAATACAATACAAACAAACAATTCTGATTTTTTTTTTCTTGCAACTGTAAGTTTTGTATCTTAAAATTCTATTTTTTTTTTCGCAATTCGATTTTTTTTCTAGAATTGTACAATATAGACGTAGACTTGCAAATCTAAGAAAAAAGTCACAATTGCAAGATATAAACTCACAATTTTTAGGAAAAAAAGTGTTGATCGTGTTTTTTATGTAAAAAAAAAAATGGGGGGCGGTGACAGTTAAGGGGTTAAAGGGATAGTTCACCTAAAATGAAATTCTGTCATCATCATTGTTCTCACCGTCACAGAAGAAAGAAATCATACAGGTTTGGAACGACGTGGATAAAGAAATGACAGAATTTATTTAGGAGTAAAAATTTGGGTAAATATCTGAAGAAATTGTTCATCTTCCTCTGTTGACTTTTAGCCAGAACATATTGAACTGAGTTCAATAAAACAAAAAAACAAAAAACTCAACTCAGTCATGTCCCAAATAATTGCTAGTCAGTTGCCATTATTTTTCTATACAGCATTTATCTGGACAAAAAAAGCTGTGTACTGTCGTGACTTTCTGTTGTCGTTCCTGGTTTGAATATGTAACTGCATTTTCTTATGTTTGAAATATGTTTGATTTTCCTCATCCAAAGTTTACAGATCATATGGTGTACAAGTCTGTACTCATGTTTCTTTTGTTTCCTGTAGGTAGAAAAGCCACAAACAAAGGAGCTATTGTTCTTTAGCCAAACACTTTCTCTCAGTAGTGTGCTGCTGAACTCCAAACATGACTGATTCTGACATTTTCAACATCTCTGTGAAGTGGCACAACATAATGAAGAGCAGTCACATGGATCTGTTCCTCATCCCCACAGTTCTGCTAACCTCCGTCACACTGCTGGTCAACCCTGTTCTGTCCCTCTGCATACTGTGTTTTCCTTCGCTACGTCAAGAGACCCGCTACCTGCTCCTTGCTAACATGCTCTTCGCAGATATGCTCTTCCTCGCCATAAACCTTGCGATGGTCTCCTGCAATTCCGTGGGCCTGTACTTGCCCCACTGGTTGTGTGAGTTTATGATGGTGAGCATGGTAATGACATACAGCACCTCCGTGTTCACTGTCACGTTGATGGTCGTGGACACATACGTGGCAGTACGTTGGCCGTTACGTTACAAAGAGATTCTCCCACCATCTCGTGCCAGGAAGATAATCATGGGCTTGTGGGTGATGGCCGCAGTGTGTCCCATCTCTTTGCTCGTGATGTTTCAGGTGGTGATGGGCAGTGATAAGAATGAACGTCCAGTGTGTTTGATGTTGATTGCACTGTATTCGTTGGAACAGAAGATGAAGGTTGGCGTTCATTTGTACTTCATCATTGCGATCAGCCTCTGCACTATTCTCATTGTGTACTGTTATATCCATCTCTACATCATCACCAAGACTTCTGGGATATGGCGTAGTCGGTACTCTCGTGCGCGTATGACGCTTCTGGCACACACTCTGTTGCTCATGATGTATTTTATACCCGCGTTGGTCTTTGCCGTCGAGCTGGCTCTTTTAAAGGTCAAAACTCAGATTCAAGATTCAAACTCAGATAAAGTGGGAGTGTGGATTAACTTGGTGAACATGTGCATTTTGATGCTGTTGCCACGCTGTTGCACTCCTTACCTGTACATCCTGCGCTATCGAGAGATTTACAAGACTGTCCAGCAGGTGTTGTGGAAAAAGAGACACCAAAGTCAGAGTGTAACCTACTGAACTTGAAGTAGAGCAAGCCTGCAAAATAACTGTATCTGGTTGCTCTGTCGTTGGAGGATTCATTTGCAAAAGAGGAAATTATAAGACTTCTGAGCCAGAAAGTGATTCTAAAAGAAGCATTTTATATTTTAGTATTTGTTTTGTTACATTCTATTAAAGCATTTTAACTGTTAATATCAATGTGAGTGTGTCTCAGCACTGGGGATGGACAAGTTAGTGCACTCTCAGGACTGGGTTTGCGGCAGGAAGGGCATCCGGCGTAAAACGTGCCAAATCGGCTGTGCGGCTGTGGCGACCCCTGATCAAGGGAGCAAGCCGAAGGAGAGAGAGAAAACTGTTAACATCAATGTATATTAAGTATGTTTGCAAGTATGTTTTTTTTATATTTTCATATTTAAACTAAAGACTAAATAATATGTGTTGTTATTCATCATAACAAAACTATATAAAGTGCAAATGGGTGAATCTCACAAAGAAATGTCTAGGTCACGTTTCCGCCACTAAGTAAAAAATAAAAAATGGAAATGTTTTCTCAGAATTGCACTCTATAATACAAACTCAAGAAATAAAGTCAGAATTGCAAGATTTTTCTCACAACTGCAAGTTTTGTATCTCTTTTGTATCTCTTGTACTTTCGTCTCACAATTCCAAAGTCAAAAATTTCTTTTTTTGTCAGAATTGTGAGATATGAACTCGCAATTGTGAGTCTCAGAATTGTGAGTTTATAACAATTGCAAGATATAAACTTCTCATTTTTAGTTAAAAAAACGAATTGTGAGTTATCTCTCAGATATATTGCATTTTTGACATATACGCAATTTTGAGAAAAAAGTCAGAACTGTGAGTTAGAATTAAGAGAAATAAACTTGCAACTGCAAAATTTTTTAACTTGCAATTCTGACTTATAGATGAATAATGAGATATAAACTTGCAATTGTGAGTTATAAAGTCCATTTCTGAGGAGTGAAAAATTGCAGAATTGCAAGTTAATATCTCAGAATTCTGACTTAATAACTCGCAATTGCAAATTGTGAACTGCAAGATGTGGACTCACAAATCTAAGAAAAAAAGTCACAATTGCAAGATATAAACTTACAATTCTTTAAAAAATAAAAAAGTCAGAATTGTGAGTTATACACCTTGCAATTCTGCCTTTTTTCTCAGAATTGTATAATACAAACTCGAGAAATAAACTTGCAATTGTGAGTTATAAAGTCTTAAATGCAAGCTATAAACTCGCAATTCTGACTTTTTTTCTCAGAATTGCATGACATAAACTTGGAATTGCAAGAAATAAAGTCAGAATTCAAAATAAAAACAATTCACAAATGCGAGTTTGGTATCTTGCAATTCTGACTTTTTTTTTTGCAATTCTGAGTTTATAGCTTGAAAAAAAACTTTTTCTCAGAATTGTGAGATATAAACTCACAATTGCGAGTTGATATGTTGCATTTTTGACTTTCTTTTTGGGTTAGTATCTCACGATTCTGACTTTGTTTCTCTGAATTTTATAATACAAACTCAAGAAATAAATTTGCAATTCTGACTTTTATTCTCCCAATTGCATGATATGAAACTCACGATTGCGTGTTATAAAGTCAGAACAACGAGATAAAAACTTGGAATTGCGTCAGAATTCAAAATAAAAACAATTCTTTTCTCGCAAATGCAAGTTTTGTATCTTGCAATTTTGACTTTTTTCTCACAATTCTAAGTTTATAGCTTGCAATTCTGATTTCTGAGGGGAGAAAAAAGACTGATATTCCCATGAATCTTCTCAGAATTGCATGTTTATATCTCACAATTCTGGCTTAATATCTTGCATTTGCATGTTATAAAGTCAGAATTGCAAGACATAAATCTCACAAATCTGAGAAAAAGAGTCACAATTATTATATATAAAATTAAGTCAGAATTGTGAGTTTTTATTTTCTGACTCTGACTCTGAATTGCACATTTATTTCTCAGAATTGTGAGTTTATATCTCGCAATACTGACTTTGTAACTCACAACTGTGAGTTTATATCTTGCAGTTCTGAGAAAAGTCAGAATTGTGAGATGTAAACTTGCAATTGGGAGAAAAAAAGTCAGAATTGTGAGATAAAAAGCCGCAACTACCTTTTTTAATTTTTTTCGGTGGCGGAAACGGGCTTCCATGTAATTTTCTTGAAGCAAAATACAGTTTTCATGTTCTTGTCTTGTCTTTTTTTTTTTTCTTGACAATTTTTATGTGAGATTTTCCCAGCAATATGTTGTTATTCATGCCTACAATGTTGATTCAAACTCTTGTGTGCAAAGCAGTGGTCCATAATGCTGTTTTGTTCTCTTAGTTAGATAAATAAATTCACATTTCAGTATTTTTACACGATTGTGTCTTTCTCCGATTTCCTCCAAGTGTTCAATGTTTAACCTGTGTGGCACTTAGTTCGCTAAGTTAAACAATCAATCAGTCCAAAAATAACAGTGTAAATGTTACGCAATACTTCTGATTCTAGGAAGACATATCAATATTTATGCCTTGGTGCAAAATCCCAGAGTGTCATTCTGATCCATTTAGCTGTGAAGTAATATTTACCTGTTTCTCCATCTCCACGGAAACCATCTACAAGTGTGTCCGACAAATCCACATATGTCTCCTGAATCACTTACCACAGTCTGCAGGAAGGGACAAGGAGAGACACATTTACCTGTCCGTCGCTCTTTCAACCCTGGATTGGACACACAAACACATGCCAAGAGATGGAAACTCTGATGGAGGGAAAGTCGGAGCGATTCTACTTAGTTGCCGAAGATGTTTTTTTATCTCTGCTTTGTTCGTTTGGGAATTGGTACAACAGGTCGGGTCGAGCTGAGCTTCACAGACTTTCTTCTAATTTAACGAACTCCTCTGAAACCCCAGCAGAGATGTTTGCGCACGAGTGGCGTGGATTCATCCCTACCTGCTACATGAGGGTGCTTCAGCTGTGCCCCGTTTTGGCCTTCCTGGCTATTCTGATGATCACTCCGGTTCTTCTAGTACGTATCCTGTCTCGAGTTGACCTGCGGCAGCAGACGCGTTACCTCCTCCTGGCTAATGTTCTCTTCAGCGACCTGCTCTTTGTTTGCATGAATATCCTGAGTGCCTGCATCAATTTAGCCGGTTTGTTAATGACGGAGTGGCCGTGTGCCGTGCTGCTCTTCCTGTTGGCGGTCTTATACAGCTCTGGCGTGCTAAGTATTACAGCAATGGTGCTGGATACCTGCTTTGCAGTGTTAGCCCCCTTTCGCTACCTGGCAATGTGGCCTGTGTCACGAACTTACATAGCAATCGCCGCCATCTGGATCTTCTCTGTCTTTTTGCCTGCGGCAGCTATTGGCATGTTTTTGTGGTACCATAGTATGACACCCTGCGCCCTCCACCTCTGCTCCCTGCCTTTGCTGATGGTTTTGACCGTAAGCCTTTTTCGCCCACTCCACGTCTCCATGCTGCTGACGGTCACGGGTATCATTTTCATCCTCCTTCTGGTGTTGTCTGGTTACCTCATCCTCTACTTTTGTACCCGCAGTTCGGGCGTGTGGAAGGGCGAGACCTCGTCCCGTGCTAGAGGAACATTTTTCATCCATTATCTCCACCTGTTCCTGGCTTTCTGTCCCCTGCTGGTTTTGATGATCGAGCTGATGCTTTGCCAGAATAGTCAGACTATGGACCCCAAAGCGAGCCTGTGGATGTCCCTGGTCGTGTGTAATGTCTTACTCATCCTGCCCAAAGCCTTAGCGCCGTACCTGTACGGGCTCCGCTATAGAGAACTGTGCAACTTGCTGTTCCAGTTCTTTCACCTGAATAAGCCAACTACTATCACACCTGTGATATAAATACGCTTATCTGAACTTATGAAAAAGACATTTAAAATGGTGTTGTTGAACTTTTCATTGGAGCTTGCTAATTTCATCAAATAATAAAAAGGGCAAGCTTTAATTATGCTTAACTGGGGTTTTGTTCACAGGATTAAAGTAATAATATGATTTGTCAGAATAATATGTGAGAATAATCAAAAATGTACTTGTTGTAATTATGGCATTTATTTTGTTTAAAATGGTATGATGTATTTTTAATGGTATTTTCTATGTATTTTGGTACTAAAAACACAGATACACACAGTTACACACATACGTCAGATTTGTAAACCCTGTCAGAAATTATAAGGGGCTTTACAAATAATGTAAGAGATTTTGAATATTTCTTATTTTGGTTTTTGGAACCAAGTTAACGTTACTATATTTTATTGTAGAAACAATAACTGTAGTCGATATTGTATTTTGACTGAAACTAAGCAATGTAAAACATTATTGTAATTTTCTTAGGGTGATAAACCAAGCATCTGTAGCTTATGTTGACATGCTTATTTTACACATTAGCATTATTTAAAAGATTACTGTAAAAATAAGAATAAAACTTAGCAGAGAAATTTAAGCACTAAAACGTTGTGCTTCATCTCTTCAGATGTGTTCGTCTGATAAAAGGTTCACAAAACTTACTGCTGCTGCAAATTCGATTCATGTAACGTTCTTACGTTTCTAATGGAAACCTGATCCAAGAATACCTATTATTCACTATTATTATAATATGTGTGAAATTTTATTGTAATGTGTGTCTAATCTGTGGGACCGTGCTATTCTATTTTGGCCAGAAAAAAATGCGCGCGAAACACCACGGCAGGATCAGTTAAAATAACCGCAAGATGGCGCCACTGGCTCCTTTTTTTTTATTATTATTTTTTTTTTTAGTAATGAAGATTTCCAGTAGTTTTTTTTTTGTTTGTTTTTTGCTTTTTTTTTTTTTGAGTTTTTGTCAGTGAAATTATTGAACTAAATGAAATTGTTTTTACTACATATACCTGTAATTAATTTCAGTTTTTCAGAAGATCAAATTTCTTGCGTCACGGGTTTTTTTCCGTTTCTTTCTCTGTCCGGAGAACTACCTGTGTTTTTCCCTTTTTTTTTAATCAAGACGGCTTTCTACATAAGAAAAAAAGAAAGTATCTAGCATCTATTTTATTGTACTGTACAAAATACGTTGGAGATACATTCTAATCTAAACAGTTCTTTGTTCTTGCATTAGCAACATAACTAATAACGTAAAACTACACTATTGGCTTTGGGATCGCTGAAAAGGCTGTTAAAGTTTGCCGTGACAACAATATGACACAAGCTATCTTCGTTCATAATCGGGTTTTTTGTTTGCAAACAACGTTGAGGCACATGGAAATTCTCCCGCACTGAATTTTGGGATATGACGTTCTTTTGCTGGTTTGAAGGAGTAATGAGACAGCGACAAAACTACATTTCCCATGAACGCAATTTAACAGCTGAGAAAACAGAAGCTCAAAGCCAGCGTGTGTACTCTTTTGTGCCAGAGCACGCAGAGAGCGCTTATGAAACGGACGATGACAAAGAAAACTTCACAGTGACAGCACAAGTGCTCACGCTTATGGATCTGTTTTGCAGAATCAAACGGAATTGTTTGTTCGCGTTTACTTTTAAGGATCTTACCCGTGCTGTTGTTATTGATGTTTTGCAGAAAGTTGATCTCCTGTGGATAAGGTGAGAAAAATAATGCTGAACTTTCATCTGAACAACTGTAATGACTGAGATACGATTAATTGAGATACACTGACTGCATTAACACTTCCTTGTTATTGTCATGTACGTTTATGGCGCATTATCAGGCTAAAATTCCTTAAATCTCTAAATGTGGTGAGTTTATATATAAACAATGTAACAATATATATATATATATATATATATAATATCTTTTTGACATTTTTACACTGCATGTGGTATTGAGGTCATGTCTGTAGGCATCTCTAAGTTCTGAGACTTATGTTTATTCAGAAACTCCATGAAAAAGTCTAGCCTGCTGAGCACTGTGGACCATAGTAGACCATCATGGACCAGCAACAAAACAGCTAGGATGGTTATTGGAACATAATGTCTGGACTAGTTTTCACCCAGCCTCAAACAACTAATGACCTCTTTAGACCAGCTAAAAACCAGCTTTCATCTTAAGCTGGATTTTTGTTAGGCTATTTAGAAAGATGGTGTTTCTAAACACGTAGGGATTCTCTCTCTTTGTGGTTTAAAGTCTTTTATGGAGTAGAAATTATTCATAATTGATCTTATTTATATGATGTCATCATTTCAGTCCACATGGGGCATGTTTTGCTGTCAAGCCAATTCAGCTGTAGAGGAAACATTGAGCAACCGTCCATGTTCCTTTATTTCTACTTCCATAACAAAACAAACCTGAGTGACTTAAAAAAAAAAGATTGCGCAAACTCTCCCTCTCTGGCTCACTCACTCATTCACTTTATCTTTTAGCCATAAAGAATCAGTGTTCCTTTTATACCAGTGCTCTATTGCCTTGAGGAATAGATTTTTATTTATTCTTTACCACTCACATGTCTTGACGTTTTGCAGTCTAACCATCTCAGATATTTATGAACTCAGTGCCTTTGTTTTCTGTGATGATTGTGCAATATGCTTTTCAACCTTAACACGTTGGTATTTTTAAAATTTTGATTGTCATGACCCTTGTGATAGAACGTGATAACACTCATTATACAATTATAAAAACACTTCACATTTGACCTTAAAATAATAAAAGTTCACATTTTGCCTTAATGTTTGACCCTGGACCACAAAACTAGTCATAAGGGTCAATTTTTTTAAATGGAGTTTTATACATGATCAATAAACTTTCCATTGATGTATGGTTTGGCCAAGAAACAACTATTTGAAATCTGAGGGTGCAAAAAAATCTAAATATTGAGAAAATCACCTTTAAAGTTGTCCAAATGAGGAGCAATGCATATTACTAATCAAAAATTAAGTTTTGATATATTTACAGTAGGGAATTTACAAAATATCTTCATGGAACATGATCTTTAATATCCTAATGATTTTTTGCATGAAAAATCTATCATTTTTGACCCATTGCTACAAATATACCCGTGCTACTTACGACTGGTTTTGTGGTCCAGGGTCACATATATACACTTTTTCCTCTGAAATGACTTTACTTTTCAAATGATTTCACCTAGGGCACTCAGATGTAAAGCCCAAAATGCTATTTTAGCATTGTTTTTGGCTATTGTTGTATGACAGCATTTCTAATCATGCTTTATAATGTAATAAAGATTATGGTTATATTAATATTGATAGATTTTAAGCAAGAGCTTGACTTTAAGCCTCCACATCAGGGTCAAAATGCCTCCTTGAAAATGTGAGTCTGGCAACATTCTGTATGAAATGAATCATGAAAATGGTCAATAATATTTTTACTACTGCCTGAGGTTTACTTGAAAATTACAGACAGGTGTGCTGTAGCATAGACAGTAATACTAATTTTTAAGAAAGTGGACTTCCTTGAATGTCCTGAATACCACTAATATTGTGTTTGCTGATTGTAAATGTGTTCTTCCACAGGTGTTGATGTTCTCCGATCGTTTTTCTGCATCCATTGATAGTGACTGTTTGTGGTGAAGGGCTCTTGTCAGATACAATCATGGTGCTCATTCTGGGTCGCCGTCTGAATCATGACAACTCTGGTGGCGTGCCGGAATCGCCAGCAATCAAGCGTAAAGTCTTTGAAGTGGAGTCTAAGACCCTGAGCGACGTGTTCAACTTTTCTTCTGGTTCCTCTCACTCTGAGAGCGTCCTGCAGGTCTTCAACGAGTTCCGCGACAGCCGCCTATTCACAGATGTGATCATTAGTGTCCAGGGTCGCGAGTTTCCGTGTCACCGTGCCGTGCTATCGGCCTGCAGCAGTTACTTCCGTGCAATGTTCTGCAACGACCACCGAGAGAGCCATGAGATGCTCGTGGAGATCAATGGCATCCAGGCTGATGCTATGGACATGTTCTTGCAGTATGTTTACACCGGTCGTGCCTGCATCACCACGCACAACGTCCAGTTCCTCTTCGAGACCTCCAGCCTCTTCCAGATCGTAATTCTGAGGGATGCTTGCGCAAAATTCCTGGAAGAGCAGCTGGACCCCTGCAACTGCCTTGGGATCCAGCGTTTCGCTGACGCCCACTCTCTCAAACAGCTTGCAAGTCGCTGCCGCGCCTTCGCCTTGCTGAGTTTTCCAGAGGTGGCTCAGCATGAAGAGTTTCTAGACCTCCACAAAGATGAGCTGGAGGAATACTTGGCCAGCGATGAGCTGTCCATTGGCAGGGAGGAGGTGGTGTTCGAGGCAGTGATGCGTTGGGTCTACCATGGCGTGGAGTACCGAAGACCCATGCTGAAAGATCTGCTACAACATGTCCGATTGCCTCTCCTGCACCCAAACTATTTTGTACAGACGGTGAGTAGAGAAACTCCGTATTAGTTCAACAAATCTAGAAATGTGCCACTGAGATGTTTATAGAGTGCTGCAGCGATGGCATATTTCTGTAGGCCAATCCAAAAGTTAGCATCACCCTGGTTCCCCTGACAGGGTGATTTTTCGGTTGGCTTTTGGATTGTTGCAGAAAATAAGTTCTTATAAAACTTTATAAGTTAAGGTGATTGTTCACCCAAAAATGAAAATTGCCCCATGAAGCCATCCTAGGTGTATATGACTTTCTTCTTTCAGACAAATAAAGTTAAAGTTGTATTAAAATGTCCTGGCTCTTCCAAGCTTTATAATGACTCTGAATGGGTGTTGATATTTAGTAGTCCAACAGAATTCAATGGATTTGTGTATGAAAAATATCCAAATTTGTTGGTGCCAATAGCTTTGTGGGTAGCGTGCAGACATATAGCACCGTTGCACAGTTTTTTGGCATAAAAATGCCAAAAATGAATCTTTAAAATAATATATATATATCCATATTTAAAACTTTATAAGCCGTATTTTCTAGCTTCCAGTAACTGTCCAATGTACATACAAGAGAGAGTGGTGCTCCAGTGGATGTGGAGCACTTTTTATGATGGATGGATACACTTTATTGGACTTAGATTGGACTATTGAAACTCAACGCCCATTCACTGCCATTATAAAGCTTGGAACAGCTTGGAAGTCTCCTCAAGTGAAAATAAACCCTACCATGGTTATGGCATGGTCCTAAAATTACAGAACCAGATAAAGCAAGGCCTTGAGATTTGGCTAGTTGTAGAGTGTTGCTGCGTTCCATTTACCTCGGAAGTTGGATGTCAGAGCTAGGTATGACTTTACAACCGAGTTGACCACATTCCAGTACCAAAGTTGTAAAACCAACTTCAGTACCAGTCGTTTAAAAAAAAAAAACAGAAACACTAATAATCAGTATATTGCTACTGTTTCTGAGCAGCCATATTGGATTCTAAAATTGGCCTTGTTGCGGTTCCTCTAAGGTTCTGAATCGGAACTCTGACGTAAGAAGACATTCCAGTGAAAAGTTCCTACCGGAATTTCTGACTTCCGAGTACAAATGGGGTGTAGTTTTTCGTTCCAATGATAATCAAACACACCTGAACCAGTTAATCAAGATCTTGGGGTAAACCTGAAAACTATCAACAGGTGTGTTGATGTTTGCCAAGTCAAAGCTCTTTCCTTATTGTGGCAGTGCAACAAGATTATTTAAACAAGACAGCTGGACTGTATAGAAAGGCAGATACAAGGGAGCTAGACAAGGTCAAGCTTTAAGAATGTGATTATATTTTGCAGGTGGAAGGTGATAAACTTATCCAGAATGCTCCAGAATGTTACCAGCTGCTGCACGAAGCACGTCGCTATCACGTACTCGGCAATGAGATGATGTCTCCACGAACCAGACCCCGCAGGTACATTTGTGACCGGAAATTGGCCGATAAGATGATTTGCTCTTAAAAAATCTGATTTTGCTCTTGAAATAGTTTCTTTTTTCCTAAAATTAGGAACTAAAATTAGAGGCAGTTCACAGAGAATGTAAAACTGGCCTAACTGAAAACAGGTTTTAAATGGACTCTGTGTGTGTTGAACTTTTGAGGATGAGACATTATTACGCTCTACTTAAATACGCCTCCATTTGTTAAAGGAGAAGTCCACTTCCAAATCAAAGATCCACATATAATTTCTTTACGACTGAAGAAAGAAAGACATGAACATCTTGGATGACATGGGGGTGAGTGCATTATATGTGAATCTTTGTTTTGGAAGTGGACTTCTCCTTTAACAAGAAAAAGTGTACTTTGGGTTTAAACCTTAGTAACTTCAGCACATAATCTCCAGTTTTTTTGCTCTTACTTATGCGAATGATAGCTCAAGTAGTGCAGCTGCCATTGCTTCTAAACTATGGGATTTCTGATAACTGGGAAGTCAAAAAAATGTTATTTTGTTATTTATTAAAATGTTATTATATCTTGAGACCAGTATATCACCTACCACACTAACAACCACTCAAAACACTTTAGCAACCACGTAACAACATCCTGGCATTGTGGTGGTGACTTTTGCATGGCCAGGCACCACTCACGTTTTCTTCAGAACAAACATAGTCCATTTCTACACGCACACTCATCATCTTAATGAAGGGATCATTAAGTACTTCTGTTTATAGAAAGTATGCATTTAATATAAGGTTCAGAATTAGAAAACATGTCTCAGTTTAGTGGCATCATTTCTTGCACTAGAGACTAGAGAGTATTTATTCTGGGAAACTGTTTTTGTAGGAAGTATTTTTAGGAGTCAGATGTGGAGAGGCGTAATCTGTACTTGGAAGCAGCATCTTGATATGGAGTTTCTGTATTTAGAGTCAGTATCCTAATATGGGTTCTATATCTGTATTTAGAAGCAGTATCTATGTTGTGGAGGTGTTATCTGTGTTTGGAGCCAGGATCTTGTATTAGGGGTTAAAAATGTTTGAGCTTGCTTTGAAACTTTCCACTGTGCTGGCAGAGAGACTGCCATATACCCGCTGTGCCTTTATTGGAAATCATATTTCAAAATGATTTAGTTATTTAAAAAAATGCCTACATACAGCCCAAATCCAAACTTGAAATGCACACACATTCACCATACAGGAATTTTTTGTGCTACACACACTTAAAAGAGCTCTGCTGGCCCTCGGCTTTGTCACATAGTGTTTCAGACATCTGTTGTGTCAGTGGTTTGTGTGTGTTGTTTTTTTTTTATTTTTTTCTTGTTTGTTTGTTTTTAGGGTTTTGGTTTGGTATATAATATAAATTAAATGCATGCATGTTTTATTGTCTAGAAATAAGAAACCTCAGTAAAATTGCAAGGATAAATGTGACACTGGACCACAAAACCAGTCTTAAGTAGCACGGGTGTATTTGTAGCAATAGCCAAAAATAAACAACAAAAGAGAAGAAAATATTGATTTTTCATTTATGCCAAAAAATTATTAAGATATTAGGTAAAGATCATGTTCCATGCAGATATTTTGTAAATATCCTACCATAAATATATCAAAACTTATAATTTTGATTAGTAATGTGCATTGCTAAAAACATAATTTGGACAACTTCAAAGATGATTTTCTCAATGTTTTGATTTTTTTTTTTGCACCCTCAGATAACAGATTTCTTTAAATAGTTGTATCTCGACCAAATATTGTCCTATCCTAACAAACCATACATCAATAGAAAGCTTGCTTATTCAGTTTAGATTCAGATTATATATAAATCTCAATTTCAAAAAATTGACACTTATGACTGGTTTTGTGGTCCAGGGTTACATACGAGCATTTATGTTATGTAAGCCTCTTACTTGTAACAGTGTATAGGAAGAGGATTCATTCTCCAATGAATCATAGCGGAAGCTCATTGTACCTTAGCAGGAATGAAGCTTAACCACTTTTCTGATGATGTCACCACTTCAAAGCCCATGCTTATCTGATATTGTTTTTTTATCCCTATCTGCAGGTCTACTGGTTTCTCTGAAGTCATTGTGGTGGTGGGAGGATGTGAGCGAATGGGGGGTTTCAATCTGCCGTACACAGAATGTTACGACCCTGTGACAGGAGAGTGGACGTCTCTTGCTAAACACCCTGAATACACGAAGTCTGAGTATGCAGTGTGCGCCCTCCGCAATGATATCATTGTGTCAGGTTAGTCCCTCTTATTCCTATGCAACAAATTATAAATTGCAAGATATTTTGTTTTCTGTTTTTGAGTAGCCCCACCCACAGTAAATCCTCATTGGTCCAAAGTCCTCGTCAAAGCTGTATATGAAACACCCTTTATTTTTATTTATAACACTGTATTTTTATTCTGAGTGCAGACAGAAAATGGTTAGGACATGGTGATATCTGCTGTACTTTTGGTGCTGGTGTGTCCTGTGCTTGGTCACTGTGGCTGATCAGAAAGAAGCTAGTTGTGAGGAACCCGAACACACACACACTCTTTTGATCTGTGTTGTTGGCACAGACATGTCGAACTTCCTATAAACATCAGTTCACTCAGATTTACATGTTAAGAAGGAGTCTTGATGTCTGCCTGGAGCATTAATGACATCTAATAAAAAATTCATATGTGAATCATGCTAACAAGAATATTTACATACTGATTTTTGCAATTTGAGCTGTTTTGTTTCTTTTTTACCTTCAAAACATTTGAAGAATATCACTGTGTGAAGTAAGGTGTGCTATAACCTTACTATCTAACTTATACCACCTCACAGGTTAAAAACTGGAATAGTTCACCCAAAAATGAAAATTCTGTCATTAATTACTCAACCTCATGTCATTCCAAACCTGTAAAACCTTCATTCATCTTCAGAACTCAAATTAAGATATTTTTGATGAAATCTGAGAGCTTTCTGACCCTGCATAGACGGCAATGCAACTGACACTTTCAAGGCCCTGAAAGGTAGTAAGGACTTTTTAAAACAGTCCCTTTAAGACAAGTCATTGCAGCTCCTATCTCTTTGAATGGGGAAACATTGAATTCCCCATATCTGTTCACTAAGCTTACGATTAAATTTCACATATGAAAATGCCAATGAAATTTGACAACAATGATCTCATAAAGCTTTGTTTCTTGTGTTCAAATATCATTAAAAAAAAGCTTGGTTTTGATGCTAGACCAGCCAATGCGCATGCACAGTCATGAGCGCGAGTTTGCAAATGCTGCCTGTTTCTATAGGAACCGGAGCTTCTAATGGTAGCTGCAGTGACGCAATGACTTTCCTAATCAACGATTAGCTCTTGTGTTTAGAAGGCGGGGCTTTTAACACCATATCTTCTTATTAAGGTTGCCAGGTTTTTACAACTAAACTCAAACTTTGCTACTCAAAACTAACCCAATAGCGTTTCGGATGGGTCCCTTTACCGGGGGTAAAATACATGGTTTTTGGTGGGGTACCTAGGTAAAATTCGCATTCCAGGGGATAAATATCACATTATTGGGGTCGCTTCAACCCGTGGCAACAGTGTTAAAGTAGCCCAATTTTGTGGGAAAACCACGGACTTGGCAACACTGCTTTCTATATGTAAAGTCTTTGAAATAGTCCATGTGACATCTTTGGTACAACCGTAATATTATGAAGCTACGAGAACTTTTTGTGCGCAAAGAAAACAAAAAATAACAACTTTACTGAACAATTTCTTCTCTTCCATGTCAGTCTCTGCCACACATTTGTGTTATTTTTGTTTTCTTTGTGCACAAAAAGTATTCTCGTAGTTTCATAGCATTACAGTCAAACCGCTGATGTCACATGGACTATTTTAATGATGTCCTTACTACCTTTCTGGGCGTTAAACATGGTAGTTGCATTGCTGTCTAAAGTCAGAAAGCTCCCGAAAGTGTCAGGAAGCTCTTGGATTTAACTGAAAATATCTTAATTTGTGTTTCGAAGATGAACGAAGGTTTTATGGATTTGGAACGACATGAGGGTGCGTAATTAATGATTAAATTTACATTTTTGGGTGAACTATATCCCTTCAACAAATTCTGTTGTTGTGTGGATGGGTTGGGCAAATCAGTCCAGGGTTTTCTGTAGCGCATTAAGGGCTTTTAGCAAATGCCTTGTTTGTGAGGACATTTCTGGAACAGCTGTTTATGATTTGAGGAAAATCGGAAACAACAGCTGCCTCTGTGACCAGCCAGTGTGTCAAGGGCTTCTCACTGGCAAACTCTAGCAATCTATTGGCTGAGCGCTTAGGACATTTTAAACTCTTAACTGGCAGAGGCGAGTGGCATCTTGGGAGAGTATTTGCACCAAGAGTTTCAGAATAGTTCCAGGAACAATCTGCAGTTTTCGGCGGGAGATGCTGATAAGGTTATTGCATAATGTCATCCTGGGTCACTGGCTATATATACAGGTCATGCATTTGAGAAATTTCTGTGATGTTTTATGCGTTGAAACTTGATCTAAATTCCTTTAGGTCACATGTGTTTTTGTTTAAAGTTAGATGCCATAAAAATGAATTCTGAACTGTTTAATTCTTATTCTTCTCCTTCTAGAGCCATTGTTTGGTGATTTAAAAACATGAAGTACTTAGCAGTGTGTTTTGTGTGTCTGATTTCCATGAATAGAGCTGTGTTTTTTTTCTCATTCGCACTCATGTTCTCACGTGTCAGGATTGCCCCTTCTCTTCGTCTCTAACACATGCTCGTAGTCACACACTTCTTATTACTGTTCTCGCGTGCACATGCAGTTGGCCAGCCTCCAACGTCAAGTTCAGAGGCCTCTTACTAAATCTGTCCCTCTCTTCTGTCAAAAGTCATGTCTTGCAGGCCTGGTGGTTCAGCTGTCTTTGATAAACATTACTCTTGGATTTCTTTCAAGAATAACAAAAACCTCCGCTGTACAATGGAAGTGCACGGATTGCTAGATCAGTGATTCAATGCATACTTCGCAAATTTAAGAACGCTATTTTATGCACCCGTCCACGCATAATGACTGCTATCACTTTAAGAGCTGCCCTGATCCAACATACACGTGGGTTTTCTTTCTCAGCTGTTTGTTTTCACTTAAGACCTAAATTACAGTGTTTACGAGTACACTTGCAAAGACATACAAGTGTGTGTATTTAACAGTTCAAGACCTATAAAGCACCAAAAATAACTTAACTTGAATTTTCCCGCGCTCTTTGAACACCGTCTTCACATGTGCGTGCCTGTCTCTCAGACCGCACAAGCATATAGCAAAACAAGTTCTCTTTCGCTGCTAATTAAGTTTAAATGGCTTAAAATCACTTGTTTTTAAACCGCAATGCTTAAAAACATATACACAGCACAGCAACGCCACATGAGCGTGTAACCGCAATAAAGACGATAGTCCAAAATCTCTACCGGTTGACAAATTTCTACCAGTTAATCATGTTTACCGGTATATCGTCAACTTCTACTCTAAAGTAACTACTTTGGACAGCTCACATATTATTAATGTACTAAATACATGCCAACTGATCTTTCCTAGGAACACTGTGTGTGCATTTCTTCAGCAGATGCCAAAATTAATAGTTGTTGTCATTCACTCACCTGCATGTTGATCAAACCTGGACTTTCACTGTGTGGACAAAAGACACTGATATATATTTCGTAACATTGTCTTTTGTGTTACACAGACGAAAGAAAGTTATATAGGCCTATGTTTGCAATGTCAACAACGGAAAAAGAGAAACGTCTGGACTAATTTTAAAGATGTTTATTGCAACATCACTCCCTACTTTCATTTAGATGTCTGCCTTTATTTTGATCATCATTCTGTCCTCTCAGTTTCTGTGCTGTGACCAGAATGAGTTAATTTCGAATTTCGATGTTGAAATATGATGGAAGACATAATTGGTTGGCAGTTCCTCCCTGAGGCAGTGGATGTGAGTCAGCAGCAAAAAGACACGTGCAGCGTTTCTAGGAACGTCACAATATGTTAGAGATCCAAACCCGACCAAGAGGACGTCTGTTTTACAACTTGACGTTTTGAATGAACTTACACTAATCTGATGTTTCCTGTTCACAGTTGCCATTTTAGGAGGCTAATGAACAGGGCCGTCACTAAACATAAATCACATCCGGAGCTAAACCCTTTCACGCCATTGCATAATGCAAAAGTAGGCCTACTTGTTATTTACAAGTGTAAATAACTCAAATTACACTCATTTTTCAGAATTTTTAATATATGTCTTCAAAGTCTGGTAGAAAAAGAAACGCCAACTAAGAGATAAGAAAGGAATAAGAAAGGAATAAAACTGTTTTTAATTCCTCATCGACTGTATTGCTTAGGCCACAATTTACCACTGGTGTTTGCAATGGTTTTGTTATAAATTTTATGAATTTTAAGAATGATTATTATTTTACGTTTGTAATATGTGACCCTGGACCACAATACCAGTCTTAAATAGCATGGGAATATTTGTAGCAATAGCTAAAAATTATAAATTTTTCTTTTAAGCCAAAAATAATTAGGATATTAGGTAAAGATCATGTTCCAGGAAGATATTTTGTAAATTTCCTACCGTAAATGTATCAAAATGTAATTTTTTAATTAGTAATATGCATTGCTAAGAACAAGTTTAAAGGCGAATTTCTCAATATTTAGATTTTTTTTTGCACCCTCAGATTCCAGATATTCAGATTGTTGCATCTTGGTCAAATATGATCCTATGCATCAATGGAAAGCTTATTTATTCAGCTTTCAGATGATAATAATAACCCAAATGAGTAGGTTTCCTTTACTCTTATGCCTCAAACATTCAGGACTGTCCAAAACCAATTTGAAGCTACATCCCGTCAGCATGTGTCAAGCAATGTTTCTGTTAATGACTAAGCTTTACCTGCAGTTGACCTGCAGGTTTTGCATCCGGTTCTGAAAGTGTCTGCTTTAAACAAGCTTTAGTGACAACATGTGAAGTGTCAGCTGGAGACAGACTCCATCTTAAATGCTGGTTTGTCTGGTCTTCAGTCTGAATGAATGTCACAAAGGCCTTTGTCCGGGGATATTTATGACAGCATAGCGAACTAAAAGGACTCGAGCCAGGCTTTATTATGTTTACTCAGTATTAGATTACAAAGCAAGAACATCCTCTTTAATTACAGATTTTGAATCTGCCTTTGTTTACCAGACAGTTGCTCATCTAATCCGCTAATGGAGTTCATGAGCACTTAGTTCTTCTTGTGCCACTTGTACTTCCTCAAAAAAGTTCTTCATTTCTTTTCTACCTCCTCTTTTTCCTTCTTTAAGCTTCCCTTTTTTCCTTTTCCTATGCCTTTCAGTTAAAAAAGATGGTTATATTTAGTTTGTTTACTTTAACACTCATGTGCTTTCTGTGAGCTAATGAGGCTAAATTTATGATGCCAAAGTTTTCTGCTCTGAAAATCACTGAATAAAGGCGTTACAAAGATGGCCATCTAATGCACTGGCATACTTTGAAGGGACTTTGACAGCACTGAGAAAGAAGAAAAGCCTCATTGCTCCCAGGTGTGTAGCGTGTGTGGGAGAGAAGGTCTGTCAGAGCTTGTCTCAGACCTGCTGTTTGGATGATAACCAGCCATTTGGCCGAGTTGTGAAGTGGAGCAGAATAGAACAGCCCTTAGATAAACATAGATGACAACAAGAAAGGACGTTCAGATCAGAGGGAGCATTTCTGTTTAACAGGAACACAGGTGAAGCACTGTGGTTTGTGTAATTACAGACACGGTCTTATCTCAAAGTGAGAATTAATAACCTGTTTGTGGGTTTGCAAAGTTGAAATATTTGACCACAAACTAGCTGCTAGTGGTTGATAGCTGTACAGTGGCCCCAAAACGTATTTGGACACTGATGTCATGCTTAAAAATGACATTCTATAAACCAAATTTGGCTCAGAACTGACTTCATGCTTCTGAGACATTTCTGCAGTGTTAATTTTTAAAAAAGGTGTCTCCCAAGTGAGGTTTTGGGTACAGATTTAATGTTTAAAAAAAAAAAGTTGGCACGCACACACACAACCTGCTCATGCCATTGTTTATGTTGTGGTTGATATTTACAGGTGGACGTATCAACAGCAGTTACGTGTGGATGTATAACTCTCAGCTCAACGTCTGGATCAGAGTGGCCTCTCTTAATAAGGGTCGCTGGAGACACAAGATGACCGTTCTACTGGGGAAGGTGAGAGGGAGTGGTGCGCATGTGTCTGTGCGTGTGTTTCCAGATTCAGTGTCCCATTTCCTAAATCAAAACCACACTTCCTTTAGTGCAATGTGACTGTATGGAGAAAATTATGCAGGATTTGCGCCTTTGTATTGCAGTGGTAAAACATCTAATGTTGGTAAATATTAAAAAAAAACAACAAAAAAAAGTGTTGCTTGGAAAAAATCATTTTAATTGGTGCAAATCCATGGCTAACACTGGAGAAATATGCTTTTGGCTTTATTTTAGACATCCCCACCCCTGTTTGTTCCATTGTTTTTTCCTTATCACAATTAGCCCTGTTTTGAAATGTCCCCAGATTTCCTCTTATTTTTCTTCTAAATAATTATTTCAAATTTTCCACTTATCTCCCATTGCAACTGGTCTTTTTCCCATATTTAAGTTAATCTGCAAAATGTTAATTGTTTCATCAAAATGAGAGGGATCATACAAAATGCATGTTATTTTTTTATTTAGTACTGACCTGAATAAGATATTTCACATAAAAGATGTTTACATATAGTCCACAAGAGAAAACAAAAGTTGAATTTAAGTTAAACTGTCCCCTGTTCCAAAAAATCCTTCAGGTCCCACACATTATGTGTTTTTTCAGCATTTTTGTGTATTTGAACCCTTTCCAACAATGACTGTATTATTTAGAGATCCATCTTTTCACACTGAGGACAACTGAGGGACTCATATGCAACTATTACAGAATGTTCAAACGCTCACTGATGCTCCAGAAGGAAAAACAATGCATTAAGAGCCAGGGGTGAAAACTTTTGAACAGAATGAATGTGTCTTTTCTTATCTTGCCTGAATATGTATTTTTTTTTTCATTTAGTACTGTCCTTCTGAAGCTACAGAAGATACATGTTTCCCAGAAGACAAAATAAGTTAAATCTACCCTGATCTTCAAATTCAAAAAGTTTTCACCCCCCGGCTCTTAATGCATGGTTTTTCCTTCTGGAGCATCAGTGAGTGTTTGATCCTTCTGTAATAGTTGCATATGAATCCCTCAGTTGTCTTCAGTGTGAAAAGATGGATCTCAAAATCATAGTCATTATTGGAAAAGGGTTCACATACACACAAATGCTAAAAAAGCCAAAGAATTAATGGGACCTGAAAGATTTTTCTGAAGAACAGCGGGCAGTTTAACCGTTCAGGACAAACAAGTGACCCATAAACAGCTATCACTAAACAAAAAAATATCTGTGGATCATTCAGGTAACAACATAGCGTTAAGAATCAAGTGTATGTAAAATTTTGAACAGGGTCATTTTTATAAATTTAACTATTCTCTTGTGAACTACATGTAAATGTCTTCTATGTGAAATATCTTATTCAGGTCAGTACTAAATAAAAGAAATAACCTGCATTTTGTACGACCCCTCTTATTTTGGTAAAATAATTAACATTAACATTAATTAACATAAGATTCTGCAAGGTGTATGTAAACTTCTGACTTCAACTGTATATATGATGTACATATATGTATACCCAGTTGGCAAATTTTTGCATTTTTTTTTTAAGCATATATGCAATAAGTGGAGTAAGAGAAATACATTTTAGGGGTTTTATAGAACAAAACTTTTCATTATAAGAAGGGCAACAAATGTAAAAAGTGCAGATGCCACATTTTAATAGCCAGGCTTTCAATGCATGTTTAGGAGTGTTATTATTATCAAATGTTTACAGCTGTAATCAGATTGGGCTGTTGCAAGTTAACTGATAATTTGATAAAAATTAGCTGCCCGAATTGTGTTGTGCTTGTCTTACGCAGAATCGTGCTCCATTTCCTGTGAATTGTTTCATGTTGTATATTTTATGATGATCTTTTTGTTGTTTTATTTTGTGAGTTTGTTAAACGCATGCATTTTATTACACATGCAGGGGGTTCAACATTGTGCGTGTTTGAACGTAAGACTTGTTTTCTGGTCATACACAGAGAGAGGCACGCACAAAATGCTCTCTTGAGACTTTTTTTTTTTCTTGGAAATCAGTTGTTCTAATTCTCTTTTCCTGTATGCGTGTGTATGTGTTCGCCCAGTGCCCATCCTCCTCTATAGTTGTTTACAGACACATTTGCTTGGTTTTCAGGATGTTTGTAGATCTTTTAGAAGGAGGATTCCATTTTAAAGGAAGTAGTTCAGCCAAAAATAAGTGGTTTGTTAACATTTACACCCTCATGTTGTTCTGAACTTGTATGATGCTTTCTTTATTGGAACACATGAGGGTGAGCAAATTATGTTTCAGTAATTAACATTTCAGTGAACTATCACTTTACATGCTTTTTTGGTACCTTAGCTGTTTTCATTTTGTGTGTGTTTGTTGTTTATGCCCATGTTTGCATTCCAGATGCATTGCAAAGTTCAGGTGGTGACCCCTTGAAGAATGAATCTCTTTCTTTGACATTTCAGAAGAACCCTTTTTAGTGTGTTGCTGAAATATGATCACCTACACATACGGGGTAACAACTACAGTTCAAGCAAGATAAGAGAATGATAAACGCATGCACAGGTAGATGGTAAAAATCATGTTTGATAGCATATCTAACATGATTTCATTCCATCAACCTCTGTGTCCATCCATCATTCTCTTATCTTGTTTGTGCAGTTCTTTATGAAATGACTTGCACGTTTTTAGAATGCAAAGAAGATGGGGTTCCAGTTGCTAATCTAATTAATTTATTTTTTGTACCAAGCAAAATTGCATTTTGAACTAGACAGTAATCACCAAAAATATATATTTATTATGGAAGGGAAAGCACATTTTGCTACGATTTTACTTTCCTTTTAATAATGAAGTATAAGATTATGGATTTCAGTGAAATAAATGCCATTTTAGTCCGTGAAGACAGGGTCGAATGGGGTTTAGATCATCAGAGAGTGTGAATAAGAGAACTTTAGCCTCTTAGGTCAGAGGTCATCTGTCTATATGTGCGTTTACGTTGCACATGATCTTAGGCCTTAGGCAACTGGGATCTGTTTCTCCTTTCTGTTGAACAGGTTTCCTGTTGAACAGCTTTAATGTGGGTCAGTGTCATTATGTTGTTATTGTGGCCCCTCCACACTTCCTCTGCTGTGTCAGTTTGAGGATGAAGCTGTGTGGAGAGGATACAACGAGTGTTTGTCTTTGAACAACTACAGAGAAACGCCGACCATAAGCTAGGGAAATGGGCTGCTTATGTTAGATCTGTCACTGTTTATTGGCCTGAGAATAGAATAAATTGCAGATTCATTTGACAATTAAGTACACATTAAAAAGGAATGCCTAAAATTTACCCACATCCATTTTGTAGTTGAGTTTATTTTCATCAGAACAAATTTGGAGAAATGTAGCATTATGTCACTTGCTCACCAATGGATCATCTGCAGTGAATGGGTGCTGTCAGAATGAGAGTCCAAACAGTTAAAAAACAAAAAAACAAAAAAAAACCTCACAATAATCCACAAGTAACTGACATATCTCCAGTTCTTTTATTAACGTCTTGTGAAGCAAAAAGCTACATGTTTGTAATAAACAAATCCATCATCAAGATGTTTTTAAAAAATATAGTTTTCCAAAAATGGAAATTACCCTACAATTTACTCACCCTCAAGCTATCCTAGGTGTATGACTTTCTCCTTTCAGATGCAATCAGAGTTATATTAAAAAATGTCCTAGCTCTTACAAGCTTTATAATGGCAGTGAATGGCTGTTGAGATTTTGAAGTCCAATAAAGTGCATCCATCCATCATAAAAGGTGACCCTAGACCACAAAACCAATCTTGAGTAGCACGGGTATATTTGTAGCGATAGCCAAAAATACATTGTATGTGTCAAAATTATCGATTTTTATTTTATGCCAAAAATCTTTGGATTTTAAGTAAAGGTTGTGTTCCATGAAGACATTTTGTAATTTTGTAACCGTAAATAAAAACTTAACTTTCTGATGAGTAATATACAGTGCTAAGAACTTTATTTGAACAACTTTAAAGATGATTTTTTTCAAAAAAAATTTTATTTTTTTTGCACCCTCAGATTTCAGATTTTCAAATAGTTGTATCTCGGCCAAATATTGTCCTATCTGTCCTATTGTATCCATCCTATTGTGCCTGTCGCATGTGCGTTTACGAGAAAGTGGTGTTTCAGTGAATGATGCACTTTATTGGACTCAAAAATCTCAACAGCCATTCACTGCCATTAAAAAATCTTGGAAGAGCCAGGACATTTTTTAATACAACTTTGATTGTATTCGTGCAAAAGAAGAAAGTCATATAGCCTAGGATGGCTTAAGGCTGAGTAAATCATAGGGTAATTTAAATTTTTGTGTGAACTACCCTTTTAACTTCAAACTGTTGCTTCTGGCTAAAATGCTAGAACTCTAAGCATTATATTACTTTCTTCAGTGAAAATGTCATCTTGTCTGAATCAGGAGAGAAATATGCACAGATCAAGCACAGTTAACAAGATGACCATTGTCAAAATGCAGATGTTAAGAAAAATACTTTATTTATAAATTTGAATGTACTAAACATTAAGACTTTAAAGCGTCATAAACTTTAAAACGTTCTTCTCAAAATTGCATTCCTGAAAATCATAGCCATTAGCCAAATTAAGATTAAGAGTCATACATTCAAGCTAAGGACAAAATAAAAACAGTTTTGGAAAGGGCTTGAACCCAGTCAAATTCTAAAAAAGGTATAATTTCACCATTTGTTGGGTTTTCCTAGATCGCATCACACACACACACACACACACACACACACACATATATATATATATATATATATATATATATGGTGGGAACCGGCAGACATTTAAACACTTTAATAATACAATAAACAAACACAAAAGTAAAGCAACAGCCCCTCACGAAGGACTGCTGCACACAAAACACAAATTAAAGTCCAGGCCTGATCCTCTCTCGTCTTCCACTGTCGTCACTCCTCCTTTTATCCTTCCGGAGCTCCTCTGTGGGAGTCGAGACCAGTGAGTGGGGCAGGTGTCACTCAGTGTCATTATACTCCACCGGCCTCGTTCCGTTCCCATGGCTCTTGGCCCCGCCCCACTCATTACAATATACTTTTTTTGTATTAATTTAGATAGCTACACTCTTAAAAATAAAAGTTCCAAAAGGGGTGTTTTTGCAGTGATGCCACAGAAAAACTATTTTTGGTTCCTCAAAGAACCTTTCAGTGAACAGTTCCTAAATAAACCATTTTGGAGAAATCTAAAGAAACTTTTTCTATTATAAAGAACCTTTATTTTTAAGAGTGTAGGTGAACATATCTATGTATGTATCCTGCAGGTGTATGCCATTGGAGGTTATGATGGACAGTCTTGTCTCAGTAACGTGGAGGTGTATGACTCATTCTCCAACCGTTGGACTGAGGTGGCTCCCATGAAAGAAGCCGTTTCCTGCCCGGCGGTCACCACCTGTGCAGGAAAACTTTTCATCATTGGAGGAGAACCCTCTGAAAACAGCTGCTCCAATAAGGTGAGTGAGAAACAGTGTTAAACACACGCGCACACACACAGTATTAAATCAGACAGAGCTCAATGAAACCAAAATTTTCTGGTCTTTGTTCTTGATCTAAAACATGCAATTTAAGCCTGGTGACTTTTCAAAGCTGGCAGACCATTCCAATAGTGCTCTTGAGTAGGTGCCTTGAAAAGGAAAAATCGTGAATTTTTTTTTTTTGTTTGTTTGTTTTGTTTATGTAAACAGACATGAGGGCTTTTATCAAATAAAAGTTTCTTGTAACCTTTGTTGTCTTTGGCTGGGCAAATGTACTCCCATTCTTCATTTCCTGAAACCTGTCTATCTGTTACATTCAATAACAACGTGTTCAACTTTAGTAAGTCTGAATGATACTGTGATCTGATTTTCCTGTTTAACATGATGCATGGAGCAAATAGACCGTAACTAGAGCAAAAGAGGGTTAAGAGGGTATACTTATGCTAGGCTAAAATGGATTGCTGGTAAAGCTGTTCTCCCAGCCTGACTAGCTGAAATATGCACCAAAACCAAGACCAGCATAACCAGGTTTGGAGACATTTTTGATTGGTTTCATATAGATAATTTGTCACTTGAGTTTTGCTTTGGTGTTTGGTTACAGTGCTTTTTTAGAAGATACATATCTAAACAGCCAGTGAGACAGCTCACTTGGGTTTGTCATAATGCTTATATCTTATATTTAACTAATTTTATTTTTTTTCCCCTCATATACACTATCATTCAAACATTTTAGTAAAATTTTGCAACATTTTAGTTAAAAGTCTCTTAGCCTATCAAGATACATGCAGTAAAAACATTATTATTTTAAAATATTTTTGAAGTTTAAAATAACAGTTTGAATCTATTTTAAAATATAATTTATTTCAATGGTTTTTCAGCATCATTACTCCAGTCTTCAATGTCTCATTATTCTTCAGAAATCATTTGAATATGCTGATTTAATGCTTAAGAAACATTTCTTATTCTTATAAATGCTGAAAACAGTTGTGCTGCTTAATATATTTTTGAAACCATCCTTTTTTTTAGGATTCTTTGATAAATAGAATGTTGAAAAGAACAGCATTTATTTGAAATAGAAATACTTTGTAGCATTATAAATGTCTTTACTGTCACACATACAAATAATGTATCAAATTGCGGCATAAAAGTGTTTTTTTTTTTTTTTTTTTTTGTTTTTTTAAGAAAGAAAAGAAAATCTCACTGACCCCAAAGATTTGAACATTAGTGTATAAGAAGGGTCCTGTTGAACTCACCTGTAAGGTGCCTCATGTAACCCCTAAAATATGGGCATCTTTTTGAACAGAAGGGCTGCTAACAGCAGATGGGTAGTGAATGTGTGTGTTTGTGCAGGTGGTCTGTAACCTAGTGGACAGGTGGACCTGCGTGCTGAGCTTATTGTCCTCAGACTCTGCTGCCATCTCGGATAACATTTCACATGGGTTTCTCTCATTGATTTTTCCAGTGCTCAGATTACTGCATTCTTTACTTGCCATCTGGAAGAGAAAAAGGAAAAAAAAGGAAGAAAAGGAATGAAAGGGAAGAATCCGATATAGTTAATACAAAGCTCTCTTATACAAAATGTTGCATGCTCTTCTATAAATGCTGCATCTGTCATCTGAGAGTTTCCAAATGGTGTCTTTTCGACAATATATCTTTACACTTCGTCAGTGTGCTTGTCTTCAGTGACATCCATATTGTCAATCTTTCTTAAATCTATACATCAGCCAGCACAGAGAAAGATTGTTTGCACTGAAGAGTGCAAATATTAGATTTAGTTTGTTCTGGTTTTTCGCCCTCAGGGCCTGTTCTCTGCTTTCAGCTCATTAAATAGGACGTTGTGCTGATGACTGAGGAATTTTCAAAGAGGTTCTGACTATGGTGTTTGATCACTATTATAACACCTGTATATTCATGTATTCAGGAATGTGTTTAATTTCTGCACATCGAAGCAAGAATATCTACACTGCCATTCAAAAGTTTGGGATTAGTACGATATTTTTTTTAGGAAGTTTCTTATGCTCATCAAGGCTGCATTTATCTGATCAAAAATCCAAAAACTTCAATATTGTGAAATATTATTTCAATGTAAAATGACTGTTTTCTATGTGAATATATTTTAAAATGTAATTTATTCCTGGGATGCAAAGCTGACTTTTCAGCATCATTACTCTAGTCATCAGTGTCACGTGATCCTTCAGAAATCATTCTGCTATGCTGATTTATAAGCAATGTTGAAAACAGTTCTGCTGCTTAATATATTGTTGAAATCTGTGAAAATTTTTTTGTTAGGATTCTTTAATAAATAAGAAGTTAAAAAGAACGGCATTTATTTAAAATATAACTCTTTTCTAACAATATACCCAGATAGCACATGTACGTCTGCAAGATGTTTGTTAAAGATTGTTAAAGATCTGGAAAGAATCTGCTGTGTACAAACATCTGACAGACGTCTGTGAGATGTCAGTTTTACATACATTCTAATTCATAAACATCTTTAAGATATCTAATTGACATCTATTTGATATCTGATAGGAAACGTCCTATAGACATACTGCAGATGAGCAAACACTCTAAAAAATATGTCTTCCAGATGTAAATGCAGACGTCAAATAGACGTCTCTGTGACTGTGTGCTATCAGGGTAAAGTACCATTTAAAAGTTTGTGGTCAGTGGTCTTTTTTTTAAGAAATTAATACTTTTATTCACCAAGGATGTGTTAAATTAAGAAAACGTGATATCAAAGACTTATGTTAGAAAGGATTTCTATTTTGAATAAATGCTGTTTTTTTTTAACAATTCCAACATTGATAATAATAAGTAATAAATCAGCATTTTAGAATGATACCTGAAGGATCATGTGGCACTGAAGACTGCAGTAATGGCTAAAGAAAATTCAGCTTTGAATTGCAGGAATAAATTATATTTTAAAATATATTAAAATAGAAAACCATTATTTTAAACCGCAATAATATTTCACAGTATTACTGTTTTTTCTGTATTTTTGATCAAGTAAATGCAGCCTTGATGAGCATAAGAGAATTCTTTAAAAAAACATTAAAAATCTTACTGATCCCAAACTTTTGAACTGCAGTGTATATATACTGATTCACTGACAAAATCACTTATTTAAAATACTGCACAGATTCTTTTCCCATCTAAATACTGTCAAAGTGACAAATAAATAAATAAGCTGAAAAGTAAGAGCCAGAGCTGTTATTGTTAACTGATACCGTTAACATTTTTTGTTACATAAAAGCTGAAAATAAAGCCATTACATAAAGCTGAAATAAAAGAGTAAAATAGTCAAAATATTGGATGAAGAACTTAAACTTTGCCTTGGCAGCTAACTGAAATAAGTTCTAAGTAAGTGCTAAAATTACTCAAAAATATTTCTACATAGAAATACAATGCAAAAACTAATATTACAAAATATGAGAAAATTACAATTACGTAATAGTATATAAATAATACTGTAAAAAATACTGTAATTAACTAGTATGAAATAGTTTTAAAGGGTTAGTTCACCCAAAAATAAAAATTATTTCATTACTCACCCTCATGTCGTTCCAAACCCATAAGACCTTTGTTCATCTTTGGAACACAAATGAAGATATTTCTGATGAAATCCAAGAGTTATCTGACCTTGCATAGACAGCAACGCAACTGACACATTCAAGGCCCAGAAAGGTAGTAAGGACATCGTTAAAATAGTCCATGTGACATCAGTGGATCAACTGTAATGTTTTCTTTGCACACTAAAAGTATTCTCATAGCATCATAAAGTTACGGTACCTTTCTGGGCCTTGAACGTGTCAGCTGCATTGCTGTCTATACAAGGTCAGAAAGCTCTTAGATTTCATCCAAAATATCTTAATTTGTGTTCCGAAGATGAATGAAGGTCTTACGGGTTTGGAACGACATTACTAGTTGTAGAGTAATGAGTGACAGAATTTTTTTTTTTTTTTCTGTGAACTGTCCCTTTGTAAAACAACCTATTTCTATTGTGTTTCAGGTCCAGTGTTATGACCCAGAGATGGACAGCTGGCACCTGAAGGCTTATATTCCCATCACCAAACCCAATATCTCTGCCGTTTCTCTCAACCACCTCATCTACGTATGCGGTGGCCTCACCAAGTCCATCTACTGCTACGATCCTTCACAGGACCACTGGATGCATGTGGGCCACACCTTCAGCAGACAGGTACCTTAAGCCTAGTGAACACCTCAGAGTTCCTGTCATTTTGTCCCATATACTGATTTTAATTCTGTGTGTGTTTAGGAGAGTTGTGGTATGTCAGTTTGCAATGGAAAGATCTACATCCTGGGTGGACGAGGAGAAAACGGCGAAGCCTCTGACAACGTCGTGTGCTACGACCCGGCCTCTGGCATCATCACATCCACGGCTGCTATGCCTCGACCCATCTCCTACCACGGCTGTGTTACAATACACCGTTTTAGCGAAAAACAACACAAAGCCTAAAGCATCCGCAAACGCACATGCAAACATGGAGCTGTAGACTCTTACATGCATATGAAAAAGACACTTGCATCACTTATATTGAGTGATAACCTGATTTCTATACATCTACACGCACTGTAGGTGTAGCACAATGTTGAACTGCTAGAGCTGATTACATCATCATGCCAAATCTGTTATTATCTGTAAGACAGCAGTCATTGGACTTTTTCCCTGGAACAAGGAAGTATGTAAAACATAACCTTCCTCATAACTGACATACATTCAGAGAATGATGATCTGATGGAGTAATGACATAGATGCTGTGATGTATTGATAAAAAGACTTCACATGTGCTCACTTCCTGTACTCTTCAGCTTTCATTTCTGAGAATTTTTTTTTTTTAAATATGCATTTGTTTATTCCTTTAACTTTTTTATTTCTGTTATTTTGTGTTTGTTTTGTAGCGTTACTCTTGCATTTTGACAACGATTGTCAAGTCTTCAGACAGAAACTTTTTTTTTTAGGTTCAGTCTTGGGGTGATTTTAATGTGCTGTTTACTCTTTTTACATCATATTATGCTTAAGTAAAGGAAAGCACTTCACAACATGCTGTATGAGGTTTTCATAAGGAGGTTTTTATGTTTTAACCATTTGAAAACCTATGGCTGGAAGCCACACACCTCAGCTCTGATTTTGGTCATGGATTGTCACGTCAGGTTTTTATAGGTTCTTGATGAACCGTACAGCTGTGAAACAGATTTTTTTTTTTTCTTTTGTGTATCATATCTGTATTTACGTGTTTCATAATCTTTAGTGTGACCACCAGGACGTGCCTTTTTGAATTTTTTTATTTTTTTTTTATATCAGAGCCCCAATCATGCACTTGTTTGTACTAGTGTTAGTAATATATCTCAGTGCAAATACATTCTACTCTTATCTGTGTTTTTTAAAATGTGCTTGTTAAACAGTCTCGTAGCTGTAGATAGCGTCAGAGTTGGACTGCCAGAAATTCTTGTGTTCGCGTGTATGGTGTTCACGTGTATGGTGGTGCGTGTTCAAATTAGATTAACCTGGAACTGTTTTCATGTTTGGCAGTAAGGTGATTGCAGTCTCTGCTCTAGTACTTATCAGTACTGGAAACAGACATTTACCTGACCTTTACATAATTTTCTGTAACTCATCTGAACGTGCAGGCAGGATGCTGGCAGCTAGTTTACCCAAAGCACTGCGTCTCCTGCATTTCTGCCTGCAATGACAAAGATAGAAGTGTGTCTGTATATACTTATTTATATATTTTCATATACATACTGTTGATTTGCCCTTCGATCGTTTTGATTATTACCAGCTGTACTGTTCTAAACTTTTTGTAAATGTTATTTTGCCAGCATACTGTATGTTCCATTATGCTGTGTTTTTTTTAATATTTGACAGTTTTCAAACCCAGCTTTATATTGCGTTTGTCTGGGACACTGATGGTCTATGCTCTGAGTTGGTTTTCAACTGATTCATAAAAAATGCAGTTCTCATTTCAGTGGAATGAAACTGTAGCTGTAGTAGAGTCCAAAGCATAAGAAATATTGGACATTTTTCAAATGCAACAATAATAAACCTTACTTTGTAAAACTGCAAAAGTGCCTCAATAAAAAAGGGTTCATCTGCAATGATTTATGTTGTTTCTTCATGTAACTGTTCATCAGAATATCTTGAAGCATTAAGAATGTGTTTATACAACCCACTCCATTCTTGTGGTTTGCAGAAACAGGCATTCCTTGGAGTTTATAACTGTTATTAAACATTCTATGGAATTTCTTTAAAAGAAATGCTAGGCTATATTCCTCATACTCTGGTGGAGATACGTCAGGTTTTAACAAAACATAACCCCACTTACAATTAAAAAAAAGTTTGTTTTTCCATTCTGAGCAATTGCCCAAGCTCTTCACTGTAAAAAGAAAACAAAAATACATGTTTTAGAGTTTACAGAACATTTTGAATCACAATCTGAATTACTCTGATAATCTGAAAATATTCTATGAGTTCTCAGCATGGATTACAATATGAATTATGTGGCAATACACAATCACTTTTGTTGTCGCGTATAGGACATAAAACTATATCCATATACACTGCTGTTCAAAAGCTTGGAATCAGTATGATTTATCTAAAAGTATTAATTTCTTTAAATGAAAGAAAGTAACAAATTACTGACCTCGAACATTTGAATAGGATTGTATGTTGTAACACAAAATTTCTATTTTGAATAAACACTGTTCTTTTTATTTATCAAAGAATGTAGAAATAAGTATCACAGGTCCCAAACTATTAAGCAGCACAACTGTTTTCAACACTGATTATAAATCATCATATTAAAATGATTTCTGAAGGATCATGTGACACTGAAGACTCTAGTAATTATGCTGAAAATTCAGCTTTGCTTCACAATAATAAATTATGTTTTAAAGTATATTAAAACAGAAAACTGTTATTTTAAATTGCAAAAATATTTCAGAAAATTCAGTTTTTCAATCAATTTTTGATCAGATATATACAGCCTTGATGCGCTTAAGAAACTTCTTTAAAAAACATTTGAAATCTTACTGATCCCAAACATTTGAGCTGTAGTGTATATTTGCTTTGAAAGATGATGTATTGCAAAAACAAAGATAGTATATTATAAGTGTCCTATTAACACGTATGGCTACCAAAGAAAAAAGAAAATTTGCTCAACACAAAATATGTATTTGCCTTAATGAGTTGGTTAAATTAGGCATTTAGCATTTAGTGAATCTTCATAATTAAAAAAAAAACTAAATGTAGTGTATATTGTTTGTTTTATTATGTTTTATTTTTACACATTTATTATTATTACTATTATTATTATTATTATTATTAATAATAATTATTATTATTTTTGCCTTATCAGTTTTTTTTTTTGTTTTTTTTTGTTTTTTAGTCAGGTAATTCCATAGTCATTTGCGGACCTATCAGCTCATAGTATTTTACCCTGTTATACCTGGCATTTGTTAAGTTCGTTAGCACTGGAGCCATGACCATCTTTGGTCAAGATTTTATGCTCAGTCCAAACAATTTGCCTTGGCCCAGTCTTTTTGCATTTTCTGTGCTAGTCTTGAAGGGAAATCTGCAGAATGTATATAAATGTTGCAAAAATCTTTCAACAGATTGGAGAGCACTATAGTGTTATTGGTAGCTGAAGACATATTCAAATATTATCCAAAATAACATTTTAAAAATCAGTATTCTGTTGACTCTTTTAAAGCCGACCTCTAAAACCTTATTTTCTTTAGCGAAAGACAGAACAGGAAATTAAGACCTTTCTAACTCCTATCAATGTTTCCCACCATTTCCAAAATCTGATTTCAGCTAAATTAAATGTTTTCTCTGGCATGACAAATGAAACTTACTGACTAGTTTTCTTAATGAACGGAAATATGAGATAAGAAGCGACAAGCATGAAAATGTCAATTCCTGGGGTGGACTTGCCATTAGGAGGACCAGGAGAATTCCCGGTGGCCTGGCAGCCAATTTAGCCCGCTGCCCTACAGTGTTCTATTTTTTTTATTTATTTTTTGATAATGCTGTTTTGTAAAAAATTACAGGTCCCAATAAATATTAAGCAGCACGACTGTTTCCAACATTTCTGAAGGATCATGTGACACTGAAGACTCTAGTAATGATGCTGAAAATTCAGCTTTGCTTCACAGGAGAGAAAAAAAAAAAAACCACAAAACACACACAAAATAAAAACACAATAATAAACATACACAATACAAAACAATAATAACACAAAACACACACAAAACACACACAAAACACACACAAAACACACACAAAACACACACAGTTGGGTTTACATGTTTTATGGGGACATTCCATAGGCGTAATGGTTTTTATACTGTACAAACCGTATTTTCTATCACCCTACACCTACCCTACACCTAAACCTAGCCCTCACAGGAGACTGTGCACACTTTTACTTTCTCATAAAAACTCATTCTGCATGATTTATAAGCCTGTTTCCTCATGGGGACCTCACAAATGTCCCCACAAGGTCAAAATTTACTGGTATTACTATCCTTGTGGGGACATTTGGTCCCCATAACGTGATGAATACCAGGTGCACACACACACACACACACACACACGAGCTGCAGTGCATATTTGCTTTGAAAGATGATTTATATATGCAGAAACCGGTCAATCGTTCCGGTCAACACCGGTAAGGAACCAAACAGGTAAGTAATCAGTTCACAAGCAGAGTTTAGTCACTTCCCTTTAAGTGTATTAGTGTATTTCTATCTCCTTTCCTCACAGAGATGTTCCAGTCCAAATCCTGCTGGAGAAACTTGCGACGAGAGAACAAGCGGGGAAGTGTGCATCTACACGCTGACGGAACCAGGTTTGTTTGTTTGATAGCAGCCGGTGAGTAGCTCAAACGGGTAAGCATTTATACTGTGGTGTGATTGGGTGCAGAGGTGCAGGTGATCAGTAGTCAGGTGACGGTTCACGTGTGTTTTGGCTTTGGAATTGTGATGATGACGTGACATTACCCCCCCCTCCATGGGTGCCTCCTGGCACCCCAAATCGACTTCTGGATGCTGGTAGTTCCGGGTGCCGCTGGTCTTTACGGGAGCCAGGGTGGTGCTGTGTCTTTCAGGGGGGCGTTCTGGAGGATAGGACACTGGAAGAGATTCAGGAAAGGTGCCCTCTGGAGGACGGTCAAGAGGAACAGGCTCTAGAGAATGCTCTTGAGGAGCGGTCACTGGAGGGCGCTCTGAAGGCGCAGGAGGAATCACAGGCTCTGGAGGGCGCTCGGGTGGCGCTGGAGGAATCATAGGCTCTGGAGGTCGCTCGGGCGGCGCAGGAGGAATCACCGGCTTTGGAGGGCGCTCTGGAGGTGCCGGCTCAGGAGGGCGCCCTGGAGGCGCAGGAGGAATCACAGGTTCTGGAGGGCGCTCGGGCGGCGCAGGAGGAATCACCGGCTCTGGAGGGCACTCTGGAGGCGCCGGAGGAGGCACAGGCCCTGGAGGGCGCTTTGGTAAGAGCTCCGCCTCTAGAGGGTGCGCTGGAGGCAGCTCGGCCTCTGGAGTATGTGCTGGAGAGAGCTCCGCCTCTGGGATAAGGGCCATACCTTGATTTGACTTTGGTTTGTGGAGGTTAATTGAAGCTTGACTTGGTTCATGGAGATCAACTGAGATTTGACTAAGCTCTGGAAGTTCAGCCGTGACTTGACTCGGCTCTGGGAGTTCAGCCATGACGTGACTTGATTCATAGAGATCAGCAGGGATTTGATTTGGTTCGTAGAAACCAGCTGGGACTTTACTTGACTCAGCAACGACAGCTCTGACTTGGTTTGACCCAGGAACGACAGTTGTAGTTTGACTGGACTTGGAAACTTGACTTAGGAAATGCAGCTGCAACTGGACTTGACTTGGGAACTTGACTTGACTGAGGAAATGCAGCTGCAACTTGACTTGGAAACTTGCCTTGACTCAGGAAACACAGCTGAAACTTGATTGGACTTGGACACTTGACTTGATTCAAGAAATGCAGCTGTAATTTGACTTGACTCGGGAAACACAGTGCAACTTGACTTGACTCGGAAACACAGCTGCTACTTAACTTGATTCTGGAAACGCAGCTGTAACTTGACTCATGGAACAAAACTGCCTTTTGACTGGACTTGAAAACTGGACTTGATTCAAGAAATGCAGCTGTAACTTGAAGTGACTCAGGAAATACAGCTGCCTCTTGACTGGACTTGGAAACGTGACTTGGCTCAGGACATGCAGCTGTAACCCGACTTGATTCAGGAAACACATCTGTAACTTGACTTGAAAGTTTGACTTGACTCAGGAAATGCAGCTGCAACTTGATTTGATTCGGGAAACACAGCTGTAACTTCACTTGATTCAGGAAACATAGCTGTAACTTGACTTGACTCTGGTAACACAGCTGCTACTTAACTTGATTCTGGAAACGCAGCTGTAACTTGACTCATGGAACAAAACTGCCTTTTGACTGGACTTGAAAACTGGACTTGATTCAAGAAATGCAGCTGTAACTTGAAGTGACTCAGGAAATACAGCTGCCTCTTGACTGGACTTGGAAACGTGACTTGGCTCAGGACATGCAGCTGTAACCCGACTTGATTCAGGAAACACATCTGTAACTTGACTTGAAAGTTTGACTTGACTCAGGAAATGCAGCTGCAACTTGATTTGATTCGGGAAACACAGCTGTAACTTCACTTGATTCAGGAAACATAGCTGTAACTTGACTGGACTTGGAAATCTGACTTGACCTGCAGCTTGACTGGACTCTGGAACGGCACTCTTGGCCGTGACGAGGGAACTGGATTCGTTAGCGCATGGAACGGCACTCTTGGCCGTGACGAGGGAACTGGATTCAGGAGAGACAGCCTTCCTGGCCGGAGGCTCTGCCTGGGCGGCCATCTCAGTCGGGTACTTTGGCAGGGTGGCCATCTCGGCTGGGTGCTCTGGTTGGGCGGCTATCTCGGCTGGGTGCTCTGGCTGGGCGGCCATCTTATGAATTGGTGCTGCAGCGGCAGGCTTGATGCGAGCAAGGCTTAAAACGGTAGACGTGATGTTAATGGGCTTTGGCTTGGCAGACTTGACGTGGGAGGATTTCAGAGGATGACCAGCTGACTTTAATGCCGATCGGACTGACGTAAATGTTGGGTCCGCCAGCTTTCTACCCAGGTTAGTGGTCCGGCATGTGGAGAATCTCGGCTTCAGGTGAGCGACAAGATGACGTGAGATTCAGAGGGGACTGGACGAGACGGGAATTCATTCTTTCTTTCCTCTTTGATTACAATGTTAGGGTCATTCAAATATAGTATGAGATTAACTCAGTTAACGAAAAATCACATACGGGAAAGCTGCAACGAATAGTGTTCTCGTCCAGTCCCATCTGAAATACCGCACACAACGAGGCGTCGGGCCAGCCCACCTGATAGTTCGAGGAATTCCGTCGCGTATTTGTCCAGACGGCGACCATCCTGACGTAAATTAAGTAGCCGATCCTCAGCCCATTGCCGCTTAGCAAAGACCCCAGCCATGATGAATTTAATCAGCAGACTCAAAGCCTCCTTTATTTTTGGGCTGGTATCCTGTCACGCTGGTACAGAAGGGCAGAGGCAGAAATAGCGTCCAATAGTGATTTATTAGTGCAGGTAAGTATAACAAGGTGAGAAGGTGCAAAAAGGCAAGTAATTCAGTCTGTCTACGCAGGAGAATCATTCCCGTTCCGGTCAACACCGGTAAGGAACCAAACAGGTAAGTAATCAGTTCACAAGCAGAGTTTAGTCACTTCCCTTTAAGTGTATTTCTATCTCCTGTCCTCACAGAGACGTTCCAGTCCGAATCGTGCTGGAGAAACTTGCGACGAGAGAACACAAGCAGGGAAGTGTGCATCTACACGCTGACGAAACCAGGTTTGTTTGATAGCAGCCGGTGAGTAGCACAAGCGGGTAAGTATTTATACTGTGGTGTGATTGGGTGCACAGGTGCAGGTGATCAGTAGTCAGGTGACGGTTCACGTGTGTTTTGGCTTTGGAATTGTGACAATGACGTGACATTGAGGTTTAGAAGTTTTTTAGGTTTTTTTTTTTAAATCAGGTTATTTGTGGACCAATAGCTCATGGTATCTTACCCAGTTAACACCTGGCATTTGTTAAATTTGTTAGCACTGGAGTCATGACCATTTTTGGTCAAGACTTTTATGTTAAGTCCAAACAATTTGCCCTGTACATGTAAACATGTTTCAGGCCCAGACTTTTTGCATTTTCAGTGCTAATCTTGAAGGGAAATCTGCAGAATGTATATAAATATTCCAAAAATCTTTCAACAGATTGGAGAGCACTATAGTGTTATTTGTTCCTGAAGACATATTCAAATATTATCCAAAATAATATATTTTAAAAATCGGTATTCTGTTGACTCCTTTTTGAAGCCGACCTCTAAAACCTTTTTTTTTAACCAGCAACAAAAGGCAGAACAGGAAAGAAAGACCTTTTTGACTCCTCTTAAGGTTTTCCACCACTGATTCCAAATTGTTTTTTCTGGCATGACAGATTAAATTGAATGACAAGGTTCCTTAATGAACGAAAATATGAGATAAGACGCGACAAGCATGAAATGTGAATTCCTGTTATGTTCACGTTTTCTTGTTCATTGTTAAGAGCAAAGCCCCTCAGGTGATGAAGGCTTTAATGTTGACATGTGGATGTGTAAAGACAGAGCTGCTTTTGTAACACAACATTTCATATTGTAACACAAAATTTCTATTTTGAACAAACACTGTTCTTTTTAACTTTTTATTTATCTAAGAATCATGAAAAAAGTATCACAAATCCCAATAAATATTAAGCGACACAACTGTTTCCAACATTAATTATAAATCAGCATATTATAATGATTTCTGAAGGATCATGTGACACTGAAGACTGGAGTAATGATGCTGAAAATTCAGCTTTGCTTCACAGGAATAAATTATATTTTAAAGTAAATTAAAACAGAAAACTGTTATTTTAAATTGCAAAAATATTTCATAAAATTATTTTTTTTTTCTGTATTTTTGATCAAATATATACAGCCTTAATGATGAGCTTAAGAAACTTCTTTAAAAAACCATAGGTCCATTTGTGGACCTAGCTCACAGTATCTTACCTGGTTAACACCTGGCATTTGTTAAATTTGTTAGCACTGGAGTCATGACCATTTTTGGTCAAGACTTTTGTGTTCAGTCCAAACAATTTGCCCTGCACATGTAAACATGTCTCAGGCCATGTCTTGGCCCAGACTTTCTGCATTTTCTGTGCTAATCTTGAAGGGAAATCTGCAGAATGTATATAAATATTGCAAAAATCTTTAAACAGAGTGGAGAGCACTACAATGTTATTTGTACCTGAAGACATATTTAAATATTATCCAACATAATATTTTTTTAAAAATCGGTATTATGTTGACTGCTTTTAAAGAGTTCAGATGCAAAACCAGCTAAAAGCCATCTCGGTCAAAAATGAGATGATGCTGAGTGAATGCTCTCGACACATATTATATATCCATCAAATACTTTTACTTCAAACTCACTACAACGCCAGCCTCGGCCCAATCAGTGGGGTACTTACATAAAAACCTATACATCTGAGCCTGATAAAAAAAGCATTTTTTTAAAGAAAGACGTCAGATAGATTTAGCTGGTTTTCATCTGAACTCTTCTTTTTAAAGCCGACCTCTAAAACCTAATTTTCTTTAACAGGAACAAAAGGCAGAACAGGAAAGAAAGACCGTTCTGAGCCCTCTTAAGGTTTCCCGCCACTGTTGGTAAAATCTAATTCCAGCTAAATGAAACTGTTTCCTCTGGCATGACAAATTAAACTTACTGACGAGCTTCCTTAATGAATGGAAAAATAAGATAAGAAGCGACAAGCATGAAAATGTAAATTACTGGGGCGGACTGGCCATCGGGAGCACCGGGAGAATTCCCGGTGGCCTGGCAGCCAATTTCAATAGGGTCTGGCTGCAGACATGCACCTGCACTCTCAGACGCCTGCATTTCCACAAGTTTCTGCAAATTTGCAGTCTATTTTATTTTTTACTTTATTTTATATATTTATTATTTTTTAATCGAATCTCTCAACATTTTACGACAGTAGCCAGGTGGTGAAGACAAGAAAAAAGAAACTAAATTACAATGTCACTCGCAATCGCCACCTGCACTCTTTGCTACCTGCGATGTCACTTGCAATCCACACAAATCGTGCAGAATATGAACGAATATGAATATGAAACAGAATATGAACAAGAGAATATGAAGTCTCTCCTTAAGAGTTTTCCTCCCGCAGAAAACCAGTAAACACTTAATATGGCTTAATGTATTACGATGCATTTAAAAGATCAAATTCGATATACAGTTTATTAATATAATGTATATGTAGGCTATATAGTGTTTTCCTTCGCAAACGTGGCATAATGTGGCATAACGGATTAAGATGATAAGACTAAACTCAATATGCTCCTATTCATTATTAAAACAACTACACACAAGCAGGTGAGCCCAGAATAAACGCAACGCTGCGTACATTCGCGTTTTCCCATAAAGAATAATCTCTACAGCTGTTTTATATCATTGTCTTTTGTTTATATTGATTTTCTATGGGAGAAAAACGTCTATTCAACGCACTGCGTTCTGGGTATGTCTCCTTGCCTATACAGAGTTGGTCCTTTTTATCACCTAATGCCTTTCTTATGGCGCGTTCATATCTTTGGTCTTTATCATCTTTGCCATTAAGCGTTTGCTGGGCAAGTAAAAGTGAAAGTTTGTGCATTCATGGCCATATGCTTGCCTTGAAGTACATTAAATTGATAAACTATATTACAAATTTGATTGTTTAATGGCACTTAATGTATCTTAATACATTAAGCCACATCAAGTGTTAATGGTTTTCTACGGGAGGAAAAAGCTTAACGAGAGACTTCGCGCATTGCGTTCATATTCTGCTGTTCTGTGGCCAAGGATTTACGGGTCTTGTTTTTATCTCCTACAGATGACTTGCAGGACCCTGTAAATTATGCTATTAAGTTAGTTTTAATTGTCTTGTCTCCACTGGCAACACGCACCATTTGTGTGGATTGCAAGTGACCTCCCAGGTAGCTGAGAGTGCTGGTGGCGATTGCGAGTGGCATTGTAATTTATTTTATTTTTTCTTGTCTTCACCACCTGGCTACTGTTGTAAAATGTTGAGAGATTCAATTAAAAAAATAAGTAAAATAAAGTAAAAATAAAATCGACGACAAGTGACGTCACTTCCGGAAGTGCAGTTGTCTGAGAGTGCAGGCCTCTGAGAGTGCAGGTGCATGCCCGCAGCCGGCCCGTTGCCCTACAATTTTTTTTTTTTTTTTTTATATTGGTGTTGTTGTTGTTGTAAAGTGGTTATTTCCGCATAACCATAATTACTGCAAAATTAACACAAGGGCATAATTACTATTGTAAACAGTATGAATTTTGCAGACAAAAATATTCACATCGTTTCAAAACAGGTTTAGAGAGAGCTAAGACAGACAACAACACAACCCTTATGAAAAATAACCGTGGTTCTACTAAAAGTAAAACCAAAAGCCATGGTTACTATAGTTAAACCATGGTAACCAGAAATTAACAATGGTTTTGCTACACTATACAGTTTTACCATGGTATTTGTAGTAAAACTCTGGTTATACAAATGGTAATCAATCTGTCAAAAAAAAAGGTTACTATACTTTTACCATAGGCCTAATAATACCATGGTTAATTATCCTTAGGACAAAACATGACCCATGATAATGCAAAAACATGTTCAGTTTTAAGATTTTTCTATAAAACATTCAAGATGCTATTATTGTACTAATTTTGACATTTAGGCAGTGTAAAACAATAACACATGGTCCTAATGTAATAACTTTTTTTTTTCAAAAACAAATGTAGTCTTATACTATGTGCTAACAAATTACAATGAGGTGGCTGTTGGAGGACAAGGTGGAGATGTGTTGATGAAAAAGTGTCAGGTCCAAGAAAATTAGTGGAAAAAGTGAACACACAAGAGAACAGACTAGAAAGGAAGTTCAAGAGATAACCTTTAATTATTTTGCATGGCCCCAGCCTAGGGATTTAATCTTTCTTATGTGATAATGAAGAAAAATATTGTTGTCCATGGTTTCAGAATTACGTGTGGGTGTGTGGGATGACCTGGAGGAATGTGAGATTTCTCAGCCTGAAATTTTGTCCCAGTCCGCCCCTGGTAATGTTCGCATTTTCTTGTTCATTGTTAAGAGCAAAGCCCCTCAGGTGATGAAGGCTTTAGTGTTGACGTATGGATGTGTAAAGATGCTTGGAATGGATAACTTAGGTGCTATTTTAAGAGACAAGGAAAAGGTAAAGGGAGTTAAATGTGAAACTGCAAATACCTAAGTGGATATGGTATGAAAAATATGAAAAACATTATTTTTCTTAACATGTTTTTTTTTTTTTTCTTTTTAATCATGGTACACAGCAGTGTTAATTTAGTAACATTTAGATATTATTACAAATTTTATTAATATTTTGAATCAGTTTTTATTTTTCATTTTCATTTTTTTTTCCCCATTTTTAGTAATTTTTTTTTTAAATATATGACTATATACATATTTTTTGTTTTAGCTTTATTGGCACATCAAAGTAAACTAAATTAATATGAGAAATATTATTGAAATTTACAACAACATACAACTATCTACCATCACTAAACCACAGTCCTGCCACCTTGCCATTGTCATTTTTATAAGTATGGATGACAAGGGGGGTGAGTACATTATCTGTAAATTTTTGTTCTGGAAATCAACTTCTCCTTTAAAGGAGAAGTCCATTTCCAAAACAAAGAGTCACATATTGTCCTCCAAGATGTTCATGTCTTTCCTTCGTCAGTCGTAAAGAAATTGTTTTTTGAGGAAAACATTTCAGCATTTTTCTCCATATAATGGACTGGTATGGTGCCCCGATTTTAAACTTCCAAAATGCAGTTTAAATGCGGCTTCAAACGATCCCAAATGCAGTTGTAAACGACCCCAGCCGAGGAAGAACGGTCTTATCTAGCAAAACGATCAGTTATTTTCATTAAAACAATACAATTAACAAAAAAGGTAAAACAGCGATATCGGACAATTTTAAAGTTGAGGGAGAACATGAGATGGGAGTTTTTTGACATACCCTAATTGTCATGAACCAGAACAACAACAGTCCAGGCAGAGTAAGACAAGACGAACGTTTGGCATTAAAAAGTATATAAATTGTATTATTTTTATGAAAATAACCAAACGTTAGGCTAGATAAGACCCTTCTTTCTCAGCTGGGATTGTTTTTAACCGCTTTTGGGATCGTTTGAAGCCGCATTTAAACTGCATCTTGGAAGTTCAAAAATGGGGCACCATAGCAGTCCATTATTTGAAGAAAAATGCTGAAATGTTTTCCTAAAAAAACATAATTTCTTTATGACTGAAGAAAGAAAGAAATGAACATCTTGGATGACAAGGGGTGAGTACATTATCATTTAAATTTTTGCTCTGGAAGTGAAATTCTTTAAGTCTTATGGTGAGATGTTTCTGTTAATGTGGTTTTCAGCGCCATCCTTTGGTCAGGCTTGGGTATAGAATGGCCTAAATCAGGGAATTATGTTCAAAATTTCCACCAGTTTTTTTAGTATACGCTGTCTCCTGGCGGACTGTATTTGTCAGAAATACACTATTGAGACTACATGTAAACAGAAGAGTTTATTTGCTCCTGACATATCCGTAAGATGAACTGAAAGTGAAATGTGTGATGTTAAGCAGCAGGTAACGTTAGGCAATGTGTGTGTGTTAAAACTATTGTGATACTGAAATCTGAGGTTAAAAAAAAAAATAATAATATATATATATATATATATATATATATTAAAATAATTATATTAATAATAATATCTAATATAATATTGAGTTTATTAAATAAAGACCCAATTTATACTGTGAAAAAATAATTACAAACAAATAAGTTTCTATTAAGCTACATCATTACTTTTGTTTCGTATTCATTAAAGTACTGTCAGATTTATTTATTTCCACTGTTTTCCTCTAAATATTTCCACGGACCCACTGGGGGTCTCTAGATCCTAGCTTAAAACCCCCTGATCTAGCTAATGTAGGCCGCGCGCTCGCTGCGCTCTTTCCTGAGCGGGAACGCGCCCTGCACGAGTTCGTGTGTCCGCGCGAGACTATCGCGTGCGCGAGACCTGCCGAAGCTAACGGCTAAACACCTCACCAGCAAATTCAGCGTAGGTTTAACGTGTAAATAAACACACCGACCACTTTTGTGCGTGTTTACGTCACATTTTGCGCAGTTTAGAAAAGTGTCAGTGGTGAAAGTTTTGCAATAACTGCTTAAAAAGCTGTTTTGTTTAGCGTAGTGTGTGTGTATGTGTGTGTATGTCAGATTAGCGGCGTCTTCTTTCTGTTTTTTTTGGTTGTTTATAAACCTCTGCAACAACTAATAGCAATTTGTCAGTGAAATACAATGACACTTGTATGCTCGTATAATAGGGCTGTCTCAAAACCTAGCAAGCTGCCTACCGCGTTTTTAGTCATTATTAGCACAGGTAAGCAGCTAACAAGTTTTGAGACTCTCTGTGTGCCTGTGTAAGTTTGTTGTTGTTTATGTAACATGTTGTATACTTTGTCTGCAGTCCAGCCAATGAGTGATCATGTCTGGGGTGAAAAGGAAAATAGAGGATAAAGATCCTGACTATGAGGACATCACTCAAGTGCAGGAAAACAAGAGGAGTAAAGTGGCAGAGCAGAATGGTAAGACTAGGTTCCTAACAGTGATCTAGAGATCAAACAAGTTGTTTTTTAATCTGCTTGTTTGGTTTTTAACAGCCCGAGAAGCTGCGGTGCAGAAGATTGAAGCGATCATCAAGGATCAGTTTTCTCTTGAGATGAAGAATAAAGAGCATGAGATAGAGGTCATTGGGCAGGTAATTGTCTATCCAGTAATCACTTTATTTCAAAACTAAGAGTGCTATTTAATCAGTAGTGTAACAAAAACTAAGAAGCTGTATTTAAGTTCAATTATGGTTACAGTGTCAACATTTAATTTAAAAGTCAAAGTATCCTGCCTTAAATATACTTGAGACAAATAACCACCTAAAGCTCTAATACACTACATAAAAATTCAAACTATTATCTGTTTTCCTTTCTCCCCTCAGAGGCTGAATGAGGCCAGGAGAATGATGGACAAGCTCAGAGCGTGCATTGTCGCAAACTACTATGCCAATGCTGGCCAGCCTAAAGTCCCTGAGGTAATCTATAAAGATTAGATGCATTTAGTCTATAGAGGGTTTGCACTTATGTCACGATTTGGTCAGTTACTTGGATTGCACGGTTAATGTACTACTGAATACGTTGTTATGCTAATATATGCTGTCTAATCCATGGGAAAAAAAACATGTGGAAGCTAAATCATATAGAGAAGGACCTAGTAAGCAGATAAGGGCGCAATATTTTGACAAACTAAAGTTAATAGGTGGTAAAGATATGTACGAGCAGTATTAATTAAGATATTAGCCTAATATTTCACCTACCTTACCGGAAAGGATAAGAACAAACATGTTGTCAAGATTCATGCTCTGGAAAACCTGGTTCAGTTTGGCCAACCATAAATGCCTTTTGTTCCTCAGACAGATTTATATATTGTTCCTCCTTGATTTGTTATAACTTTTGTGAGACTGTAGTACTCCAAATATTTCTCCCAGTCCGACCGATTAGGACAGTCCAAAACATGACAATAATTGACATTTTCAGCAGCAATAATCAGCAAACTATGTGAGTTTTGTTCGGTTCAGTGACATTGTTTACATTCAGTGCCAATATGGCCGATTGATGACACGTTGTGAAAACACTATATGGGGATTAGATGCATTTTGTCTATAGCAGTGGTTCTCAATTCCAGTCCTCGCGTACCACCGTTCTGCATATTTTGCATATCTCTCTTATTTAACATGCATGATTCAGATAACCAGCTTATTAGAAGAGAGCTCCATGCATGAACTGTGTTGAGCCGATTGCAAGGGTCCCTGCAGTGCTCTTTGCTCCCTACTCCCTGACCACAGGAAGTCTTTTGAAGTTTACTTCACTTCTGAACATTCATTCACAGATTTGTGCTATGTCACCGCCTGCAGCGTCTTCACACACAGATAAAACTTACTAGAAGTGTGATGTACTATACCTCTGTAAATAGATACAATTTAAATTCACACCTTGCACACTTCAATGCAGTTTAAGTGGAACATATATGCTCCCTTTGAACTGGAAGCATCACGGAATATCCTGTGATGTTCACTTCGCAGATCACTTACGGTCAAATAGAACAAATGTCTGAAGCGATGAGAGATGCACACAATACTGTTCAGAGCAGTGGTAAACAAGGACTGCAATTGAGAACCACTGGTCTATCGAGTAAAACAGTTAAGGTTCAGAAGTAAAAAATCTGATTTGTTTTCTCCATAGAGGAATTGTTTTTAAATGATCATTTATAAATGAAGAGTTCAGATGCAAAACCAGCTAAAAGGCATCTCGGTCAAAAGGGAGATAATGATAGTGAGTGAATGCTCCTGACACATAGTATATGTCCATCAAATACTTTTACTTCAAACTCACTAAATTCCAGCCTCAGCCCAATCAGAAGTACCAGTACTTACATAGAAACCTATACAAAGTAGCCAGAAAGAAATGCTCATTTTAAATAAATATGTCAGATGGATTTAGAAGCTTTTGCATCTGAGCTCTTTAAATCATTAAAGACAGGCCTTCTGTGATCAATTAGGTTGTTAATCAATGGCATATGCCTTTGTTGGAAGTCATCAGTCAACATTATTTTAACATGGTAAAGAGCAGAATAAAAATTGTTACCCATGATTCTGCAAAAAAATCTCCACCAATCACCAAATCACACTGGAAGAATTCATCATCTAACCACTCCCATGATGCACTGCACATCTCTCTCTCTCTTTTATTTGCTTCAAATAAAAGGTTGTAATGGTTTGATTTACCTGTGTAAGTACTGGTACTTCTTAGTCATAGGTTGCTTGGTTTATAACTTATAACTCCTAAACAAAGGCTTTTTCAATGTCTCTATGGGATTTGAATGAATGGAAAAATACTTCTGGAACCAATGTAGCTTAAAAAAAATGGGCAAACACTGTTGCATTTTATAAAATACAGACTTTCCTGTATGAACAAACATCCAGGGGTCAGTTGTTCAAAAAGTTTAATCTGGATTCGAATCGATCTGGATTTGGAAATCCCATGTTTTGCTATCCAGGATCAGGTAACCCATTTTACTTTTGTGCTGGTTTTTCAAAGCTAATTTGGACTGGATCACCCAGATCCAAATATACATTTTTTTCAGATTTCTAAATCTTGATTACTACTGCTCTACAAAGCCCCTAAAGGGACATGGTGACGGGAAAAAATGCCACTGTTTTGCATTCTAGTATTGCATTGCATTTACACAGGTAGCTACTTCTGACTGGTCCATCTCTGATGATTGTGCCAATGTAGTTTACGTAGTTTTATTAGCATGCTTATTATTAACATATTGTATGTTTATTAGTACTTATGAAGCGTTTATTTTGCATTAACATATTCTACATCCCTAATCCTACCCAATACCTAAACTTAACAACCACCTCACTAACTTTTAAAAAGCAGCAAATTAGGAGTTTATTGTCTTTTGAACAACCCATTTTCAAGATGGCCAAAATCTGATCAGATTACTTTTAAGCAATTGGCCCCAGTTTTTTTGCTGCTTTGTTCATCTAACTCTTAAGCCCAGACAGTTGATTACTGATTACGTTTGCTTTCAGGCCTCTAAAAGTGACCCATCTGTGCTGAACCACCCTGCCATAAAACGCTTCTTGGATTCCCCCTCCCGCTCCTCGTCTCCACTGAACCAGAATTCAGAGACGCCATCACAGGTCCAGTCTGAAACTGAGTCCCTCAGCCAGCACGGGGAGGCTGGGGAGAGGGAGACGGACAGTGGAAGAGAGGACAGCACGCCACGTGAACGACGACCCGGCAGGAACACAGGGAAGGTTAGTGGCCCACACAATGTTAAAACTGCAAAACCCAATTGCATTAGTAGTAAAATAATTAAACTGCAAGAGGTTATAAAGGATATAAAATGAAAATTTGCTGAAAATGTACATACCCTCAGGCCATTCAAGCTGTAGGTGAGTTTGTTTCTTCGTTGGAACAGATTCGTTGAAGTTTAGAGTTGCATCACTTGCCCAACAATGGATCCTTTTGCAGTGAATGGGTGCCACCAGTCAAAATGAGAGTACAAACAGCTGATTAAAAAAACATCACAGTAATCCACAAGTAATTCATCCAGTCCAGTCCAGTCCATCAGTTAATGTCTTGTAAAGTAAAAAGCTGTGTGTTGTCTAGGGATGTAACGGTATTATCAATATCATAGCAAAAGATAGCAAGACTGTCTCGATATTATCGTGGTTACGTGACGATGTGAAACGGTAGGTCTTCTAGGCAAAAAGTATTAAAACTTCTTATTCTAACATAAAAATGTCTTTATATTTGTGTTTTGGGCCATTATGCTTTGGCACAGTATCTGTCAAACAAACTAAAACTGAAAGGACAATGTTGCTTAATCGCTTTATCAGATCTGTTTTCGCTGTACATTTCAAAGGAAGCACACGCTTAGTTCAGGCGATCAGCTCGTGATCTGGAGTTTTCAGCGCCTCAGAACGGATCAGATCACAGTGAATGCAGTGAACTTGTTTAGTTTAGTGCGTGTTTGTGAACACAACAGCCACCAGTTTTGATTTATTTTCATGGCAGATGATTACAGCATTTCACTAGATTTCTAGTGAGACACATTTTTGTAAGCCTGTTTTCACTGAATCTGGAGTTTCCTTCAAAATAAAAGCTCTACTGCCATTTCTGTCAAAATAAAAGCTTAAAAGTAAACTCACAAAGTGCATTAGACAGAATAATTTAACTTTAAAATGTGCAAAATTTTCAATTTTGATATTGTTACATCCCTAGTGTTGTCTGAATCATAAGAGAAATATTCACAGATCAAAAACTTTAGGAAAAAAAAAGTAAAAAACAGTTCTAAACATATATGAAGGAAGCATTATTATGGATTATGTATCGACGATTTAAAGTAAAAACGTCTTTACAAACACCGCTTTTCACGCAAGTGATGTTATGCTAAATTTTAGGCGTCATGAAGAAGCGATAAAGATGTTTAAAAACTGCTACACAAGTACTTGTATAACAAATTTGTATTTCATATTTGTTCATTTATGTTGAAGAACAAAACATGAAAGTCTATTCAAGTAACGTTAACCCTGGATCTTATTTAATCCCTTAAATTGAACATTGCTAATTTAAAACCCCTTCAGAAAATCCTGAACGATTGCATTGCTTCAGAAACAGTGACATTTTTTTCTCCATTCTTATGTGTAGGACACATTTGGCGTGCCATCATCTTTAGAGCAACATGTGACCTACCATACTACAGGAGAGGAGGCTTCTCGACTCTACATGAAGAAAACCATTGTTGTGGGCAATGTATCTAAGTATGAAGGATTATGTTTATCTCTTTGCCCTTACTTTACAGATAGATCAAATACTGCTCATTTTAATTTAACCAGATTAGGACGATATCTGTTGCACACATAGTGTGAATCCTGGGTGATTTGGAGAACATTTAATAATTTGTTTGTTGTGTAGATCAGCTTTATTCCAACAACCAGAGGCAGTCTGGCCTAAATCTTTGTTATTGCACTGGAGAGTTTTGATTTAGCACCTCTGGGATGCTGACTGATGTTTGTGCTCTTTTTCTGAACAATGCTGCTGTGCCCTTGAGTAGGACGCCTTATTCTCGGCTCTGCAACCTTAAAGCGGTAGTTCACCAAAAAATGAATATTTTGTCATCGTTCTGTTATTTTTGTCACCCTAATGTCTATTTAAACCTATATGACTGACTTTTCTTTCGTGGAACCCAAAAGGAGAAATATCTGTCATTAAAGGGGTCATCGGATGCAAAGTTCACTTTTACATGTTTGAACGTTAATGTGTGTTGGCAGTGTATGTACAAATCTACCCTATAATGATAAAAATCAATGCAGTGGTTTTTAATTAATCTGTAAAAATAATATCCCCTTTTTTCAAATCGAGCCATTCTCAGATGCCTGTCGGTGTGGCGTCACACTGACAGAGGCCACTCCCACGATAGTTGATTGACATGAGTGTCTTACCTCAGATCAGCTGTAACAGTCCAACCTCCATTGTTTTGATGCCGAAACAGGGATGTAAGTTAGACAAGAACATCTCAGATTGAGCGATTTAGGTGTTGTGTTGCTGGATGTAATAGTGAACTTAGTGGTCGTCATTTACTCCCGACATCTGAGTCGCTGAAGATGGATAACGTTTGTTTGTGAAGGGAATGCGCCTCCCGATCTACATATATCCGTCTATGTTTGCGCAAATCATTTGTGATCCAGCTTCACTTACAGCAGAAGTGGGTATAAGGGTTTTTTAAGAATCTTTGCGATTGCCTTTCCTAATAACGTGCCAATTAGCAAGTTTTATGGCTAAACACGGCTAAATGTGGCTAAAGTGAACAGGCTCGTCATTCCACAGAGAGAAGAGAGGGGTGGGGCAAGCAGAGCTCATTTGCATTTAAAGCAACTGCAACCAGAACAGGATGATTTTTGCACAGCTGATTTTGGCAAGGTAAAAAGGGTGTTGTTTTACATTACCATTAAGAATTTTTAACCAAAGTATATTATAGACTTTTCATTAAGACCCTAAAGAATCCTATCAACTTGTGGAAAATGGGCATCTGGTGACCCCTTTAATATACCAAGGTGAAATACAGTGGCAGAGGTTTCAGTGAAGAAAGACTTAAATTCTGGTTTGTTCTGTTTAAAAAGCTATTGTACGACTTCAGAAGACTTTGAATATAGTACAGCTCTAGTATGGTCCTACATAAAATTACATGGAATAGTGTGATTGATACATTAAGAAGAATGACATGTGGTGAGTAAATGATGACAATTTTCATTCCTGGCACCAGAAAAAAACAGCTGCTGAATGAATGGTAGCAGTTTGTTATTTTGGACAGATGGTTTATGAGAAACAGTATTTATTTCTCTGAGCTTGTATTAATTTTTAAATGCATCACTTTCTCCTTAAAATCCCAGTGTTTTTTTTCTCCGAAACCCAATAAACCTCCACATGGTGTAAAGCAAATCTTTAGTTTTCCCTAGGCTGTGATCTAACTTCATTTATTCTGCATTATAACACAGTCCTTGTCTATTTTACCTTATAAAATTCACTCAGAGCATGTGAGAGAAACGTGTGCGTGTCTGCATATGAGCAATGATACAAGCTTATTTTTCTCTGCCTGTGGAGCTACTAAAGATCTTTATGAGACTGTTTACTCCAGGGCCAGTGTGCTGAAAAAACTCACCATCTCAAGCTGTTTGTCTGAATAAAGAGTCTCTGAACGGCTCTGCATTCTACATTTCTGTGTGTAGCAGATGCTTTTTTCCCCAAGAAACTAAAAATGAAGTACACAAATCACATTATTGAGGCAGATAGCTGAAAATGCTCTCTGCATTCTGAGCTGAAAAGAAACTCACAACATGTGCGAATAAACTGAGCTTTTATTCTTGTGGCTACTGAGTGGATACCTAGCAAATCTGCTAGCGTGTTATTACCTACTGAATCTTGAAGGAGAGTGTCATTATGAGTTTCAGTATGTTTAACATATGTTTAAATATAACTGCATAGTTGGCTGTTCTGAGAATTGCTGGGAGGTGTACATTGGCTTTGTCTCTCTCTGTCCCATGAACAGCAAACCTTCCCCAACCAATGAGTGATGATATGTATGTTAGTATAAATTGATTCGAGTTTGAATTTTAGACTGTTTTTTCCTCTCTCTCAGGTATATTGCCCCTGATAAACGTGAGGAGAACGATCAGTCCACTCACAAATGGATGGTGTATGTTCGAGGTTCCCGTAAAGAGCCTAGTATCGATCATTTTGTGAAGAAAGTGTGGTTCTTCCTGCACCCCAGCTACAAGCCTAATGACCTTGTGGAAGTCAGGTGTGTTTATTTGCCTCTCCTATTGATTGTTGTGATTGCATCACACTGTGTAGCCTTTTTTTTTTTTTTTGCACGTAAAGTAAATTGCATGTTAAACTGAGAGAGTGATAATCTACATCTTTCTACACTATTTTTTAAAAATGACCCTGTTCAAAATTTTACATACTTAATTTTTAATACTTTGTTGTTACCTGAATGTTCCACAGCTGTTTTTTTTATTTAGTGGTAGTTGTTCATGAGTTCCTTGTTTGTCCTGAGCAGTTAAACTGCCCACTGTTCTTTAGAAAAATTCTTCAGATCCCACAAATTCTTTGGCTTTTCAGCATTTTTGTGTATTTGATCCACCCTTTCCAACAATGACTTTTTCACTCTGAGGACAACTAAGAGACTTGTATGCAACTATTACAGAAGGTTCAAACACTCGCTGATGCTCCAGAAGGAAAACCAATGCATTAAGATCCGGGGGTGAAAACTTTTGAACAGAATGAAGATGTGTACATTTTTCTTATTTTGTCTAAATATCATTTTTTTCATTTAGTACTGCCCTTCAGAAGCTACAGAAGATACTTACATGTTTCCCAGAAGACAAAATAAGTCCAATTTACCCTAATCTTAAAATTCTAAAAGTGACCCCCGCCTTTTAATGCATTGTGTTTCCTTCTGAAGCATCAGTGAGCATTTGAACCTTGTGTAGTAGTTGCATATGAGTTCCTCAGTTGTCCTCAGTGTAAAAAGATGAATCTCAAAATCATACATTTATTGTTGGAAAGGGTTTAAATACACAAAAAATGCTGAATAACCAAAGAATTTGTGGGGCCTGAATTATTTTTCTGAAGAACAGCAGACAGTCTAACTGTTGTGAAATATACTGTATATAAATGTCTTTTATGAAATAGGTCAGTACTAAATAAAAAAAAATAACATGCATTTTGTATGATCCCTCTTATTTTGGTAAAATAATTAACATTTTGTAGATTCTGCAAGGTATATATAAACTTTCAACCTCAACTGTATTTATTTAAAATAAATTTTTTTTGTAACATTACAAGTTTTTACTTTCACTTTTGATAAATTTAATGCATCCTTGCTCAACTTTAAAAAAGCCAAATGCTTGCTAAAATTTTCCCTGTTTATGAAGATTTATTTTTTTTTTTTTTTGGCTTTAAGCAAATAAGCGCGCAGCAGCCAATGACCTCTAGTGGATGAGCATCCCTGTGGTGCGTTTATCAAGTTTAGCCTGCTGAGATACAAAGTCTTTTTTTAAACCCTGTTTGTATGTGTTGTGTGTGTGTGTGTGTATAGTGAGCCACCATTTCACCTGACCCGTCGAGGATGGGGAGAGTTTCCGGTCCGTGTGCAGATTCACTTTAAAGATCAACGGAACAAACGTATCGACATCATCCACCACTTAAAGGTCAGACACTTACTAACTGGTTGCATACACACTCTCTTTGAACCCTTTTGATGGCCTTTTCATCTTTCCTTTTCTCTCTCTTTATCTTTCTTTGTACTTTTTTTGTGGAAAATTCAAACAGTAGATGACATCCCCTTCAGTTTGTATCAAATTTACTTTCCATTTCATTTGTGTGTGTGCAGATTGTGCATGATAGAATATGCCTGTACGAATCCATTGTTTAATGCGGGGTTCTTTGAGTCTAAAGGTGAAATGGTCAGTTTCATAAAGCATTCTGTCTTGATGTTTCCTTTCTGCTATATCTGTTGTCACAGCAGTCCGTTTTGTTACAGGTTAAAATAACAAAGATAAAAAAATAAAACAAGATGAATCGAGCTGTCAAGAAAAAAGAATAGATTGCAGATTTAAGTACTTTTGTCCAGCCATCAACCTCTTAGATTCTCTGCAGCACAGACTGTTGAGTGCTCTTTAATGTTTCTGTTATTTATCTTTTATTTGTTCTCCCACAGCTTGACAGAACATACACAGGTTTACAGACTTTGGGAGCTGAAACGGTAAGACACACTGAGCATCTTAATCTTTACATGAAACAGTAGCTGTGCTCACAAGTTTTCATGCCCCCCCCCCCTCCCCCTTTTTATAAGTTTACATAATTAGGTTTATTTTAAGAGATGGGAGATCCTAAAAATTGAATTTTCTTTTTATTATATACTGCTCTGCAGAAGCACAACTATCAAAAAAGCTGTGAACAGACATTACTGCTCAAGGAGGCAATGTACAATATTAAGAACCAGCCATAATTTGTGTAAATTCAGTTATCATTTTGTTTTGTGGAATATATGCAAATATCTGTTTTGTTAAATAGTTGCATCAAGACTGTGTTAAATTAAAAAATAGCACCTTGCAGGTTCTTGGTTATGTACATATGTGCAGAATTACATAAGGTCATTGATATAGAATCCATTTAGCACCTCAAAACAGGTTGAAAGACTAAAGGGACTGTAAACCCTCTTGAGAAAACAAGAACATTTTGTATGTCTGTCAGTTACATACCTAAAACACAAATAACCGAAGTCAAGGTTTCGGCTGTGAATATAGTGATGAAAATGTCAGTCTTCAAGAGGGCTGCAAGCACAAAACTGGAGTTATGAGTGAATGTGTCAAAAGAAGATTTATTGTTGTTGTTCACTCGTAGCAAAATAAAAAAGGGAATAAAATCTAGTTTCTGACCCTGGTGCCATAGCGTAATTAAAAGCTGTAAACTGTGTAACTGATTTTCCAAAATATGTGTGCAACAAGGTGTGTAGAAAGAAATTTTTTTTTTACTCTTAAGGAAAAAATAAAATGCTGAAAAAGATGAAGGTTTCTTTTAAGTTGCAGAACTCAGGGAGCAGAAAATTACTTTTCAACCAAGACACAGTGAGAGTGCAGGGTTTTATAGGCTTTAAAATGATTTTGTGATGACAAGCTTTATTACAAGTGTCAAACATATCTCAATTCATCTTTAAAATGCCAGTTTTTCACTTTGTTTTTTATTTCCAGGTAGTGGATGTTGAACTCCACAGAAACTCACTGGGTGATGACTTCATCCCTTCTGCCCCCTCATCTTCATCGTCATCATCATCTTCTTCTCATCTGCCTTTTGTGGGCGGGTCTGGTTCCTCCTCCTCCACAGCTGCCCAAGGCTGTCGGCGGCCCTCCTCTCCCTCTCAGCACACTCATGATGATCAGCCCAGCTCTGATAGAGGTACACAAATGCTTGTCCACCTAACAGGATACCAAATAGCAGGACTCTACATTTGCATTTGCAAAAAAATATTTAGGAGCACCATGTGTGATTGACCTGATCAACATATTTGTGTTTGCACTGAGGGGAGCTTCAATGGTTCTACATGTTTTTGCAACGTTGAGTGATGTATCACAGATATATCTCACCTTTCATAAACAAAGTGTAGAGAGAGTGTAAATATCAGATTCATTGTGCAGTGTAGAGAGCTTCGTTGATTATAACTTCGAACTGTGAGATTGCGATGAACTAAGATGAGTGACAGCTTTTAATGATTTTCAAGGGAATTGGAAAAGAGACATTAGTTTAATACAACGGTTCAATAAACAAGAAGTTAATATTAAGTGACTTACATTTTCTGACTATAACACTATTGCTTGATTTTGCTCTGTTTTATTGTCAGAAATAGTCTGAAACAAGTCACAATTGAGCCGCTGCTCATTTCCATTCCATTTCATTTATGAATGAACGTGCGTTTTTTTTTAAAAATTAATCTAGTGAGTCAATTATTCAATTTCCCATTCATGAAGACACTTGCTTTATTCCTGAATGAATCAGTCGTTCGAACCAATCAAATGAATATGATTCAGTAATTAAATCAGTGACTTGCCACTACCTACAGACAGATTTAGTTTCATGTTTAAATGATCTTTTCAGTTATTTAAATCTTTTAATATTTCTGTATTCAAAATGTTATATTTAAAACATTAATCTCACTATGAATTTATGAATTTGATTGCACTTATGCCACCTCTGAGCCTCATTAAAGATATGAAAATACACCTACAAGCCACTTTTGTGCTCTTCTATGCCACCTCTGTAGTACAAATTAATTTTGTTAATACTAATTTCATTTGACTGGTAACTTATTCTACTTGTTCTTATTCTGTTGTTTTTAATGAGAAATTTTAAAAAGCTTAAAAAATATAATTAAAAAAAAAACTGACATAAAAGATGTAAATTTCCTAAATTTTTAAGTGCTTTTTAAGTTTTCAGGTGCTCCTAAAAACAAAAGTAAGCATAGAGCCCTGCATAGTACCACAAAAGAATTATGCATTCTCACACTGCGTCTTTAAAATGAGATTATTTTGATTAATACATAGGATTTTCGCACTTATTGCATAAGGAGTGGAAGCATACATTCCTTGCCCAAGTCACTTTTATGAAGATGCATTTTGTGTTTGTGACAACTTAAGCTGGTTCCTAAAGATATTTCTTGAATTTAAATGCATGCAAATTATTGATTATAAAATTGATTGTCGTCCCTTTTATTTCAGTTCCAGGTGTGACCATCAAGAGTGAATCGGTGCGTTCTTCGTGTTCTGAACGAAACTCACAGTCAAATAGGTCTGAGAAAATCACCCTCGGTTCCCACGGAAACTCTGCCTTTCAGCCAATCACGGCCAGTTGCAAGATAATTCCACAAGGGCAAGTGCCCAGTCCCGCCGAATCACCTGGGAAATCATTCCAGCCGATCACGATGAGCTGCAAGATTGTGTCTGGTGAGTCTCACAGGTGCACAAAGAAGCTGGAGAGCAGAGCAGAGTTGAAATGCAAGCAGTAAAATCGTCTATATACAGTCTCTTTCATGTTGCTCTGGCTTTTTTTCTGCTGGAGATTTCGATTTTCTAGAGAAAAGGAGACTGTCAGAAAGTTGTGAAACTCCTCTGTAATGCATTATAGATTTGCTGTCAGTGTGTGACAGCAGATCTAAGAGGAGCTCAGTCTGATATGTCCTAGTATTGCCTTGCCAGACCCACTTTTGATAAAGTCTGGTCCACATTGATCTTTTTCTGACCAAGAACCACCCACTTATGCCACCATATCTCTGACATTTATATATGATTGCTATGTTTTGCCCCCTAGTGGCAGCCAAACTCAACTTTCGAGTTGTTCCTTGAATATATCCACAAAAAAAACACATGACTGCCAAAACATCTGAAAGAAAAACAGTAGGTTTCTTAAAGGAGAAGTTCACTTCCAAAATGAAAATTTCCTGATAATTTACTCACCCCCATGTCATCCAGGATGTTCATGTCTGTCTTTCTTCTGTCGAAAAGAAATTAAGGTTTTTAAGGAAAACATTCCAGGATTTTTCTCCATATAGGGGACTTCATTGGGGGATCAGTGGGTTGAAGGTCTAAATTGCAGTTTCAGTGCAGCTTCAAAGGGCTTTACGCAATCCCAGCTGAGGAATAAGGGTCTTATCTAGTGAAGCGAATGGTCATTTTTCTACACGTGACGTAGGCGGAAGTACTGACCCAGTGTTTACAAAGCAAACAGGAACAGAAAGTCAAGCACGCTTTACAAAAAAAGGAAAAACACTGATATCGGACGATTTTGAAGTTGGAGGAGAAAATAAGATGGAGTTTTTCACCCTTCCCTACCTTTTTTAAACAAAGTACACAGATGAAGAACTAACGAGGCATGACTTTACAAATGTGATTTTGCAATGCGTAAAGCTAGTGCAAGATGAGCATTTGTGGTTAAAAATTATATCAGTTTTTTTTTTTATAAAGAAAACAACCAATCGTTTTGCTAGATTACCCTTATTCCTTGGCTGGGATAGTGTAGAGCTCTTTGAAGCTACATTGAAATGGCAATTTAGACCTTCAACCCGTTGGCCACCATTGTCCATTATAAGTCCATTATATGGAGAAAATTCAAATGTTTTCCTCAAAAAAACTTAATTTCTTTTTACCTGAAGAAAGAAAGAATGAAGATCTTGGATGACATGGGGGTAAAAAAAAAATATCAGGAAATTTTCATTCTGGAAGTGAACTATTTTAAGGGGTAATCACAGGCCATCTGATTAGCATGCAGAATCACCAAACTACAAATTGTAAGTTACTTACTAGTACCTAACTTTCAAAGGTTTGATTCTGTGAGTTTCGTAAGCTGACTTGCATTAAGATGACTGTGTTTCCCAATGACTTATTAAAACACTGTATTCTCTGACACTCACAAATTGTTTAAAGCCAGCCAATCAGTCTCAAGTTTGCCATTTTTAGGAAACTCCAAACATCAAGCTTAGCTGGCAAGAAAAGAAGACCATTGTAAAGATGTGAAACTGCTCTGTAAAGCATTATGGATTTGCAGTCTGTGTGGCTCTAAAACATGATGAGAAATTTATGAGGATCGCTCTAGAAATCTAATCGTAGAAACACAATTTCTGTGTTGCAGGCTCTCCTATTTCCACTCCTAGTCACTCTCCTCTCCCCCGGACATCGTCATCCACGCCAGTGCACATGAAGTCCAGTCCCTCGGTCATAAATAACCCCTACATTATCGTGGACAAACCAGGGCAAGTCATTAATATGGCTGCATCGACATCTGCAGCTACAGGTACATACTCTCCCACATCCCTTCTTTTACCATAAGATAAATCACATCCCCTTCTTGTTGATCTGAGGTTTTTATTTCCTCTTCTTTATATTCCAACATCAAACAAGTTCTGATTGGCTATTATGCTATTATTGTTTCCTTGCTGTAACATTCTGGACACTGAAGTGACTTTTTATAGAAATGTGTTGCATCGTGCATGGGGAAGACACAGTGAGAAAGTGTCAGGAGTGAATGATGAAGACAAATCACAAAGTACAAGTTCCCCCTTAAGTTCTTTTTACCTTTTTGTGCTCACACACACACACACACACACACACACACACACACACACACACGCTGCACTCTTTCCCATGACTCATGCTGTGGGTTTACAGGCCATCATAAGACCAGGTTGCCATAGCGACCACATCACTGAGAGTTTAGGAGTGTGTGGAGCATGCAGTTGAACATTACTCTGTGTGTGTGTGTGTGTGTGCGTGCGTGTGCGTGTGTGTGCATGTGTGTAAGAACAAATTCCACCTCCATGGGTGCACAACTGATGTGCTTCTTGCAAATGCTGTAACACCTATAACTGCATTCTGGCACCTCAGTTAACATTTTTACAACACGCACATGCTCCACAAGAACACCTACATGCTCTCAGGAAAGATGAGTGTGTGTGTGGGTGGTCAGAGCTCTGTGCTGTGGTGCTAAAGCAACGTAGTGACCATTAGAGCTGGACGTAACAGGAACAAACGTACAGCTACTACTCTCACTACAACTCATGACTGTCAGAATCATAGTTGTCATTTTTCTTGGGCTTTAGAAAATTGCTGGTTTTAAAACCTAATGGCTGTCTATCTAGACAGCATTGTGGGGCTTCATGAGTGCATTTGTGTCAAATGTGTGTACAAAATTAACTGATAAATTAAACAAAGTGAATTGAGCTTGTTTAATACAATAACAAATATCTGTTTAGAGATTTAGAGATTTGCACTGGTAAACAAGATAAAAATACTGAGGACATTGCAGTTCAAAATGTATTTCCATGTTCCAGTTGTTGGGAGTTACTTTCTTTACTTTGCCTCTTAAACAAATTTTAAATTTACCTTAAAAACCTGTGGAAACCCTGTTTATACACTACCAGTCAAAAGTTTTCGAACAGTAAGCTTTTTAATATTTTTTTTTTTTTTTTTTAAAGCCTCTTCTGCTTACCAAGACTGCATTAATTTTAAGGGGGATTTTAGAAATTAATACTTTTATTTAGCAAGGATCAATGCTGTTCTCTGACCTTTGTTTTCATCAAAGAAACCTGAAAACCGAATAATAGTAATAATAATAATACTAATAATAAATGTTTTTTGAGCAGCAAATCAGAATATTAAAATAATTTCTAAAGGATCATGTGACTGGAGTAATAATGCTAAAAAGTTTTTGAAATCACAGGAATAAATTACATTTTAAAATTTATTAAAATAGAAAACGGTTATTTTAAATAGTAAAAATATTTCACATTTTTTGCTGTTTTTGCTGTACTTTGAATCAAATAAATGCAGGCTTTGTGAGCAGAAGAGACTTTTTTAAAGAACATTACAAATCTTACTGTTCAAACCCTTTTGACTGATAGTGTAGGTTGGATGCTCAAACTGAAAACAAGTCTGTGATGCACTGAATGCTACCTAGGTACAGTAGGACACATGATTCAAACGTTTGATTTAAACATTTCAGTGGATCTTTGATTGCAAAAAGAAAATGTTTTCTTTGTGTGCAGCTCACTAGGTTTTAAAACAGCCATTCTTTTATGACTTTGCTGTGTTATGATGAGGCCTCTGCAGAATTCATACAACGGCATGAAAATTAGGCGTTAATGAAGTCTGAACATCTAAGAAACAGCTGCTTTGAATTAAAACTAGCACCAACATATAAAATATTCTGCTACATGCTTTTATGAATTATTAAGGCATCGCCCAGAAATTAAGATTCCCTACAGGGAAAATGCGTCTGTATTTCATGAAGATGAGTGAAGCTACTTCACTGTCCTGATTTATTCAGTTGTCTGTGGGAACTTGTTTAAAAATAAAACTCACTTTATAGAAACAAAAGCATAGTTGGTTATGACAACTGTCATCATTTTAAGTCCTTTTCCTAATAGAAATTAATTTGACTTTAAGTCTCAGCATGTCAGAGCAGCTTCGTAAAATCACTGTATGCTTGTTTCGAGCTGTAAGATTTCTGTCTTTTTGTTACTGGAGAACAGAGCTTGTGAAAATCAGGCTGTGAATCTGGAGAAGCTGCTGCATGCCAACCATCCTGGGGGATGGTGCATTATGAGATTTGGAGTAAATAAACTCCTTTGTTTTGTCAGTTCACACAGACATGCTGGAGAAATTGAGCACAGAAGAGCAGAGCTGCAGTCTTAACACATTTAGGTTAAACAATGAGCTGCAGAGTAACTCAGTGTTCCATTGTGCACAAAGATACAGACAGAAACCTCTGATGCAAAAATTTGCTGAAATACTGCACCAGATTAGGTTGGTAAACCCCTAAGGAAAAAAATCTTAAACCTGAGCAAGAGCAAAAAACACTATGACACTGAAAAGATACATTGACACAAAAAACACACTAAGTCAATGTAAAATCACTGTTTACTCAATGCATGTGAAAGGGGTCCATAGAAATGCATGTTTCTTTTTGTTTGGCTGATCTTGCCGCACTGAAAAAATAGTTTGAATAGACCTTAAAACGAAATTCACCTATTTTCTAAATGCATTTTATAGATCTAGTTATAAATGATTCATACACATGTTTCATTTTTATTTATTTACTTTTTTTTTTTTTTACCTATTTTTTTTTTTTTTTTTTTTTTTTTTTTTTTTGTAATGAAAATGTCATCAGTCTTTCAACTGACTTTTCTCTGGTGACATACTCCATTAAGCTTCTGAACTGTATCCTACAAATTAGTTATATCTGCTGTTTTCACGTGGTCTTTTCAGGCAGTCCATCAGCCAAGCAGAGCAGCACAGCCCATGGTGCTCGATCACCTGCTCCGAAAGTTCACACCAGCAGCTTCCTGTCCTCTGGCGTCAAGGTGAGACTGATAGTGTATATGTTTCTCTCTGTGAATGGATTTATTAAATGCAACTTGTGTTTGATTGCAATTTGGGGTCTTGCTGCTCAAGTACAGCCATGTGTTCTCGCAGTGACTTGATTTATTTCAATGCTTTAAAGTGGTGAGCATCTCTCTCCTGCTCCTAAAAGGCAACTAAAGTAAACAGTGGGTGGGTGAGAATAAAATATCAGTAGAAATTATGTGGGTATTGTGAGTGAAATCACCTGTAATTGAAAAATACAGATGTAGGCTGTTGAAAACAATGTGGCACAATCAGTTCCCCTTCAGGCAGATTAGCATGATGAATCAGTATCCATTTGTGTTCAGAAAGAGCAGTAATGGAGCTTGTAAGAGGAAGGCATTCCTAAACAGGGATTCATTTGTCTGACATTGTTCTGTAGAGCTATATTAATATGGGCTCTGCTGTTCTCTCGCATTTATTTCTGAAGTGAAACGATAATGTTTGACTGAATCATATTCGTCACTTACAGCAGTAATAGGTTGTCTGTCCTGCTGCTGAACTGAAGAAAAACTGTCTCAAATTAGGTGATGATCTCTCTCTGTCTCTCTCTCTCTATCTGGGTTATTCTCTGAGGGTGTTTCAATGTTTTCTGGACACTGCGGGCTAAATTAACACCGGTAGTTATTAATAGTTACTGCCAGGCGGTGCAGTAAGAGGTCTGCAGCAGCTGTGTGTGCGTGTGTGAAGGTTTAAAATGGGACATCTATCTGTGGCGTGATGCTGCTGCTTTGCGCAAGCTGTGCAGAAGACTGAAGTATTCCCAGAGCGCGCACGCACACACATACACGTGTGGACATACAGTGCGAATGGTCCACAGATGTTTCTTCAGAATATTCTAAAATAATTTGTGCTTGTGTTTGGGGTCATTTAAGATTTTTGAATGTTTTAGAAATAGGTCTCTTTTCTCAGCAAGGTTGCGTTTATTTGATTAAAAGTTCAGCAAAACTATATTGTGAAATATTATTATAATTTAATTTTTAGCAGCCATTACTCTAGTCTTCAGTCTCGCGTGATCCTTCAGTAATCTGAATTTGGTCCTCAAGAAACATTCCTCATTATTATGAATGTTAAAAAAAGTTTTGCTGCACAATATTTTTGTAATCCGTGATCCTGTTTTTCTGGGATTCTTTAATAAATAGAATTTCAAAAGAACAGCATTTATTTAAAATAGAAATCTTCTATAAAGAAACATTAAATGTCTTTACTGTCACCTTTGTTCAATTTAATGCTTCCTTGTTGAATAAACTAAATTGATTTCTTTAAAAAAAACTTTTTTTGGATAGTAGTATACTTGAGCTTAAAAAACTTTTGTCTGAATGGTTAAATGGTTTTAAATTTTGTATATATAAATTACATTTATATATTAATATTTCTTAAACAATTTTAAATACCATGTTAGCTCTTCCCTTTAAAGGGATAGTTGACACAGAAATTAAAATTACTCCATGATGCTGAAGCCATCCTAGGTGTATATGACTTTCTTTTTGCAGACGAATACAATCAGAGTTGTATTTAAAAATATCCTGGCTCTTCAGAGCTTTAGAATTGCAGCGAATGACTGTTGAGACTTTGAAGCCCCAAAACTAGGGCCCTATGAAAGCAGTTTTATTTTTTCCAAAATTCCGCTTAATTTTTTCCAAATTCTGTTTTTTCCGTTTTAATTTTTTCTGGATTCCTTTTTTTCCATTTAAATTTTTCTTTTTTTTAAATGGTTGAATTAATTTTTTTTAGATTTGAAAGCAAGTCTAGTTAATTAAAATAATGAAACTTACACAATTTAACATCAATTTATTAAAAGTTTAACAAAAATTACGTCTACGGCCGTGTGAGATGTTTTATTTTTTTTCAGCTTCTGTTATTGTTACCAAATTCTGTTTAAGCATTATCTAATTATTTCATAAAAACAACTTCATTTATTTATTTTTCTAGTTATTAAAAAAAGGCATAAAATATTCATTTAATTTATATCAAAAGAAACCATAAAATGCTCATGAAAAAACTTTGAAGCAGTTCTGGAAATGTTGTTCAGATATTTATGCCCGACTTCACTGTTAGTCTAGAATGTTAAAAATAATAATAAAGTATAAGTCAAACTTCTGAACTTTTGACTGGTAATTTTTGCACTGTAGTTTCTAAAGGAACAACATGTAATTGTAAACTCAGTGTTATAGTTATGAGAGATATGACAGTGGTGTTGAGATTATGTCTGTTTTGTATGATAAAGTTTGCATTTTGCTGTGTGCTACTGGCAGGAAAGGCGAGTCTCACTCAAGTTCACCGAGTTCATTTCAATGCTCATCCTCTCCCTCAGAGAAGCATGTGTTTATCTTACTCGAGGGAATGTTTGATTCACTAAATTAACTTTGGATTGGATCACACATCCAACATCTCTGAAAAATATCTTGGTTGAAATTGAACCGTGAATCAAACTGATGGCTTTTCAGTGCACATCTCACTGTAATATGACAAGCAAAGAGTAATAAGAATTCTCTGTCTTATTGTCTGTCTGTCTGTCTGTCTTAAGGTTATAATCAAGCAAGAACCAGGAGAGGTGCCCACCCAGCCATCACCACAGCAACAGGTCGTCTCCACAGCAACATCCCAGCAGCAGCAACAGTATGTGACAGTGAAGGGTGGTCACATGATAGCCATGTCGCCGCAGAAGCAGAGTGGGGCGGGGACTGGAGGAGGTGCCACGCCCAGCAAGGTTTTTATGAATACTTTTGTTTTGTTTGTACCATTATGACAATGTTCATTTTGACTATTTATGTCTTTAATCATAGACTGTTTCCAAACCAAATCCCATTGTCCCATTCCTTGTCTGTGTTTCAGTACTTAATGAGCTGCTTACCTAAACATTTGGGCTTTAAAGCTCAAAGATTGTTCAGATGCACCCATAATGTCCAAAAATAATATGTAGCTAGTTCTGTATTTCTATAGCTTCATTTCTCAATGCAGCGCGTCCTGTCTGAAAGAGTTTTTGAAACTGGAGTGCGCTCTGGTCATGCGGTCTAAACATATCTCAGGTCATTGCATCTCTGTGGACTTCCTACTCGTCTCTTTACTGCAGGATTTTTTAGCACCTGAGAGTCAAAGTCGCTTATACATCCTGTTTGGAGACTGTCCATCTACAATACGTCATTCTGCGCAAAAAAGACATCTTAACTTCCTAACTCAATTGAGTCTTGAGCACATTTATTGTATTACTCCTTAGATCTTTGGGTTTTAAGTCAAGCCATTTTCTATGTGATCTTTCTAAATATTATATATTTTTTAACGAGAAATTTCAACATTGCTGCAGCATTACTATAGAAGCAAGAACAACCTTTTCTCATATTGGAAAAAGACTTACATTAACTACTGTTTGGATTACTTTTTGGATAAATTAAGCAGCACAACAGTTTTTACATTGATAATAATAAGAAATGTTTATTGAGCAGCAAATTGCATAATAAAATAGTTTCTGAAGACTAGAGAAGTGATGCTGAAAATTCAGCTTTGTAAATATATTTTAAAATATACACTGCCGTTCAAAAGTTTGGTAATCAGTAGATCAGTACAATTTTTAAAGAAGATCAGTACATTTTTTTTTAAAAGAAGTTTCATATGCTCATCAAGGCTGCATTTAAAAATCAGTAATATTTTGAAATGTTGCAATTTGAAATACTGTTTTTCTATCTTAATACACTGTGTGCAGAATTATTAGGCATGTTGATATTCTGGTCATATTTTTTTTCCAAACACATTTTACCAATTCCAAACCACATCAGTCTTAATAACTACTATTAATTTTGTATTTAATCATTTGTAAGTGATATATAATTGTCCGTGAAGGCTGGAAGTGAAAAACTCCTTATATTCAGGTGTGCAGAATTATTAGGCATGTTTTCTTTTACAGATAAAATGAGCCAAAAAAGATATTTAACCCAGACTGAAAAGTCCAAATTATTAAATGCCCGTGAGAAGAATGCAATACTAATGCATTACAAGAATTTGCAAAGTTAAGGCTTGACCATTGGACAGTGAAACGCCTGATTCAAGAATTTATCTTCCAAAATCTGGCAGTAAGTTTTGGGAGTTCATTTACTATCTCTGCAAGTCAGACTTTTCAGGATAGGAGACTAAACATGAACTCCCAAAACTTACTGCTAGATTTTGGAAGATAAATTCTTGAATCAGAGGTACAAGAGGATGTGATGCTTGTCCTTCAAGAGTCACTCTCAACTTATCGGTCTATAAAGCCTATAAAAAAACTGTCTTCATGTATTTCACAACACGTCAGCTTTATTCTTATTAAGTCAGGGGCAGGATTAAAAAGTCTCTGAGAACCTGACACATTGTACTTCTGACGACTCCAGGTAGGTTGCAGTTCTGGAAAATGGTAATGGAAGTGTCCTAATCTGCAACAATCTACTCCTAATTCTTTGCAGTGCTGTCTCTTCTTCTCCACCCTGTTCTGACAATGCTGTCTCAAGGTCAATTCATAACTTTGCAAAAATTCTATGATACGATTAGTGGCTTCTTCATGGGCATTTAATAATTTGGACTTTTCAGTCTGGGTTAAATCTCTTTTTATTCATTTGCTTAAACGAAAACATGCCTAATAATTTCTCTTTGAATATAAGGAGTTTTTCAGTACGGACAATTATATATCAAAACAAATGATTAAATACAAAATTAATAGTAGTTATTAACTGATGTGGTTTGGAAAATGTGTTTAAGAAAAAAAATATGACCAGAATATCAACATGCCTAATAATTCTGCACACAATGTATACTTTTAAAATACAACTTATTTCTGTGACGCAAAGCTGAATTTTCTTTAGTCATTACTTCATTCTTCAGTGTGACACGTTTTTCAGAAATCATTCTGATATGCTGATTTATTATCAATGTTGAAAACAGTTGTGCTGCTTAATATTTTAATACCCTGTAACTTTTTCAGGGTTCTTGCATGAATAAAATGTTAAAAAGAACAGAATTTCTTTAAAATAGAATTTTCTTTCTTTTTTTTTTTTTTTTTGTACAAATAATTTGCAGTAATGATGAAATTAATACCTGTAAATCTTAAAAAAAAAAAATACAAAATTAAGCAGCACAACCATTTCCAACGTTAATAATAAATCAACATATTAGGATGATTTCTGAACGATCATGTGACACGGGAGTAATGATGCTGAAAATTCAGCCTTGCATTACAGAAATAAATTATATTTTAAAGTATAGTAAAATACAAAACTGTTATTCTAAATTGTAATAATATTTCACAATATTACTGTATTTTCTGTATTTTTGATCAATTAAATACATTTGAAATAAATTTTCAAAAACATTTCAAAAATACAGTTTAAATAGCTTTTTACCAAGATTCTATATAAAGAAAGGGGATCAGAAATAAATAAATAATTAAAATATTTTTTCTGTATGTTCGATTAAAGTAAATGCAGCCTTGATGAACAAAAACCATATCAACACTAAACTTTTGAACAATAGTTTACTTAACTGTTTGGTTATACTTAGTTTTAAAAATATGAGTAGGGGAAAGATGGTGAAAAAACATTTAATAAAACTGCATATTATATCGAAAGGACACATTTTATATCGAAGTGTTAGATGTATTGATTTATGATATGTATTTAGAGTTGCAGAGTAACTGTGTGTGTGTTTTGTTTATGTAGGTGTTGGGGATTCCACTGGGCTCTGCTGTCAAACAGGTCTCCATGAGCAGCGGGCAGATCTTGGTTGCTAAGTCCAGCCCCTCTGTGTCCAAGGTGGTGGGCCAAAAGCAAGTGGTAGCACAGGGCGTCGCTAAGGCAATAGTCAGTGGAGGAGGCAGCGGTCCAAGCAGCATCACGGGACAGCAGGTGCATGCTGTTACCAAGGCAGCAAGTGGGTCTGGAGGAAGTGGCAAGAGTGGAGGTTAGAGTACACACTTTTTTTTGTCCCTCATCATGCCATAATGTGACCTATATAATTAATGAGATCTCTACTCTGCTGTTTGTTGTTTTTAAAGCCAAAATAACTAATTGTAACCATAGGTAATGTAAAAAAAAGTTCCCAGTGTCAGGTTATTTTTCTGTCCTCACTGAAAGCTAAATACTGCACAAACACTCTTAACCAATCAGAACATTTTGTTTAATGTAAAATGAGATCTTGGACCAATGAATGCATCTGGTTTGAGGAGATGCATAAATGTGTCTAAATCTTGAAATAAGTGTGCGTATTCATTTTTAGAAGGTGAAGTGTGTGCATGTGTGCCAAGTTCAGAAAGCATTTGTCTTGCCATGGATGCTAATTAAGATGTTCAGAACAGTAGTGTTTGTGTGTGGGGGGGTGAAAGAACAAGATTGTGCATTTGTTTGCGTGTTTAGAGAGGTGTTTGTCAGGCTGATCAGCAGATGTTGTGCTGAGAGGGGAATTTCACAGGGCTAATCTAAGTGTGTGAGAGGCTGTACCGCAATGCTGACTAAACCATTAGGAAACACCATTACTCAGTCAGACACTTGTATCTCCCTGCTGCCACAGGGGGAAACAGGATTTAGTTTGATTAATTTTAAAGACACCCATGTGTGGATGCATATTGGAAGCTTGTTAGTAGTATATGAACTAGACTTCAAGCTGTATGTTCTGTATTGGGCCATGTTGTATGCATTTTTTTTGCATGTTATGAGTACTTTATATAGTGTCAGGGTTAGTTCACCCAACAATGACATTTTTGTCATTAATTTCTAGGGATGCAACAATACAGGTAGTCCACGGTTCAATATGGACCTCGGTTTTTAACCACGGTTTTTGGTACGGTTTGGTTCTGAAAGCTTTTTTTTTTGCATCTAATTAACAACAAAATACTCTTGTAAACCTTTGTACACTGGAAAAGCATGGATTGTTATATATCTTCTTAATATTTCTTTTGAGAGGGGTATTATTTTTCTGATTTTTACTCAAAATAGGATGGGTTTTATTCATAGAGGGTGCCCTCGTGCAAAAAATCCAAATATGCGTCATATAGATAACACTGATGACGTTCTAGTCAGGAAATCTCTAATATGGATAAAGGCATCGCTATTGCTGTAACTGAACAAAAAAAAGATATAACGTTAAACGTTTTGAATGATTAGCCATTGCTAATCGACATGCAGTATAGAATTTATTGTCTGCCTCATTCTATGATAAGAATCTCCTCAACTGATGCTGTGAAGTAAATAAGTTATAATGTTCTCTTTTGTTGGTGTTTCCTCATCTCAGCACGTGAAATCACGGGTGCACACACAGCAAATTTCGAGAGAAATAAAACAAGGAAATTATTTAAATGCAATACCAAAAAACCACATTTCACAAGCGCATATTGAAATGTGGATGTCGTACCGAATGTTTCGATATTATATTGAGTATTGTGACGTCCCTATTAATTACTCACCCACATGTTGTTCCAAACACATAAGACCTTCGTTCATCTTCAGAACACAAATTAAGATATTTTTGATGAAATACGAGAGCTTTCTGACCCTGCATAGACAGCAATGCAACTGACATGTTCAAGGCCCAGAAAGGTAGTAAGGACATTGTCTTTCAGTGAGAAACAGGTCAAATTGATATTCACTTTTTTTTTGGTCAATATTCAGCATTTATTCTCTGATACTGCACTATTTCCTGCTATAATATGTTTCTATTTTTTTTAACAATTGTTTTTGTGGTGCTTCGGCTTCTTTTTTTTTTTTTTTTTTTTTTTTTTTTTTAGTTATGGCCACTCTACAGCTACCAGCAAATAACCTGGCAAACCTGGCCAATCTGCCTCCGGGCACCAAACTCTACCTGACCACCAACAGCAAGAACCCATCGGGCAAAGGCAAACTCCTACTCATCCCACAGGGAGCTATTCTGAGAGCCTCACACAGCGCAGGTCAGACACACACTATCATGTGGTTTTTGGGAACATTGTCATTATCTCTTTCTGTATTCAGATAAACATCTAACTAGTTTTATCTCTGTCTGTAGGCCAGCAGTCTCAGAGTTCTAGTTCTGGAGGGTCACATTCCTCCAGCGGGTCCTCAGGGTCTGGCAGCCTGCCTTCCAATTTATCCTACACTTCTTACATCCTCAAACAGACTCCTCAGGTAAAAGTCAATTAGACTCTGACCAGCACTAACTCTGTAGAATTTATCCATACTATTTGTTTAGTTAAATCTTAACAATTTTAGTTTAAATGTATGTGCTTAACTTTGTTGGTTAGGCTGAATAACTACATACTCTTACATACTGTTTGAATGACCTCTGTTTAATATGTTTAGCTCAGTGGGTGACTTTGTTGTTTAAAACAATGTCCAGTCAAAACACACACACACACACACACACACACACACATCCCAGAAGCCTTTTTCTGTCAGTTTGGGTTATGTTGACAAAGTCACTATCAATCTTTTCAGGGCACTTTCTTGGTTGGCCAGCCAGGGAACTCTGGGAAACAAAGCTCTGGTGGTCATGTAGCATCAAATCCTGCATCCAGTACCCAGCAGGCCATTCGGGTCACAGCTGGACAGAAGGCAGCCATTTTGGCTCAGGTCTGTAACAAAGTAAGGATTTGACATTACAAAATATTTTTCCTTTATTCTTCCCCGTCTACTCTATATAATTATAAAACTACAGTCATATGTAATATGTTATTTATAAATTTTTAGTTGATATAATAAAGGATATACAGTTGAGGACAAAAGTTTACATACACCTTGCAGAATTTGCAAAATGTTAATTATTTCACCAAAATAAGAGGGATCATACAAAATGCATGTTATTTTTTTTATTTAGTACTGACCTGAATAAGATATTTCACTTTTACATATAGTCCATAAGAAAATAATAGTTGAATTTATAAAAAACTGCCAGCTGTTCTTCAGAAAAATCCTTCAGGTCCCACAAATTCTTTGGATTTTTAGCATTTTTGTGTATTTGTGTACTCAAAGGCAGTACTAAATGAAAAAATATGATATTTAGGCAACATAAGAAAAATATGCATGTCTTCATTCTGTTCAAAAGTTTTCATCCCAGGCTCTCATCAGTGAACGTTTGAATCTTCTGTAATAGTTGCATAGGAGTCTCTCAGTTGTCCTCAGTGTGTAGAAATATAGAAATGAAATGTTAAAATTCACACACTCGAACTCGGTAAGTCAGAAGGATTGGGATCAGTTTAGCTACTGTCTAAAAGCAAAAGTGTTCAGGGGTTTGCCATTATTTCTTCCCTCTTCGTCATCGATTTCTTACTCTCTTTCTCTCTCATTGATCTTGCTTTATCTCTCCTCTTTCTTTCACTTGCTGCACTTTCATTAGTGTTACACAACGCCTCTTCTGAAGAGTTCACACTCTCTAGAGTCTTTTCTCTGTGTGTGTGTGTGCGCGTGTGCGCGTGTGCGTGTGTTTGTGTGTCCTGATTATAAGATAAAGGCTAATGAGTATGCCTGCAGCTGACATTTGAGCTGTAATTCAACCTGTAAACACACTCATGGGCCTCTCTTCCTTCCTTCCTTCTCTTACTACCTTTCTTCTTGTTGCTTAATTATCCATTTGAATCATACCCTCATAAAATTGGAGCACATAGGCGGCATGATTTCTGCTCATTAGTTTCTTGATATAATTCTCCCCTAAACACAGGTGAGACTAAATCAAACCTCTTGCTTTGCTGTGTTAGACCTGCTAGAGATTGTTTGCATGCAGTAAGAAAACCATACATATCGATCAGTGCCTGATCTACTTCAGTGCTCTGGAGTCATGGTGGAGTATTTGTGTTTGATGGAGGGTATTTGCTGTGAGCTTAAGAGCAAGAGTGAAGCAACATTAGAGGGAAAGACATGCAAGAACGAGTGTGAAAAACAAGTTTAAGACTGCTTTCTGTATCACTGGATATGCTGTTATGTAAGGGAGTTACTTGCAGTCTTTTTCTCATTCTCTTTTCAAGCCCAGTGAATCTGTATTAGCATGAATATTAAAGTTCATTGCCAAAAACACTCTAAAAAAGACTCTGTGAGAATCTCATTTCAGATTGTAGATGTTAAAAAGAATGTGTTTTAGAAAAAAGAATGGGTTTGGGTTTTTCAACTTCAACTTAAAATTTGATTTTTTTAAAATTTGATTTTGATTTTTTCAAAATTTTGACAGGTGGTGGGTGGGTCTCAGGGTTCTCAGGTGAAGTTGTCAGATGGCTCAGTAAAGATGGTAACAGCTGCTGCAGCAAGTCACCTGAACAAACCCGGCACAACCACCCTGAGAATGACGGGAGGTGTCATCACTGCCACAAGCTCCACCCCATCCACACCCAGTGCCACACCCACCTCTCAACAGGTAACTTTTAACTGAAACAAAAAAATTTTCATGCCAGATCCTCACTGTGTTGTGCCTCCATCGCAAAGTTGATATACTGAAATCGCTTTGTCCATTTATAGTCCCTCTAATGTTTTTCCCCCTACAGTCAGCAGAAGCCACTGGAGGATCATCCTCTCAGCCATTCCCTCAGACAGCTAAAGTGCCACCGCAGCACCCTGTGCTTGTAGCTGCCAATCAAGCCGCGGTGATCAGTGCAGCCAAGAGTGCCAGCTCTGCCGCCAACACAGCAAAGAGTTCTGCCTCTGGCACCGGCGCCGTAGTCACAGTCGCAAAGAGCGTCAACATGCCTCTCATTAGCCTGTCGAAGGGGGCGGGGTCATCTGTAGTAGGTGGGGCCAAAAGCTCCAGCCCCTCACTGGTCACCGCAGCATCACTGATTGGTGGAGGAACTGTCAGCGGGAAAACTGCTGCCACCATCTCAGGTAACCCGTGTTCTGCTGTGCAGAGTTGCCGGTTGTTTAAAAAATGTCTTACAGGGATAGTTCACCTAAAAATTAAAATTCTCTCTTTTATTACCCAGTCTCATGTCATTCTAAACCTGTAAGACTTTCCTTCATCTTCAGAACACAATTTTTGATCAAATCGGAGAGCTTTCTGACCTTGCATAGACAGCAGTGCAACTGACACGTTCAAGATGCAGAAATGTAGTAAGGACGTTGTTAAAATAGTCCATGTGACATCAGTGGTTTAACCTTAATTTTATGAAGCTTTTTGTGTACAAACAGAAGAGAAGAAATTGTTGAATTGAATAAAGTTATTTTTGTTTTCTTTGCTTACAAAAAGTATTCTCGTGGCTTCATAAAATTAAGGTTAATTCACACAGGTGCTGGAGGCAGCCGTGGCCTAATGGTTAGGGAGTCGGGCTTGTAACCGAAAGGTTGCGGGTTCGAGTCCCAGGTCTGGCAGGGATTGAATGTGGTGGGAGTGAATAACCAGCGCTCTCTCCACCCTCAATACCACGACTGAGGTGAGTCCCTTGAGCAAGGCACCGATTCCCCCAACTGCTCCCCAGGCGCCGCAGCGATAGCAATATGGCTGCCCACTGCTCCAGGTGTGTGTTCATGGTGGGTGTGTGTGTGTTTGATCACTTCTCACTACTGTGTGTGTGCACTTGGATGGGTTAAATGCAGAGCACAAATTCTGAGTATGGGTCACCATACTTGGCCACACATCACGTCCTTTCCTTTCCTTTTTCCACATGTCCAATGGACTATTTTAACAATGTCCTTACTACCTTTCTGGGCCTTGAACGTGGTAATTACATTGCTGTCTATGCACTGTCAGAAAGCTCTTGGATTTAATCAAAAATATCTTTGTTTTTCAGTTATTAATGACAGAATTTTCATTTTTGGGTAAACTATCCCAGTGACCAACAGAAAGCTGCTTGGTTTTAAAGGGACTTCTGTGTGAGCCATGGTGCACACATCGCTACACTATTGACAATAGACAATGGCCTGTGAAATTTCACTGAAATATCGTTAATGTGACCGCACATTGAGAATGACAAACCGCTAAAGCTCTCACAGGCTCCCACAGGCTTTTAAATTGGATCACAAATGTTGTCTTTTTTCCCATCTGGTGGCTGAATGGTCTGTCCATTAGCTTCAAGAGTGAAATAAATATTTGTCAACACTCTGAATTAGGGGTGGGTGGTATGTCAAAGTGGTTTGTGCATAGATAAAATCAGTGAAAAATGTTAAATAACCATGTTACATCTTTTTGTTTACATTTTTTGATAATACAAGCTGTCCACCCCTATACTTGCTTGAAATGCTTTATTTGTTAATTTCGATCATGTTTGACCCTGGGCCACAAAACCAGCCATAACGGTCAATTTTTATGAAATTGAGATTTATACATCATAGGATAGGACAATATTTGGCCAAGATACAACTATGTGAATATCTGGAATCTGAGGGTGCAAAAAAATCGAAATATTGAGAAAATCGCCTTTAAATGAAGTTCTTAGCAGTGCATATTACTAATCAAAAATTTACAAAATATCTTCATGGAGCATGATCTTTACTTAATATCCTAATGATTTTTGACACAAAAGAAAAATGGATAATTCTGACCTATACAGTGTGTTTTTGGCTAATACTACAAATATACCTGTGCTATTTATGACTGGTTTTGTGGTCCAGGGTCACATATTATGGGATTCATATGTCACCATGATTCTCTTCATTCACAGGTATGTTGAAGTTGCACCCAGCTCAGTCCAGTTCCCAACAGACGGTTCTCACCATCCCAGCCAATCAGCTGAAGCAACTCAGCGTAGGCAGTGGGTCCTCAGGGCTACAGACCATCTTGATGCCTGTCGGCAAAGGTAACGATACCCACACAGCCTGACTCACACTCCTGATCTCTAATGTCCTGAAGGCTTTGAGTCTGTTTAATATTGTCAAGTTAGACTTCTTATTTTCAGCTTCAAGTTCTAGTTAACTACTCCATTCCAAAACCTAGAGAGATGCCTTGTGGTTAGATATCTTGGCTGGCAACCAGAAGATAGTAGGTTCAAGTCCCTACAAGTGGTGTCATGGTGAGCTGTGTCGGGTTCTGACAGAGTTTTAATTCTGCCAGTCTTGGTGGACTGACATTTTTTTATTTTTTTTTGTCAGCAGTGTTGAGCCTGCCAGATTGTGTTTATCAAAGATGTTTGTTTTTGTTCAGCGTTCATCAGCAATGACAGTAATAGGTGAACAGAGCTCCAGAGACGCTCTCCTGTCAAACATGGTTTTCATTTTCTCATTTTGCACTCTCTTTACCTGGTTGCTAGCTCTGTTTTTCGATTGATCTTTGCAGCACCATAGCAGCAGAAGCTGCCTCAGTTTAGTTTGTTTTATGTTGAAGGAGTGCAGTACTTGAACATCAGAGCAGTGAGACAGACCATTTCCTGTAACAGTATGCAAGCTGTTGTCATAGTGATGGATGGAAGTATGGACAAAAGTAATTGTGAGATTACAGGATTCTGTAATTGAGAAACGCCAGGCTTGAGTGCTCTTAACATTTATGAGAGACAACAGGAGCTACATGAACCAGAACATTAAAAAAAACACTTAGTCATGGCTAAAAGATCACATTTGCTAAATTAGCACTATGGGTGGGCAATGTCAATGTTATTTCACATTGAGAAATTTCCTGATAACAATATATAATTATAAGTTATTTTATCTTCGTTATTAAAATACCAGTAAAACAAAGATACAAATAAAATACGCTTGATAGAAAATGTCTATCTAACAGTAGTTTTCAAGTAAGAAATACTATAGATATTGAATACTGTAGAATATTGAATAATCAAATGTAAACATAATACATTCTTCAATGTATAAATTAAATACAATTGAAGTCAAAAGTTTACATACACCTTACAGAATCTGCAAAATGTTAGTTATTTTACCAACATAAGAGGGATCATACAAAATGCATGTTATTTTTTTATTTAGTACTGACCTGAATAAGATATTTCACATAAAAGACATTTACACATAGTCCACAGGAGAAAATAATAGTTGAATTTATAAAAATGACCCTATTCAAAATTCTTAATATTGTGTTGTTACCTGAATGATCCACAGCTGTTTTTTGGTTGGTTTGTTTGTTTTTTGTTTAGTGATAGTTGTTCATGAGTCTCTTGTTTGTCCTGAACAGTTAAACTGCCCGCTGTTCTTGCAAAAAAATCCATCAGGTCTCACAAATTCTTTGGTTTTTTTGGACCTGAAGGATTTTTCTGTAGAACAGCAGGCAGTTTAACTGTTCAGGACAAAACAGTCATTAACAACTATCACTAAGCAAAACAATAACAACAACAACAACAACAACAAAAAACATTCAGGTAACAGTATTAAGAATCAACTGTATGTAAACATTTGAATGGGTCGTTTTTATAAACTCAACTTTTATTTTCTCTTTATGTGAAATATCTTATTCAGATCAGTACTGTATAAAAAATAGTATACATTTTGTCTGATCCCTCTTTTTTTTTTTTAAATAATTAACATTTTAAGTGAACTTTTGACTTCAACTGTATATATATACACATTAAAACTGTGCTAAATTTTCCCATTCATGTATATAATTAAGCTAACATATAACTGTAAATAATTCTGCACTGTGAGGATATATTTACAGTACATACTAGGGCTGCACAAAAATCGCATGGAATTTTTATTCCAGTTTAGTCAGTAAAGCTGGTACTTTGATTAGTAGTAAATCTCCATCACGTGCGTTCAGCTGACAAGCTACGCAAAATCGCACTCATAATTGCAGATGAATCGCATTGTCAGTGATTTACGGCTCTGTGTATTAATTGCCGCTCCAACTGAATGCACGTGATGGAGATTGATTGCTAATCAAAGTACCGGCTTTACTGACTAAAGGCGCCTGACAATCGCATGCGATTTATCGTGCAGCCCTAATACATACCATGATATAGCAAAATTTCTGTCAATAGGCACTTTATATTGTCGCCATACAACAGACATAGTTATTTTAGTACTTTACTTCGCTCTCCCACTCTTGTTATTTAAGGCTACACATTGTGCCGGTGCTGGTTTCCTATGATCAGAAAAACATGAAGCAAGTTTTTGTAGCAATTAAAGTAGACCTAACAACAATTATTGTACTAATGGCTTCCTAGAGGACCCCAGATTTACATTTTTACATTTATGCTTTTAGCAAATCCCCTTATTCGAAGCAACAGATGATTACCAACATTTAATAGATTAATACTGCAAAGTAATATTGTACACTATGTATTATGGCTTGTATAATAATGGTCCATAAATAATAAAGTCAAAGTTAATTTACCCATGTGCCTCTGAGTCACTGGGGACTATCCAGAAAAGATTTTCCCTTCAGGTCTAGCAGTAGCCTAGAGGTTGCTATTGATGTGTAATTAGCAGTAAATTGGTATTGGTCCTAATTGAATTGTAACTTGAATCTTGATCGTGCAATTTAGCTTGAATATTTTGTGAAGAATAACAGTGCTTGCTAGAAAATAAGCAACAGGCTTGCACTTACCTTCATTCTCTGTAGCAGTCATGTATTCTGTCTTTAATAAATATAAAAAAAATACTGTATATTCAAAAATACACTACACTGGACAGTAAAATTTTTAATGTTTATTTAAGAAGTCTCATCAGCGCTGATAGCCTTGTGGGCAGCACGTCGACATACAGCCCCATTGCGCTCCGGGTGTCCTGTGTTCGAATTCCAACTCGAGGACCTTTCCCGATCTCACCTGTCAATTCTGATCTGTCCTGTCACAATAAAGGCAAAAAATGCCAAAAAAAGAGATTTATTCCTGTAATCAGTTACATTTTCAGCATAATTACTCTTCAGTCTTCAGTGTCACATGATCCTCCAGAAATTATTCTAATATGCTGATTTGCTGTTCAAAAAACATTTATTATTATCAATATTTAAAACAGTTAAGTACATTTTTTCAGGATTTTTTGATGAATAGAAAGATCAGCATTAATCTGAAATAAAAAGCTTGTGTAACATTTTACACTATACCATTCAAAAGCTTGGAGTCAGTTTTTTTTTATTAATACTTTTAAGAAATGAATACTTTTATTTAGCAAAGGTGGTTTTTTTGATGCTCCCCAAGGCTGCGTTTAATTGATTTATTTGATCAAATGTATTAAATATTACAGAATATTATTACTATTTTAAGTAACTTTAAGTTTTATTTCTGTGATAGCAGAGCAGAATTTTCAGCAGCCATTGTCTTCAGTGTCACATGATCTGTCAGAAATCATTGTAATATCCTGATGTGGTTCTTAAGAAACATTTATTAATATTACCAATGTTAAAAACACTTGTGGTGCATAACAGAAGTTATGCTTTTTTTATACTTGTGTTTTTTATGAATAGAAATGGAATTCAAAAGGACAGCTATTTTTTGAAACCGAAAACTTTTGTAATGTTATAAATGTTTCTTTTGTTTATGTTACAGTCATGCAATCTGGTGCTAAAGGTGCATCAGGCAGCAACACAACCGCAAGTGGAGCTGCTTCCTCAGCATCCACACCTGTAGCTCAAGGTGAGACATGCGCGCGCACACACACATAAGCATACAGTGGATATGAGGTCAAGATGTTATGTGTATAACCATTTAATCCACTGATTTCATTCTTTTTCTTTACCTCTGTTCTGTTTGTGTCTTTATATAGTCAAAACTGAACCTGGTTTGGTTAGCTCCACTTGTACGACCCCAGTACCCCAAACATCTGCCTCAGCCTCTACAGCACCCACCTCTGGTCCCCTGCCGACAACCCCCACATCCACAGACCCAGCTGCTACTATTAAAGTAGAACAGGGCATAGAATCTACAACACATGAACTTATCAAGTAAGAAGTGCACACTCTATTGAGTCTCTCATTTCTGATCTGTCTAAATGTCAGTTTTTCCCTAAGGATTCTATTTCTGCATCAACACCCGCAGACATGCACATTCGCAATTTTGAATTTTTAAAATGCGTGTTGCCATAGTAATAACTACTCGGCGATAATTCTGATGCTATTCTCATGATACTTAATTGAGTTAATACTGATGTAATTATCATGACATTTTGAGTTGAATTTCTCCAGAAGTAATGACTTGCAGTTTCTTGGGTGAATAAATAGTTCATTAATTTATCACTCTGACCAGTTCTGTGAGTACGTAATTTCTCTAACCAATTCAATCTCATAATTAGGGCTGGACAATATGACCTAAAATCAAAATCTTGATTAATGTTTTATCTCAATTACAATTAATGAATGATGATTTTTAATTTTAATTTTTGCCCTCATAGTTATAGATGTGAATCTGACTCAGGATCGCTGTTGCATGTGTTCTTCCTCTTGGTGATCTTGTCCTGTCACTCTATATGCACAAGTATTTACTCTGGGTTCTTACATTTTTGTGTCTAAAACACGAGACGCATTACTCGGGAATGGTTTAAATAAAGTGCAGCGCAGAATGCCTACTCTATCTTGCCGCCAAATACGAAAGTTGCCATGCCAACCTGCTACTGTAAACTCTGCTATAATCAAAACTTGCAAACTCTTGCTCTGCCTCCGTGGTTCTGATTGGTCCACTGTTTTGGTGTGTAAAAGTTGAAAGTAAATGTGGTACTTACGTGTGAGACGCTGCAAAAGACGTGAGCACAGTGGTCATACCCATGTGTATAGCGCTGACTACGCACGCGGTAGTATGTTTTTAATGGGAAAGTATTAACATGATAAAAAAAAAACATTGGAAACATTAAAAATGTAAAATACACGTGTTGCTATGGAGCATGACTGCTGCTCAATATCTATAATAATATATAATTTTTTTGCTAATACACTACCAAACGTTTTTGTTGTTTTTTTTTTAAGTCTCTTTCTGCTCATCAAGCCTGCATTTATTTGATCCAAAATACAGTAATATTGTGAAATATGTTTACTGTTTAAAATAACTGCTTTCTATTTGAATATATTTTAAAATGTAATTTATTCCTGTGATTACTCCAGTCTTTAGTGTCACATGATCCTTCAGAAATCATTCTAATATGCTGATTTACTGTTCAAAAAACATTTATTATTATCAATATTTAAAACAGTTGAGTACATTTTTTTTTTTTCGGGATTCTTTGATGAATAGAAAGATCCAAAGCTCAGATTTATCTGAAATAAAAAGCTTTTGTAACATTACACACTATACCATTCAGAAGCTTCGATTTCATTTTTTTTTGATAAAGAAATTAAAATTTGTATTTAGCAAGCATGCTTTAAATTGATCAAAAGTGATGATAAAGACATTTATAATGTTACAAAAGATTTCTATTCTATTTCTGTTCATCAAAGAAACCTGAAACAAAATCTGCTAAGGTGTTTTCAACTTAAATGTTATTTTGAGCATCGAATTAGAATTTTACAATAATTTCTGAAGGACCATGTGACTGGAGTAATGATGCTAAAAATTCAGCTTTGAAATCTAAAATTAATATAAATTACATATATAAATTACATTTTAAAATATAATTAAATAGAAAGCAGTTATTTTAAATAAATGTTACTGTTTTTGCTGTACTTTGGAGCAAATAAATGCAGGCTTGGTGAGCAGAAGAGACTTATTTAAAAACATTAAAAGTCTTACTGTTCAAAAACTTTTGACTGGTAGTAATGATGTTGAAAGCTTGTAATATTTGTGTACATTTTTTTTTTTTTTTAAATTGTCAATCTCTCTCAGTACGGAGCACATTGAGAACATGACACAACTTCTGACGGCTATAGTGAAGAAATTCCCTCTGATTGTCCCTGAGAAAAGTAAGTTTGACACAGTTTTGAAGACTTTCAAAGCAACTATTTTCTAAATGCCAGAGATTTTCTAAAGGTCAGAGAAAAAAAAATATTTTGATATTTTAAGTGTCTTAACTTCACAGAGGCATTTATTTGATCTCAAATACATTAAAAACAGTAATATTGTGAATTATCAAAGTCATTGTTTTCTATTTTAATATTTTTTAAATGTATTTTATTCCTGTGATGCTGAATTTTCAGCAGACATTAGTCCAGTATTCAGTGTCATGTGATCCTTCAGAAATCATTCTAAAAAACATTTGTTGTCATCATCAATGCTAAAATCAGTTATTTGCCTCCAGTCATTTAATCTGCATAAAAAGAGTTAATGTACACTAGTCCAAACCAATCAAAGTTGGTGTGTTTTTTTTTGTTTTTTTTTTTTTTACAGATGAGGACTCTCATCCATTCTGTGCCACCTCCGTGGATCAGTACTACTCGTGGAACATCGGCAAACGCAGAGCTTCAGAGGTAAATGAGTGTTTGTCTTTCATCTAGTCTTGAGTGCATCTGTAAACTCTGTTGGATTGTGTTTGTTTACGTTATTTTCCTTTCTCTCCATGTAGCTGCAGCGAGCAGTGGCTGTGCGCCGTGTGTGCGCTGATCTGTTAGAGAGGACACCCCGGCTTCAGGCCCTCACTCCACCCAGAACAAAAGAGGTGCTTCGCTGGTGCCGTCTGCGTGGTTACACACCCCCCGACCCTGAACCCCAACGCACAGAGGAGGACTCCATCGAGGACATACTCACACAGATCGACAGTGAACCCGGTGAGGGCACACATGCTTGTGTGTGTGTGTGTGTGTGTGTGTGTGTGTGTGTGTGTGTGTGTGTGTGTGTGTGTGTTGAACCCTTGGTTGAGGGTAATTCATCATGGCCTGTGTCTCTCTCAGCTATCCAGAATGTTGACTTACGCAAGACTTGGCACAGACAATGCAGTAGTGTTCTCTCTCTCTCTCTGTAGTTTCCAGTGATGGTGCATTAGCCTGTATAATGATGAGATAATAAGTATTCATAGTTCATAGTTGGGCATGAATTCAACTTAGGCATAAGCAGCTGAATTTCAACATCAGCTCTGCTTCAGTCCCAACTGAGCTTCCTACCTAGACAGCATTTTAAGGCGTCATAGATTCATGCAACTTTCATGGACAAGGCTCTACTAGAATGCATTGCAATAAACCGTGGAAGATTCAAGATGGGAAATGTTTTATTCAGTATTAAAAATTATTTTCTCAGTTTCATCCAGTGAACTGCTTCACCCAAAATTAGTTTTTGCTGTTTTTTTTTGTGCTATGAGAGTGGTGTCATTAGCCCAGCTAAGTGCTGACATCATACTCTATTGGTATCGACTTTACATTAGCGTTAGTGCACCTCGCATGAGCTGTGTTTGTTTGAATGAGTAACCACTAATGGAGATGTGGTCCATGAAGAGTGTTTTAAAATCAGTCACTAATGAGATTTATTTTGAGTTAGCATGTTGCCTTAGAAATATCCTGTGTAGACTGTAGACAGAGAGGAGGTTCACTAGAGTGCCTTGTTTGTTGTACTGTTTTCTCATGCCTCCCTTATTGTTTTCAGCCTCTGTTAATGTGCTTTCCAGGTTTGCTTTTTGTGGTGTTGTTCAGTGTAAAACACTTTGTGAAGGGCACTATACAAACTAATAATAATAGTAAAATACAAACTGATAATAATAAATAATAATAATTATTTGGCATTTATAGACTAATATTATAATTATTAAGCACTTTGTAACTTAAGAATAAGAATTATTAACTATAATTAAATAATAATATTACTTGACAAATTATAATAATTATTAGGCATATTATAAATGTATTAAAAATAAATACTAATAATAATTAGGCACATATAAACTTATTAAAATAATAAATTATTATTATTTTATTATTATAAGGAAAAATACTGTCTAATAATAAATAATAATAATTAGGCATTTTATGAACTTGTTGTTATTATTAAGCACTGTGTAACTTCAGAATAATAATTATTAAATGTAATTAAATAATAGTAATAATAATACTTGACTAATTATAATCATTAGTAGGCACATTATAAATGTATTAAAAATAAATAATACTAATTATTATTATTATTATTATATGGAAACTAATACTAATTATAATATTTCTAAAGTATTATTATTATTATTATTATTAAGCACTATGTAACTTAATAATAATTATTAACTATACTTAATAATACTTACTATATTAATTATTAGCCGCATTATACAATTTATACATTTAAAAATAAATACTACTACTACTAATTATTATTATTAGGCAAAATATAAACTAATAATAATAAATAATAATTAGGCATTTTATAAACTGTTATTTTTATTATTATTATTATTAAACACTATGTAACTGTTATGAATAATAATTATTAACTGTACTTAAACAATAATAATTTAATAATTATAATAATTATTAGGTACATTATAAATGTATTAAAAATAAATACCACTACTACTTCTACTACTTATAATAATAATAATAATAATAATAATTATTATTATTATTAGTATTATTATTATATTTTTGCACTAACACGTGTGTGTGTGTGTGTGTGTTTGTTAGAGTGCAGCTCGACTCTGACGGGCTGCGAGGAGTTGTCTCAACGTCTGGAGCAACTTCAGAGGATTCTGAAGGCGGAGCCTGACGAGGAGGATGACGAGCCTCTTGACATCATCAGTGTGAAAGACATAGACGCTGCCAAGGTCAAAATCAAACTGGAACAGGATGAGGCCGAACAGGAACCCAAGTTCTTCTTGGGCCGCTGCCCATCGACCCAGTTCATCAGAGACACAGCAGAGCAGGTGAGTGAGACTGCTGAAATGTTCTTTTTGTCTCCCTACCTGCATCCAGACTTTCGGCTGTGTCATCCATGTAATCATGTTGTGTGTGTGTTAGATCGGTGTCACACTGCAGCAGGTGGAGGTGGAAAAGAACGTTTTTGCTCCAGTCGTGGAGACCATGATTCTTAAGGTAAGTAGTCTGAGTAATTACTTTTATTTTATGTGAGAAAATATGACTTGATGGCGGTTCACATCAAGAATGATAACTATACATTTTTAATACCCTAATATAGACATCATTATAGTTATAGTTCTTGGTGTGAATGGGCCTTTACACTAACTTTTTACTAATGTTTTGTTTTAAATATGGTAAACGGTAGCCTCTCCAACTGTCTGACTTAATCATCAAATATGTTCTGATTCATTTTACTGTTTACTTTCAGTAAAAAACTTTTTTTTTTTGTCTTGGGTAGGACACTGTGTTACTCTAGATAATGCATTTCGTAACATGTCAAGTGCTGAATGTTGTCTAAATCTTTCCTTAGGCTGTGGAGCAGTTCACCAGTGAAATCCTCAGGGAGTCTTTGGCCAATGCCCATGGGAAATCCCAGCAAAACAGGTCAGTGCATCCGCCCGTATGTCAGTACAAGATTAATCAGGACAGATGGGCAGACCAGCATGATTTAGAGGAAAAAGCTCTTCAGTTTTTTCAGATAGAGCTTGTAACATTATTTTGAAGAATTCTGAGCATTGAACTTTGTCTAATGTGATTTGATTATGATTGTGAGAGGAAGTACTTTATGATAGTACATAATTATCAGAGCACTGAGAATAGCTCATGAAAATCTGATTTATTTGAGTGGTAGAGCAGCAAAGCCCAGCCCTGAGAGAGAAGAGATTGGCTTGGTGCTCCTCTACTTACTCAGCACATCTGCTTTCATTCACATGCCTGACACACTCACAGATTGAGCAGAATATTTCATCAGCCTTTTATACAGTATTCGGTAACTGCCTTTTATAGAGCACCGTTTTAAATGAGGATCAGTCAAGCAGGAACTGATCGAAGTCTCATACATTAACAGAAAGCAGCAGTTTGACAAGACTCTCAGAACGCTCATTTAATGCTCAAAGGTCAATAACCTATTATATCAAGATAGCAAATGCACCGTGAGATTTCTTGCTCTCTTTCCCATCCTCGTTTCATTCTTCTCTTCTTGTCTCCACAGAACTCCGAGAGAGATATCGGCAATGGACATGCATCAGGCCATTAGCTCTATTCCCACTTGTGATTTTCTGACTAATAGGTAATTTTGCTCATCCTTATTTTAGGCTTTTCAGCATCTATCATCAGGGTTCCCATGGTCTTGAACAACCTGGAAACTAGGGCTGGGTAAAAATATTGATTTCTTGATTTTAATCAATTCTCAGTTTTACAAACTATATAGATTCTTAAATCCTAAGAATCAGTCTAGCCTGTTTTTAGTTTAAAGAACAGAACATTGTAGCACGCCTCCCATCCAATAAATCACAATAAGCTTTGTGCTTTGTTACTTTCGATATGAAACAGAGTCTCAGATTTCAAATTCTGTGCATTTTATTACAATATTCAAACAATAAATGCTGTTTTGCCGCTGTTAATATGGAGTAACGCATCACTCCAGCACCTCAGTTCAACAGAATCGGCAGCATCTCCTCTGCTTTAATACCAGTTTTAGCACAAACTTAACATGAGTAAACATACGAAGGTATGTTAAAAGAGAGAGTACAACTTACCGAAATCCGTATCCTGTCTCATGTAATCACTCAATTTGTATTTCAACAATGTAGAGACATCAGTATAACAGCTTGTAAACAGTATTTCACATAATGTCACATTTACTTCAGAGAAAAGCATTTGGTGACCATATGCTTGAAAAATGAACTCTAGAGAAGAGCATTTTGCTAAATATATATGCACAATGTAGTATTTATTAGAAATGTCACTGTTCTTCAATGTTTAATTTGTTTGAATGAATCTGTCAGGTTTTTATGACAGCCACCATTTAAATGTTTATAATTCCAAAATTGAATTGGAGTAAAAAAATAATTATGTAATTGTAACTGTATTATTATGAAAACATCATAGAGTATAATTTAAGCGTTTAATACAAATCAGTTCATTTTAACCTTCAATGTTATAGTAATATAGTACCAAATTACTCTTATGTATATTTTACACCATTACTTGAGGGTTTTTTTTTCCTTAAAAAAATTTATTAAAAGTTTGTGAATCAGAATCTAATTGGTGTCAAAATCCAGTCCTACTGGATTTTGAAATTGTGAATTAAAAAAAATAAAAATAAACAAAATATAAACAAACATGAAATGTCTCTAGTAAAGTTATGCGCAGTATTAAATTGGCTTTGAAATGCCTTTTATCAGTGCAGTTTCTATAAATAAAATTAAAATGTAATAAAAATAAATATGCACTACCAAGCAAAAGTTTTTGAACAGTAGGATTTTTAATGTTTTTTTTAACAAAGTATCTTCTGCTCACCAAGCCTGCATTTATTTGATCCAAAATACAGCAAAAACAGTAACATTTTTAAATATTTTACTCTTTAAAATAACCGTTTTCTATTTGAATACATTTTAAAATATAATTTATTCCTGTGAATTCAAAGCTGAATTTTAGCATCATTACTCCAGTCACATGATCCTTCAGAAATCATTCGAATATTCTGATTTGCTGCTCAAAAAAACATTATTATTATTATTATTATTATTAATATGATGTTGTTTCAGGTTTCTTTGATGAATAGAAAGTACAGAAGAACAGCATTCATCTGAAATAGAAATCTTTTGTAACATTATACATGACTTTATCATCAATTTTGATCAATTTAAAGCATCCTTGCTAAACAAAAGTATTACTTTCTATAATTTATTTCCCTGCCAAAAAGCATACTGACTCCAAGCTTTTGAATGGTATAGTGTATAAACAAAAGTGTTTTATTTCAGATAAATGCTGATCTTTGGTTTTTTTTTTTTTTTTGTCCTTTCATCAAAGAATCCTAAAAAAAAAATTTACTCAACCATTTTAAATATTGATAATAGTAATAATGTTTCTTGAAAAGCAAATCAGCATATTAGAATGATTTCTTAAGGATCATGTGCTGGAGTAATGATACTAAAAATTCAGCTTTGAAATCACAAGAATAAAATACATTTCAAAATATATTCAAATAGAAAACAGTTCCTTCCTTCCTTCCTAACAAATGCAGGCTTGGTTAGCAGAAGAGACTTTTTAAAAAAAAAATCTTACTTTTAAAAACATTTGACTGGTAGTGTAGTCTGGTAGTCTGAATTTGATTTTCAATATGATTTTTACAAATACTCATATAAACAATCTTAAACGACCTTTCAAATGTCATTGCTCAAAATGTGTGGGAACCCTCTATCATTATTATTCTAGTTTTATTTGTTTTAAACCTCACCATAAACTCTGTCTCTGATAGGTACATGGGCATCATGGTGAAGAATGAAGGCCATGCAGACTAACTTCACTCGTTGGCATCTGACCACAGATGGACAGGTGGACTGTCATACACAGACTCCTCCCCCTCACATTGTGTAAAGGTGGAGAATGTGCAAGGGCTGACCAATCAGGTGCAAATGCCCTCTAACTTGCCGGTGTCATAATAGAAGTCAGCCATTATTACAACAACATCTGTTATATACGAGGGTACTGAACCCAAACAGAGCTTGACACGCAGCCTGAACAGCATTTGTTTCGTATGGCTGCATCACTCTATTTATACGTTTTTCATACTTCCTTTATGAATTCTGTGATATTTATGAACTCTGATTCAGTATATGTAACCATCAGTACAATAACTACAGTACAGTGTCAATGAGCAGGTACAGTAGACGCAGAAGCCTCTGCTCTATTATTCTACTTTCATCAGGACCCTCAATTGCACAGGATCACATTAACCTGCTTTGCCATTGACACAAAGCGATTTAGCTTGTGTTAGTCTTAAAGGAATAGTTCACCCAAAAATAACTTCTCTGGAATGATTTTACTCACCCTAATGTTGTTTGAAATGATGGCGTTGCAGACATTAAATGAGCCACTGAACAGTTAACCAGGAGAAGGTGGTTCGTTTTTGGTGCAGCTTTATGTAAAATCATTAATTCATTGTCTTTTTAAGTCTTAAATGATCAGCTCATGTTGTTCTGAGATCCTTGGGTGGAGATTAAATGTCGTTTTGAGTCACACATCTTTACTAGTTTTCACACGAGGGCAAAGAATGTCTAAGAAAAGTCTTAATCGTGTTTTCATATGAATATGAATCATTTTCGTACAGCTGTGGGATTTATGAAGGATTAAACTTCAGTGAGTGTGAAAGTTGTTTTTTTTTATATACGTGTGTGTCATTTGTGGGCATAGAGGAAAATGTGCAGATAGACAGGAGGCATTTGTGTATTTGCTAAAACAAACTGTTTGGTGGGCTACTTTGTGTCATACAGCTAGTATCAGTTTGTGTGTCCTTGTGTATAAACACATCAAGAAAATTCTTCTAGTGTGTTTGTGTGGATGGGAGAGAATGTATTGCTGTGTGTTTATTCAGTGTTAAAGTCTACACTTGTCTAACCAAACTCCTGAATGTTTTTCCTTCACATTGTGTATCAAAAAATAGCTATTCTTGTATTAAAAATGGTCAGTCTGCCACTAAAATGGATCCAGCTGTGCTGATTTGTTCTGTTCTTTGTGCAAATGTCAGTGCAAATGAAATGTCACATAGCAAAACAATAACAAGATGAACTTTAGAGGGATCAGAAATAGATTTTTTTCTTTCAGTTGATTGTTATTTTTTAAGTGTGACTCAGTTCCTCTTTAAAAAAATGTAAAAAAAAAATAATAAAGTACTAGGGCTGGGTAAAAATATAGATTTTTCGATATCGATTCTCATTTTTACGGAACAAAATTGATTCCAAAGAATCGATTAGTCTAGCCTGTTTTCAGTTAAAGGAGAACTCCACTACTAGAACAACAATTCACAAATAATTTACTCACCCCCTTGTCATCCAAGATGTTTATGTCTTTCTGTCTTAAGTTGTGAAGAAATAGTTTTTTGAGGAAAGCATTTCAGGATTTTTCTCCATATAAGGGATTTCACTGGTGCCCCGATTTTGAACTTCCAAAATGTAGTTTAAATGCAGCTTCAAAGGGCTCTAAACGATCCCAGCTGAGGACAAAGGGTCTTATCTAGCAAAAAAGTATTTTTTTTTTTCGGAAAATAAAAATGTGTATACTTTTTAAACACAAAAGCTCGTGTAGCACAGGCTGTGGGATGCACGTTCATGTACTATTGAATCACGTCGAAAGGTCATGCGGAAGGTAGGCGAAACCACGGACTCAAAGCGAACGCGCAAAAACGAATGAAGTGCAAGTACGCTGTTTACAAATAAAAAGGTACAACAATGTCGGACGATTCTGAAGTTGTAGGAGAAAATAAAATGGAGTTTTTCAACATACTCTACCTTATTGAGCTGGAGTACACAGACGATGAACTTGTGGTGATTCGAAGACGTGATTCGTAGTAGTGATGGGAAGTTCGGATCATTTTACCGACTCGGACCTTTGAGGCTCCTTCAGCAAAATGAACGAATCTTTTTTCGAGTCATAAGATGAACGAACGACTCGAAACAGGTGAACTAATTCCAGTACAGAACCTAATAGGATGTTGCGCATGCGCGACTGAATGAATCACTCCCCGAGACGACTCGTTGTTCCCGAATCACAATAAAGATTCGTTTAAAATGAACGACCCGAGGACGCGTATCTCAGGGCCTGTGCTACACGAGCTTGTGCTTAAAAAGTATACAAATTTTTATTTTTCGAAAACAATAACCGATCGTTTCGCTAGATACGACCCTTCTTACTGGCTGGGATTGTTTGAAGCCCGTTGAAGCTGCATTTAAACTGCATTTTGGAAGTTCAAATTCGGGGCACCAATGAAGTCCATTATATGCAGAAAAATCCTGGAATGTTTTCCTCAAAAAACATAATTTCTTTACGACTGAAGACAGAAAGACATGAACATCTTGGATGACAAAGGGGGTGAGTAAATTATTTGTAAATTGTTGTTCTGGAAGTGTAGTTCTCCTTTAATGAACGAACATTTTAGCGTGGACACAATCCAATAAATCACAGTAAGCCTTGTGATTTGTTGCTTTTGATATGAAACGTCTCAGATTTTAAATTCTGTCCGTTTTATTACATTATTAAAACAATAAATGCCGTTTTGGCGCTGTAGTGCCTCAGTTCAGGAAGCGGGAAGCGCACGTCAACCGATCGTTCCTCCCCTTTGTTACGGTTACAACACGAACGAAACAATAAACATCCGAAGGTATGTTAAGAGAAAGAGTACAATTTATCGAGGTACGTTAAGTTTCCTGTCTCATGTAATCGCTCAATCAGTGTTTCAGCCGTGGAAAATGTCAATATAATAGCTGTAAACAATGTGTCACGTAACGTCACATTTACCTCAGAAAAAAAAAATATTCGGTGATCATAAACTTGTTAGTAAGCCAGAAAAATTAACTCTAGAGAGGAGCATTTTGCTAATTATATGCACCATATAACATTATCATAATTTGTTCGAGTTGGAGTAGAAATATAATGTAATTTAAAGTTAGCTAGTTTAATATTATAACTTTAACCTTTAATATATGTATATTCATGTATATTTTACAGCATTAGTTCAGAGGTTTTTTTTTCCTTGAGAGAATTTGCTATGCATTGTACATGATATATAGCCAAAATCGATACCGAATCTAATCGAATCAGAATCAAATCTAATTACAAGCATGTACAGTATATATTAAAATGAACCGTGAAACTCAAACCCAGCCCACTGACAAAAACACAAACATTAACTTGCATTTTTGGGAAAAATAAAATTCTCTCTGGGTCAAAATGAAGCTAAAAAACATCAGTACTTTCCCAAAAATGCAAATTAATGTTATGGCATTGGACTAAAACCTACAGAGTTTGTTCACACAGCTATAACAACTTACCAATTTTTATTTATTTTTTGAGTGAAAATCATCAATAATGATTTTTAATGACAGTGTAGAGGTAATTTATGACAGTGTAAATTGTTAAGATTGCAATAATGTGTAAGATTAGCTTGATTTATTACAGAGCTACATGGAATACTTGATTCTGATTGGTCAGTCACCACATTCCAAAGGTATGTTTTTCCCCATAACAACCTTTAAAAGCTAATAACACGGGCTCATCTGGGTAACTGCAGTCAGCACTGTTTGCTTGCTGGGAACATTTTATCTTTGTGAAAGCTTTGCGTTTGGTTCGCTAATAAAATTAAGAATCAATTCAATATTATGTGCACAATTATTTAACTATGTCATCCTGGTATTGAGACTCACTCTCTCGTTTCATACAAATGCAGTAGCTGCCATTTTAAGACAATTGTTTTGTACATAATAATGGATTATAAGATAACTAACAAACTGGTAAGATCTTGAAAGACTTTCATCCAAAAATCAATATCTTTTAGCGCCATTATTATTCATGTGGTGAAATGTCATGTAATGTGCTATGACTGCACATGTCAATCTAGTTTGAACTTGCTGCTACCCTCACGGAAGCGTTGCGGTCAAATATTGACCTCTCAGATCAGTGTTTCGTGTTAAATGATTTACTTTTGTGGTAAGCAGCTGTGTAATAAGTGGGATAATGTACGTCCAGCCGGTTGTTATCGCAAAATAAAGTCCTTCTATACACTTATTACACTCATATCGCTTTGTGCTGCTGATAAGTCTGTCGGGCTTTATTCTGCGGTAACAACCGGCGGGATGTACATTATCCCTTACTTAATCAGCTTTCAGTCAAATAATGTGGAAGCAAGTTTAAAGAATGCCATTTTTATTTAAATAGTTTGTCCTAAGTATTTTCCCCATTTATCTCTAAACCGAATTTACAAAAAACTTCAGTTCAGTGAAAGTGAAAGATTCATAATGTTTCAGTCTTTATGTGGGTTTCATAAAGGGCTAGCAGGGTCTGGAGCAAGAAAATGGCGATTAGAAGCACCCGGCGTCCTCAGGCAGACATTAACAGATCAATAAAGGCAGACCAACATCACTATATACAAAATCATGTCATTAACTAGGCTTTGCACAGGATACACACACTCAGACACTGAGTTTCCAGATTACATTTTGTTCCTTTTTTTAAATGTTGCATATTCAGTCAATTCATAAAACTATTATGAAACATGCAGATATTCATTCAGCTGGGACAGGGCAAGGTCAGCGGAAATTGAGGCCTGAAAACTTTCCCAGTCTCAAACACACACTCTTTCTATCACTCTTAAACCTGAAGTGTATTACAAACATATCCTTCTAGTAGGTGGTTGACATTTGAAGCATACATTCTCTTGCATAGATTTTACATTGTGTAAATTTCCAGCAAAATTCCTCTGGTTTTGTCATTTCCTCTTTTCCTGGAATGATTTAGAGAATTCCATTTTACTGATTTTGCTTTTCACAGGCTCTCGCATTGAACCCGTTTCTATTCACCCTCAGGCCTTCTTCTCCTAGTCTCTCAGAATAACTCCAGTTTCTCAACATTCAGGTGTCTCTCGACAATTCTTCTTTTTTAAAATGGTCTCCTCTTCTAGTGAAAGGCTGAATCAGATGTGAATGTGGTTCTTTATGTGGGGAGCGTAGATGGATCATATGTTGAAGATCCTGGATTTGCTTTGAAAGACGGCAGATGGGTTTGGTGACAGCTTAGTCTTCTGCTCCTGTCACATAAAGCATATTTTTGTTAAAATCATCAGTGACTTTTTGTCAAAGTATTTAAAAAATGTATAAATATAAAATAAATGTACACTTTGGGTCGGTGAATTTGTAATGTTTTGCAGGTCTCCTATGTTCACTAAAGCTGCAAACTGTAATATTGTGAAATAGTATTTAATCAAATTTCTTTCCAATTTTAATATATTTTAAAATATAATTTATTCCTGTGATGCAAAACTGAATTTTCAGCATCATTACTTCAGTCTTCAGTGTCACATGATCCTTCAGAAATCGTTTTTATGCCTTTATTTGGATAGGACAGTAGCTATACAGGAAGTGAAGTGGGAGAAGGGGGTAGGGGACGGGATCGGGAAAAGAATCTGCGAGCCGGGACTCAAACTCAAATCAGCTGGTTTTAGCTGGTGTTTGGCTGTGTTTTGATACATCAACTGGTTTAGCAGATTTTTTGCTGTCTTTTTTCTAAATCAGCTGGTTTTTATTAAATTAACTGGTTTCAGCTGGTTTTAGCTGGGTTTTTTTGGCTAAATCAACTGGTTTTTAACTCTTCCTTGTTAAATCAGTTGGTTTTAGCTGTTTTAACTGGTTTCAGCTTGTTTTTAGCTGTTTATTTTATTAAATAAACTAGTTGTAGCTGTTTTTTTTTTTTGCTAAATTAACCTTTAGCTAGTGTTTAATAATTTATCAATTGATTTTAGCTTTTTTGGAAAAATCAGCTGGTTTTTAGCTTCTTTTTTTCTGGTTTTAACTGTTTTTTACCTTTTGTTTTTTCTAAATCATTTGGGTTTGGCTGGTTTTTAGCTGTTTTTATTTGCTAAATCAGCTGGTTTTAGCTGGTGTTTGGTTGTGTTTTCGATACATCGGCTGGTTTTTAGTTGGTTTTCATCAAATTAACTTGTTTCAGCTGGTTTTAGCTGTATTTTAGGCAAAAGCTACTGGTTTTAGCTGTTTGTTGTTGTTGTTGTTTTTTGCTACATCAGCTAGTTTAGCTGTTTTTTACCTGTTTTTTTCTAAATCAATTAGTTTTGACTAGTTTTTAACTGTTTTTATTTGCTAAATCAGCTGGTTTTAGCTGGTGTTTGGCTGTGTTTTTGATACATCGGCTGATTTTAGCTGTATGTTTTTGGCAAAATCGGGTGGTTTTTTGGCTAAATTAACCTTTAGCTGGTTTCTAGCTGTTTATTTTCCAAATGGTTTTAACTGGTTTTAGCTGGTTTTTAGCTCGTTTTATTTGCTAAATCAAATGGTTTTAGCTGGTTTTGGCTGTTTTTTTTTTTTTAAACTACTAAATTTAAACTATTTCTAAGTGAAAACCTTCAAACCTCAAGCTTTTAAAACTACTTCAAACTTTCTGGCTAGGCTTTTTCAAGCCAACGTAAAGTTTGTCTACAAACGTTTTGTCTAGTTAACAATGTTATATAATTAACAATGCTAAGTATTTTTGTGTAAAACTTTTTTTCTCTCTTTTTTTAAAGGATGTTCAAAAGAACTATTTATTCAAAACAGATATCTTTTATAACAATGTAAGAGTCTTTACACTGACCTTTGAAGTATTGATTTCTTCAAACAAAATTACCAACCCCATATAAAAGGAAAAAATATATTGCTGAATTTACATTCACAGTTTTCATCTAAAATATGAAGAAGTTGAAAAATAAGCATCGGGTCATGGACACTCCTGATATCTTCTGTGCCACACAGTGTTATGAGACTTCAAAACCATCAGACTTCAAAAATGCACTGGAAATAGTATCCATTTGCCCACCTTTAGCATACTCTTTTCAAATTACTATGATTTAGCGATGTACTTGTCCAAGTCTCATATTATAGTACATAATCTCCATCCACTTTGCCTCCATCTATCTTTGTCTCTTTTTCTGTCTCTCTCTCTCTCAGACTGTCTCCTTCTCTTGGCTAGAAGACATCTAATCCTTACTGTAGGGGTAAAAAAAACCAGCTTGCTATGTGAGAAGCCAAGCGGTGGAGTGAAAATGAGATTTATCATCTATTAAATCTTTTTCTCTCACACTCGCACACTCTCACACCGTTTAGTGTTTCTAGAATAAGAACTCGACACCTCAGCCTCACAGACTCCCTAACAGCAGAAGCAGACAGTGTTTACACCTCAGGTCTTTACAATGACATTCTAACATACTAATGCTGGAAATGCGTTATTTATAATATGAAAATTTGACCTTGGAGACATCAAATTTCTGAAATAAGTGGGTGTTACATTTTATGAAAGACTTTGCACAGTACTAGTATATAAACTACAATTCAAATATTAGTCAGTTCACTATCATTCAAAACATAGAAGTAATACTTTTAATGCAGTTTACAATACAATAATATTCCATTCTGAACATGGCCTCGTTCGTCCTCTGTCTGTCATATGTCAAAGACTGCTGACCATCATCAGGACAGAGAGCTGACGTATGGGAAACTGTCTGGGTACACTGTCTGGGAAACTTGAAAGCTTATATAAGATGTTTAACTGTCATTTAAGGTTATTATAACTTATGAAACCCTGGGAATTATTTGCTGTGAAACCTCTGCAGGTTTGATTTGTTTCTCAGTCCTGCTTCATGCATTTGGATTTGTTTTATCTAACACTGATCCAACTCATCAATTCATCAGCAGAGTTTACTTATTTAGACATTTTAATACAATACAGTTGGATATAATACAACATCAACTTTTGACCCACGGCCCTCAAACAAATTAGATTTGGTTCCATCGTATTAAAATGTTTGGGCACCACTGCTTTATTAAATTAACTCTGCTAATTGAGGTCTGTTGTTACTCTATATTTTCCAATAGCAAATAGTGTATGCTTACATTTTCTTGGTTTCATTAAGCTTCTACTGAACTGATAATCATTACAAAAACGGTAAAATAAAAAAGTGGTCACTTAAAGAGTTAAAAATGGTCAGTGTGGACAGTCAGTCTGCCTTTCACAATTAAATTCAAAGCATCAGCTGGAGGGAGATCGGGAGGGCAGGATGGGATGTGGGTGAGTTAAACCCTTGGGACGGACAAAATAATGCCAGCTGGCTTAGTCACGCAAGTCTCCAATGTACTAGACTCTATCCAGTATGCTCACTCACACATAGACACACATATACTCACAAAATCAACCTCACAAATATATGATGACTTAAACATAATTTTGTAGAAAAATGGTTCTTCTGATATGTTTTCAAAGAGAGTCTGCGTCTCTACTTCATAGAATGCCAAAACTTGCATGTTCACCGTTTTCTAAGGTCCTATGAAATCTATGATTTTTTTTTCCGAATTCTGTTTTTTTTTTCTGTTTAAATTTTTCTGTTCCGTTTATTCAGTGTTTTTTCTAGACTCTATTTTAACAGTTAAATTTAAAAAGAAGCCTAAGTAACTGAAATCATGAAACCAATTTATTAAATGTTTTTGAAAAATTAAATTTGTAAGGCCCTATGAATTATGTTTTTTTCTAAAATTCAATGGTTTCATTAAATTTTGATAATCAAAAGCATCTCTAATTCATCTGATTTTTAAATTAATTTATTATTATTATTATTATTATTATTATTTTATTAAAACTGTGTTGTGTATTTACATTTTCTGGTAAATAATTTCTCTGTTATATACTCCTTAAAAATAATGATTTAATAATAATTTTGTTAGTAGTAGTAGCACTATCATTACATTAAAATATATTTCTGTCACAATTTCTTCAAGTTAAACCAAACTTTTATTTTGGTCGCTAAGAAGACCTTTATGCCGGTAGTTTTTCTCAAAAGAAAACTCTTTTGAGAACTTTTTCGCAAGATGCAAGATACGTACCGTCATGTATGTTTCGTGACATATTCGGTGTGAAATGTCCACGCTAGAACAGTGGTGCCCGGAAGAGTGTCCGGAACAGATGAACATACACATGGTACGTTTTATGTGACATTGGTTTTGTACGTGTCAATGCAGTTCTGCAGTATTGCCAAGTGTTTTTCATGTCTGCAGATTAAAGCGACCTGAAAACGTGATATTTAGCCCTGGAATGCCAATTTTACCCAGGGAATCCCACCAAAAAACGTGTATTTTACCCCTCTGAAATTGGGCTACTTTTAGGCTAATTTTGAGTAGCAGTTAGGCGGGTTTTGTTGTGAAAACCTGGCAACCTTGCAGAGTTCTGACTTGAAACCGTTGAGTGGCGCTATAACTCTAATGCTCTTTGACGTTTTAAAATAATGTACCATTGCGCTACACCTAAACCTACCCGATAATAATTTTTGACGGGATTCGCACCCAAGGATTCCGCAACCTAAGTTCAATTCCGTGCTGGCTGAACTACCGAGCAAGCTTGTTACATCCGGAAAGTGAAACATGTGAAGCTGTAATCATAACTGTGTACGGAAACGATTACAAGTGCTCTCTGTTTTACCGCCTCCATGTTAATTTCTGGAAACTGCAGTGCTATGTACTTATTGGTACGTAATTCGCGTCTTCTGAAAACGTTCCCACAGGTACATTTTCATTATGAGATCAGGTAGCAACAGAAACGTCCAAACTTTTATGTTAACGGGTTGCTGTGAAGACCTGTGAAGATGCTTATGAAGTGACTTTCAGAGCAGTTCTAGAGATTATGTTCATGTGTTTGTATATTCAAGAAGCAGAGGCTGAAAACATAGCGAACGTCACACACATTTTAGCTTGTGTAGTAAACAAAACCACACGTCTGCACCATTCATTCACACAGAGACACTCAGAACATGCAGTATTCGTATTTAAATAGTCTTTTGCGGCTTAAAATTCACATACAATACTCCGTATAGTGTTTTAAGTGTACTGACCTACTTTTGATTTATTAATCTCAACTTTACCAAATTCGTGACATTCCGCGTTATACAGCAAATTCCGTTTTTATGACTGGATTCCATGATTCCATCCGCGTTTTCTGGATTGTGGAAATTATAGGGCCCAGTTATCAATCATATCTGTTAAAATCTCTATAGTCATTAAGCAGAGGTGCTCAAACTTTTTTAATATGAACTTGGCCCAAGTTGGGCCAAAAGTAAATGTTGCATTATATCCAGCTATATTAAAAAGTATAAATTAAATAAACATCAATTTAAAAAATATATTATTTTAAAATTTTAAAATCATTTATTTTAATCGAATAATATTTAAATTTAAAATTATTTTAAATAATTGAATCAAATTGCCTGGTTTGGGCATTGGTGACAGAGAGATACCAGACCTGTACAACCATCATCAGAAAACACCAGACTAGTGTATCTATCTGACAGCTTGACAAATGGAGCAGTGCAAAGGTTATGAAAAGAAAAGTTACAACTCAATAACAGAGGCATTTAAGCCTGACACCAGACACAAAATTCTCGCCAACTGCCTCAGACTGCTGGCATTGTGTGTTTCAGCTGTCTGATTTTCTCCTCACTGGTCACGCATGAGGTTTGACAGCACGCATGGGTTACCAAGTGAGTAATTGGGACTAAGTAAATCGCAATTAGTGCATTCTTTACTGACTGATTGTGCAAAAGATTCAGCACCAGCGTCACAGTTAGTTTTGATTATTATTGAGAGGACGGGCACGGATTGACGTAACAGGGCATGGGGCAGGTCACTGATTAGATAACCTCAATGAATCAGCGCTAGTCGATACACAGAGTACAACTTCTACCAGACCTAAAACTCGCATTTGTCCTAGAAAGACAGCAGTGTTAAATAAACAAATGCAACTTAGTTGCATATTAAGCTTGATTTCACAGATTAACCTAAAAGGTTACGCAAATCAATATTTCTGCTTACCTATTCTGGGTTAAAAACAACTTCAACTCCAAAAAGTTAATCTAAAAAGGTAAACCCAAAAGGTTAACTTTGTCAGCTTTACAGTTGAATAATTCATGCTTATGCTTTCACTACTATATGAAATCTGCATATTTCTGATAAATCCATCATATACTTTCACCCCATAGGCTCTTAATTTCTGCTTATGAATGTTAACTGAATGTTTCTGTAATAGTTTTAATACTAATACTAATAATTTTTATTTTAGTACAGATGTAAATCTATTACAAATATTTGAACATTTCAGTCCATATTGTTAGTTTTTCCTTAATACAGAAAATATTTTTTAAAATATAATGTATTTTATAAAATGTTTATGAAGTGCACACTATCAGTCAAAAGATTTTTTTTATTTGTTTTTTTTTTAAATTTAATTTATTTGATCCAAAGTACAGCAAAAACAGTAAAATTTTGAAATATTTTTACTATTTAAAATAATTGTTTTCTATTTGAATATATTTCAAAATGTAATTTATTCCTTTGATTTGAAAGCTGAATTTTGAATATTCTAAAAATATTCTAATATTCTATATAACATTCTAATTTCTAATATTCTGATTTTCTGCTCATAAAACTGTTATTATTAATATTATTATAATTATTATTATGTTCAGGTTTCTTTGATGAATAGAAAGTTCAGAAAAACAGCATTTATCTGAAATAGAAATATTTTGTAACATTTAAAAACTTTGGACTGGTAGTGTACAGTGTATATAATTTTTTATTCTTTTTTTTCTTTCAGGGTCAACTTTCCCTTATAAAAATGTTGATAAAAGGGTCATGATAAACGTTTATAATCTAAACTTGTTTTTACACATTCGTCTCCTGCTGATTACATCAAAGTCTCCAGTTCATTCTCATTCTGCTGAGCCTAGTCTGAAATCTCTTTGTTGAACTTTCTGTCACATCAGCTCTCTGTTGGATCTGATCTCTTTCTCTTCTCTCCACGTCTCTTCTGATCTGTCGTCTCACTCACCTCTGGTTTCATGCTGATCTCTGTCCTGTGTGTGTGTGCTCTCTCTGTCGGCGCATGTGTGCTGGTCTCCGGTACGCCGCCGTCCGTCTGTCTGTGCGCGTCCGGGCTGAAGGCGGCCTGGTAGCTGGTCTCCGGCGGGGGCACGTCAGCACCTGTACCCAGGAAGGTGGGCCGTTTGTGGGCAGGCTTTGATGGCCGGGCTCCAGACCACGGCTGGTACTCCTGCCTGACTCCAGAGACAGACAAACACAGAGATAAGAGCAGCACATGTCAGGGCGAGTTAAAGTCATGCTGGAAAACCACAGCAACAGGTGCCTACAATAAAGATTTACTTCAGCATAACCTGAAACTGATTCTCAATATATGTATCTATATATATGAAGATTTAGAAAAGACAAAATCTGCATGCAGAATGAAAGCATCTAGGAAAGGGTTTGGATGAATAATGACTGGAAGTGAAGGTTTCATATTCACAGCTGATGAACACAGAGAGCTGTTTGTAATCAATTCATTCTGTTCCCCTCAGATAACTCCCTGTTTATGTAATTGCTTTAGATTCATTCTGCTCTTTCACAAGCTGTCGGATGAAAAATGCATGACAGTGACCACACTGAGTGAAAATCACTGCAATGCACAACTGTTACAACCACATCAGTCCCGTTACAGCACCACAGAAAACCAGCATCAAAGAAAAGACACTTCTGTCCGTACAATCATTTACCAGAAGAGATAAATGTGTGAAAGCTTGTTTATGTCAGTCAAATATATAACCCACAAATTCATTCTTGGAGGACGTATGTTATTTCAGAGATACTGTTTTAGCTTCCAGTGTATATTAAAAGCTTATATGACTTAATAATGACAATAATACCAATAATTAATAATATTATAATTATTAATTATTACATATTGTTAGTTGTTGAGTCCATTTGATGAATAAAAGTTACAAAAAATGGCCATATAATATTTGACTTTTTTTTATTTTTAATGTTTTTACTTGCTAAATAGGCCAAAATAAAATAGATCACATAGATGTTATTAATTCATCGACATAATAATAATAATATACAGATTTTTTTTGTCTTTGTAATGTTTTTACTCACTACACAGGCTAAAATAAAATATAGATTACAATTAGATTCGATTTTTAAAAAATCATCAATAAATAATTATTATTTTTATTAGCAGTAGTAATATTATTATATGAAATGTTTATCTTCTGTAAAAATTTGAGAAATCAATCCATATATTATTATATAGATTTGTTTTATCTTTTTAAAGTTTTTACTTACTAAATAGGCCAAATTATTCATACTTCTATATATATAATTATTAGTTATTAATTCATCCACATAATAATAATAATATAATTTTTTTTTGTCTTTGTAATGTTTTTACTCAGTACATAGCCTAAAATAAAATAATAAAATAAAACAGATTACAAATATTTTTAAAAATCATTAATAAATAATTGTTATTATTTTTATTAGTAGTAGTATTATTATATGGAATATATGTCGTCTAAATTGTTTTTACTCACTTTGCTAAAATTAAATACATTTATTTTAATTGAAATATAGATTAGAAAAATTTGAGAAATCAATTCATATATTATACATATATTTTTTTCTTTTCAAAGTTTTTACTTACTTAATAGGCCAAAATAAAATAGTAAAATAAAATATAGATTAGATAGATGTTATTAATTTGTCCATTTAATAATAATAATAATAATAATAATAATAATAATGATCAGATTATTTGTCTTTGTAATGTTTTTACTCACTATATAGGTTAAAATAAAATACAATTACACAGATTTTTTTTTAAAAATCATCAATAAATTATTATTTTATTATTAGTAGTAATATTATTGTATGAAATGTTTGTCTTATGCAAAGTTTTTACTCACTGATAAAATTAAATTAAATTAAATTGAAATATATATTTAGAAAATTTTGAGAAATCAATCCATATATTATTATACATATTTTTTCTTTTTAAAGTTTTTACTTACTAAATAGGCCAAAATAAAATATAGATTACATAGATGTTATTAAATTATCCATAATAATTTTTTAGTCACTACACAGGCTAAAATGAAATAAAAAAAAAAATCAATAAATAATTGTTATTATTATTTTTATTACTAGTAGTAATATTATTGCATGGAATGTTTGTCTTCTGTAATGGTTTTACTCACTTTGCTAAAATAAAATAAAAAATGTAAATTAAATATTTAAATTAAATTGAAATATAAATTAGAACATTTCGAGAAATCCATCAAAAAATATATATATATATATATATATATATTCTTTGTAATATTTTTGACTAACTAAACAGACTAAAATAAAATAAAATAAATCCTATTTGTTGGATCTTAGTAAAATATATTATTAAAATACATTTTCTCATGCTGATGATGACAAACTGTTGAGAAGTGTGTGAGTGTGTTGCAGTGGATGAGAGGTGCTGAAGAACAGCTCCCATGAGAAAAAGCTCCGCATAAAGAGCATCAGTACCTGTATGAGCTGAGCTGATCTCCTCCTCTCTGCCTGCCGCTGCCGGTGCCGCTGCGCTCTTGTTTGTCCGCCCGTGGCTGACTCGTGCCGTTCGAGTAACCGTTCACCGGGCTATCCGTTAAAGTGCCGCCTTTCCCTCCGTTACTAATCCAGGGAAAGTTATCCTTCTTCGGGATGGGCCAGGGTTTGTAATCCTGTTTATACTGGGTGACGCTAGGGAAAGGCACACCCGGGGGATGGTAGTCCTCGCGGGGTTTATAACTCGGTTCCGTCCGTCCCCGGTGCGGCCGCCGGACTCCAGCTGCATGATCCGGCGTTACGAAGTCGGCGCTGGGCGCCTGTTCCGTGGAAACGAGTTTGGTGACGGATCGCACCTCCTGTTCCCCAATGTCAGAGTAGTTCTGAATCGTTAGCGGAACCGACAAATCTGATTTATCGAACTGGTTCCAGAACCGAGCCAAGCAGCAGACTCTGCTGATGCACGGCCAAGCCATCGCTAGGAAACAAACCAAACCAAAAAGCAAAAGAAAAATAAAGAAAACACAGTAAAAACGCGACGAAGTGCTCGATTACATGAAGGAATGTGAGTGCGTGTCCGTTCCTCGAGAACTGCGCGAGAACGCTCGGTGTCGGGACACTGTCATTGCACATTCATCTCACGTGATTTGCACTTAATGCAGAAAAAATAATAATCCATAAACATCCGAGTCGCTGACCCGTATCCACCTCACGGCTGTTTCCCTGCCAGAGCTCAACTTAATGCCCTAAAAATCCTCTTTTAATCAAAACCTAGTGCACTTGCTATCTACAGCATTTCTGGCCATCACAGACGCTTACGGCTCATTCAGATGCTGTCTACACTAACTCAGAGTACCAAGGTACTACTGGTTTTTGATATATGCAGTGGTAAAACTGGTATTTTCTTAAGTGCAACATAAACTTGTAGTCGACCTGCAATACTTGACGAATTTGACATAGATATTGCACTGGGTGGGATCTAAAACTACTTTAAACATAATTTTGCCAGTTCCTTTACAGTTAATACGCATGGTATATTAATTTATACAACAGTTCTTTCTGGTCCTCGAATATTATAGTCTAAGAGTGTGATCTTAGAGTGAAAACAACTCACCCAATATAACTGTATCACTCCGCTTGCGGCAGTGTTGCCAAGTCCGCTGTTTCCCGGCGGAATTGGCCTACTTTAACGCTGTTGCCGCGGGTTGTTTTCACATATCTATGGTTTTTATGTCCGCGGGTTGAAGCGATCCCAAAAACGTGATATTTATCCGCTGAAATGCGAATTTTACCCTTGGGAACTCCGCCAAAAAACGTGTATTTTACCCCGCAGAACGCGATTTTAAAAGGGGGAACCAACTCTAAACGCGATTGGGCTAGTTTTGAATAGAAATTTAGCGGTTTTGTTGTGAAAACCTGGCAACCCTGGCTTGCGGTACTTCTTATAGCGAGTGTCATGACGCCCAAATCCTCTATAATTATAAAAAAAATAATACTGTTGTGTCACGAAATGTAGTTTTACGAGTTTTTTAGGCGAGAACGTACTTGTTTAGACTTCAAATATGCGGTTCGTTAATAAAGATAACTTCTATTTGAAAATTTGCTTCGACTTTTTCAGAGATGTGAGCTCCAGGCGTCAGCGGCAGTTCTGCGCTCATGAAACCGCAGAGAGCAGCCTCACTTCGGCCAGTTCTTCTAGAATTTACCGCTGGCTCTGATGTCTCTATAGTGGTTAAACATAAGATGTAAATCTAATCTTTGGGTAAATCTAACGGGCAGTTAGATATGGTTCCAGAGCAAATAAATTTGCAAATAGCTTTCTATTGATGTATGGTTTGTGAGGATAGGACAATATTTGGCTGAGAAGTATTTGAAAATCTGGAATCTGAAGAAAAACAAAAAAAATCTAAATATTGTGAAAATCGCCTTTAAACTTGTCTATATTAAGTTCTTAGTAGTGCATATTACTAGTGAAAAATTACATTTTGATATATTTACGGTAGAAAATGTACAAAAATCTTAATGGAACATGATATTTACTTAATATCCTAATGATTTTTGGCATAAAATAAAAATCGATAATTTTGACCCAACCAATGTATTGTTGGCTATTGCTACAAATATACCTGTGCTACTTAAGCACCGGTATCTGCTGTTTTCAGGCACCGGAATCTGCTGGCATCCTTGACGCTGTCATAACACATCCAAAGTCTGATTTAATGACATGCCATGAAGCAGTTGAGTTGGGTCAGGTCTGGCATATTTTGGCATGATATTTTGAAAGGATAGTAGGACAGAGCCTATCGCTTTCCTCAGCTGACATTTAAACTAATATTTTATTGCGAATATGAGACTGAGTTGAAGATTGAATGCTGTATCAGATGCAGGTAATCACGTTCGCTCAGTCCATCTCTCTCTCATAGTATTCTACTCCACATAATATACATCTTTTAATACAGTAAATACAATAAGCTTTTAATGAAGCGACTCAACATTCCTTCGTTGGAATGTTCTTATATTTCCTTTTTTTATTTTTATTATTTTACTAGTAGGTACAGACTTGGAACCCACTGTATATATCACAGTATTTTGGTATTTGGTACCATCCGTGGTACACCCACAGTATTTTTTTGTAAGGACAGGTAAACATCTCACAGGTTTTGACAGCCTGTTTGCAGTTTGAACCATTCAAATCAGTTGCTGCAAACCAAAACGTACAGATTCATCCACAAACACATCTCTCTGCATACACAAACAATCTGCTGTTTTCAGGCTGACATCCTTGAGGCTGTCATAACACATCCAAAGTCTGATTTAATGACATGCCATGAAGCAGCTGAGTTGGTTGAGGTCTGGCATACTTTGGCTTGATATTTCAGCCATAAAGTCTATGAATCTGTTTTTCCACCTGATAAGCATAAGCCCCATTAACAGCTCAATTAAGCAGCACCTGTCTCTCATTACTGCAGTTGGTTTGTGTGCCACACCACTACATTTCTCCCCTTGAATAACCAGTTTGGGAAAATTACAACTTGGTTAAAGTTTTAACAGTTGCATTATTATTATTTTTGACAAGCTACAGGTTATCCGTTTGCTGTAGTGATGCTGTTTTTCTCAATTAGCGGTCAAAACTAATTTACTAACAGATTTGTCATCTGAAGAGTCACTACATTCCTTTCTGTAGGGTAAAATTTCCACAAATTCTGAAGTTTTTATAACCTCATAATTCTCTCAGCAGAGATCAGATTTGAGTCTGCCATCTGTCATCAGTCACATGACATCATGCTCTTGAGGAAAAAGGATCACTCTGTTTGGAAGAGATAATAAGTGAGTTTTACCATACATAAAGTCACCCTAAAGTGCTTTTATTAACTAATTAGAATCTTTCAATTATATAAATGCTTATTATTGTTAAAAACTGATTCACATTTAGGTTTCACATTCACATTTCACATTCACATTTACAGTTTAAGATTAAAAGAATAAAACACATTCGAACTGCAAGGCTTTCACATTTTGAATTACTCCACTTAAACATGATTAAACAAGAGGTAGAATCATTTATACTAATTAAAATGTGTATTGCATGAAATTGGAAATGAGGTCTGCAACTTGATTCTTATGAAATGCCTCCACCTGCAGGTGAGCTGAAGGACTACTGGTCTGTAGATCCATTTATCAGTCTAAAATGTGGTGCATTAATGTGGCAAGACATCTGGCAATGTTGCATATAAAGAGGTGGAATGCAAAATTTATTTTCTCAATTCCAGATTTAGCTGGTTTGTTGTCCCCACTCCTTCTTTCTTAACTCCACTCGCCGGATCTTCCCACTTACTGTCTTGGGTAGATGATCCACAAACTCGATCTGACAAAAAAATAAGTTAAGCATTTGCAAGCTGAAACAAGATGGACTAAATTGAAAAGATCTTGATCTGAATTCTAATAGTAAGTTACCTTGCGTGGATATTTATAAGGAGCCGTGACAGTCTTTACATGTGTTTGTAGTTCCTTGATCAGTTCCTTATGCTCTCTTGATTTATAATCTGATGTCAGCACTACAAAAGCCTTTACTACCTGAAACATGGAGAAGCACAATTTAAACACATTTTACAAGTTGAATAAACAGTTTTGTATTATATATATGTGACCCTGGACCACAAAACCAGTCATAAGGGTCAATTTTTTTAACCTGAGATTTATACATCATCTGAAAGCTGAGTAAATAAGCTTTTCATTGATGTATGGTTTGTTAGGATAGAACAATATTTGTTAAAATTTGGAATCTGAGGGTGCAAAAAAAATCTAAATATTAAGAAAATTGCCTTTAAAGTTGTTCCAATGAAGTTCTTCCAAAATTAAGTTTTAATATATTTATGGTAGGAATTTACAAAAAATCTTCATGGAACATGATCTTTAATTAATATCCTAATGATTTTTGGCATAAAATAAAAATTTATAATTTTAACCCTTACAACATACATTGGCTATTGGTACGTTGGCTCTTGCTACAAATATATCTGTGCTACTTAACCCTGTGATTCAGGGTCACATATGTATAATAATCATGGTTACAATTTGACATCAGCTAAATACAAAATCATTTGAGCTGCATACATAAAATGTGCTCTGCTGATAATTATGGTACTGTCTTCTAAGTTATGTAATTTCTGCCCAATTCTAAGGTCACACTGCATGTATCCTGCACGGTGAAGGCAATCCCAAAATGCACTGCACTACCTCTCCTCGAACTGGATCTGGGCTGCTGACCACAGCTGATTCTGCTACAGCTGGATGCTCTATCAAAGCGTTTTCCACCTCAAATGGACCAATGCGGTACCTAAAACACACACACACACACACACACACAACATGAGATAGGAGATTTAAAAATTTGAAATCATCGTGATAAGTAGAATTCCGTACCCTGCAGAGAGGATGACATCATCAGCTCTGCCAATAAACCACAGGTATCCTTCATTGTCCATCATTCCCCTGTCACCGGTCAGGTAGAAATCACCACGGAAACATTCTGCTGTGCGCTCTGGCTCCCCCTACAGGATTCATTTGGTCAAGAAGTTTAATTAGTGCAACTCCAGCTCAACTCTGTGGCCCTGGACCACAAAATCAGTCATAAGTAGCATGGGTATATTTGTAGCAATAGCCAGAAACACACAGGTCAAAATTATTGATTTTTCTTTTATGCCAAATATAATTAGAATATTAAGTAAAGATCATGTTCCATGAAGACATTTTGTAAATTTCCTATCGTAAATATATTAAAACTTAATTTATGATTAGTAATATGCATTAAGAATTTAATTTGGACAACTTTAAAGGCAATTTTCTCAATATTTTGATTACAGATTTTCAAACAGCTTTATCTCGACCAAATATTGTGCTATCCTAACAAAAAGGAAAATGTACCGTATACTCTGTGAAAAGAGAGAAGGGTCTGTCTGGTTTTACTCTGATGCCAAGGTCTCCCTCTTGTCCATGTGGCACAACAGAACCATCTTCACCCACCACCTTAAAACCAAAATAGTCCACTGTTCACTTCATAGGAAAACAAGCCAAATATATTGCCTCAATTGCTTTTCTGTCATTTTTTTAAAAGGAGAAGTTCACTTCAAAAACAAAGATTCACATATAATGTACTCACCCCCTTGTTATCCAAAATGTTCATGTCTTTCTTTCTTCAGTCATAAAGAAATTATGTTTTTTGAGGAAAACATATCAGCATTTTTCTCCATATAACGGACTGGTATGGTGCCCTGATTTTGAACTTCCAAAATGCAGTTTAAATGCGGCTTCTAACAATCCCAAATGCAGTTGTAAATGATCCCAGTCAAGGAAGAAGGGTCTTATTTAGCGAAACGATCTGTTATTTTAATGAAAATAATACAATTTATATACTTTTTAATGTCAAACGCTTGTCTTGTCTCGCTCTGCCTGGACTGTTTTTTTCCGGTTCATGACAGTTAGTGTATGTCGAAAAACTCCCATCTCATGTTCTCCCTCAACTTCGAAATCGTCCTATATCGCTGTTTTACCTTTTTTGGTAAGGGTGTTTGATCTTCTTTGCATGTTCACTTTGCAAAGACTGGGTCGGTACTTCTGCAGCCACATAGGATGATTTTGAAATGATTTTTGAACTTGAGGGAGAAAATACGATTAGAGTTTTTCGACATACCCTAACTGTCTTGAACCAGAATACACAGAGTTCAGGGAGAGCAAGACAAGACGAGCGTTTGAGATTAAAAGGTATTTAAATTGTAATTTTTAATGAAAATAACAATTTCTTTACGACTGATGAAAGAAAGACATGAACATCTTGGATGACAAGGAGGTGAGTACATTATATGTGAATATTTGTTTTGGAAGTGGACTTCTTTAAAACTGTATTAGTTCATTTTTATTTATTATGTGTCTTATTATTTCTCAGTCCATCCATAATAACTACTATTATGGCTAGTTTAAACCCTGGATAGACTGTTACTGCACCTGAACGTCATATCCTGGTGATGCCTTTCCAAAAGATCCCGGTTTGATCTTCATGTCTTTGAATGTGCCTGCTATTAAAACCTGGTTGGAAAAAAGAGGAATGATGAATGTCTGTGTGACAGCACACAAGGCTAAATTAATTCTCATTCTGGTCATTATAAAGGATTTTGTTAAGGAATCTAGTAATATAGATAAAATAGATGCTAAGTTAGGACTCATTTTTACTCATGTTTCTAATGATCCTGTAAAAATGGATTCAAAAGAAGAGTTTCCAACTGTTTACTCACCCTTAGGCCATCCAAGATGTAGCTGAGATTTTTTTTTTTTTTGGAGAAATGTAGCATAACATCACTTGCTCACTAATGGATCTTCTGCCGTGAATAGGTGCCGTCAGAATGAGAGTCCAAACAGCTGATAAAACTAATAATCAACAGGACTCCAGTCCATTAATTGACACCTTGTGAAGTGAAAAGCTGTGTGTTCTTAAGAAACAAATCCATCATTGAGGTGTTTTAACTTTAAACCGCTGCTTACAATCAAAATACCAGTTAATAATCCATATTAACAGTTCCTCCAGTGAAAATTGTCCGTTGTCCTCTTGCATCAAAATCCACCAACATATTTTTTTAGAACTGTTTTCACTTGTGAACAGAGCTTGATCTGTGCATATATTTTTCTCCTGATTCAACTAAGACGACTTCACTGGAGAAATCAATATTATGGATAGAGGACTTTATCCTGAAGCAATTGTTTGGAGTTAAAAACGCCTTAATGATGGATTTGTTTATTACAAAATACGCAGCTTTTCACCTTACAAGATGTTTTTGATTGAGTCATGTGGATTACTTGTGGATTATTGTGTTGTTATTATCATCTGTTTGGACTCTCATTCTGACGGCACCCATTCACTGCAGAGTATCCACTGGTGAGCAAGGGATGTAATGCTTAAATGCTACATTTCTTCATATCTGTTCTGATGAAGAAACAAACTCATCTAAATCATGGATGGCCTGAGGGTAAGTAAATTTTGAGCAAATTTGAATTTCTTTGGGTAAACTATTCATTTAAACCCCGGTTTCACAGACAAGGCATAAGCCTAGTCCTAGACTAAAATGTAAGTCTGAGCTGTTCTCTGCACTGAAAATTGAAAATTGCACTGACTGATCTTAAAATACATCAGTGCCATGATTCAAAACAATAATGTTTTTTCTAAGGCACGTTTATAAAATGTACTTAAATGTCCTAATTAAACTAAGGCCTAATCCTGGTTTAGGCTAAACTGTGTCTAACTGGGCCTAAATGTTTATTTACAGTCTCAGTCTGTCCGTATCCCTCATAGATGTCCAGTCCAGTGAGTTCTTTCCATTTCCACATCACTTCTGGGTTAATGGGCTCTCCTGCACATAGACAGTGCTCAAGAGCCCTGAACTTGAACCTGTCAAAAACCACAGACAAAGATGAGGACTAGACCTGGACCAGACGATTTCAATCTGACTCTGCTGTCCAGGTCATGCTTCCCAGTCAATAACACATTCAGTCAACATTTACATGCACTTCTGCAAACATTTACAAACTTCTGCAGCCATATAAAAAAACAATAATCATAAATGAAGCCTATAAAAACTTGTAAACATAGAATTAAAAGAGAATTAATTTGAGTTACAGTCAGTACCTGGATATGTCGTCCTGTACAAGCATTCGATAGGCTGTTGGTGCCGTGCAGAAGGTGGTGATGGGATAGCTGCTCAGACTCTTTTAGGAGAAAAACATGAGTGTTACCAGAATATGCACTGTTCAACAAATACCAAAAAGTCAACAAATTGTATAAAGTAAGATTAGATGTTTTTTTTTTTGTTTTGTTTTTCCATAAAACACAGATTTGTAAAGAATCAGTTCTTAACATTAAAGCAGAACATTCCAGTCAAGAATGGACCAATGATGTTCCTGTACCTTGAGAACTGTATTTGTATCAAAACGTGGCATGTGGTGAGCAAACACACATGCTCCCTGGATCCATGGTGCAAACACACTGCTCCATGCAGACTTGGCCCAACCTGTGTCCGACGTGTTCCAAAACACATCCTGCTCAGTCAGATCCAGCCAGTACCTTAAAAGAATAAACACATTATATTAAACACTACTGCTAAAAAGTTTGCACCTCAAAAAAATCTACATTTTAACAGGAGTTCTGACCTTTGTCACAAAAAAACTTTCTTCGTTGGCTTTTTCCCTATCACGCTTTAGATATCATAAAAAATGATATATCACTTGAAAACTTAAAATCTCAAAATTCATCTTTGAAAACCATTTTAAACTCAGACATTGCATTACAATTGAAAATGTACATTAAAATCATATTACAAAATGTTTTTGTTCATGAATTATAAAAAATTAAGTTTGAATAGTGCATTTTCACGTCTGTGTTCAAAAAAGGGAGTGACAGTTAAAGGGTTAACTTTCATAATGTTACAAACCTGCCATTCACAGTGAGCCCCAGACCGTAACTACAGTGGCTGTGTTGGGTCATTTTTGGAGAGCCTGTTGTGCCACTGGTGAAGAATATAGTCATAGGTTCATCACTCCTGGTGTCCACGCAAACATGATCATCTGACGCGTTTCTACAACACAAATACAACATCTTATCTTAATTAAATTAAAAACTTGTAATGTTGTGTATATATATATATATATATATTTAAGGAATGCATTCAAGTCATTTCTTCAGTGCCCCCTGTACATGCACATCTCTTGCTTTCCACTCACCCCATGAGTTCGGTCAGGTTGCCCCAGCCATGCATGGCCCTGTGGGACAACAGAAGCTTTGTGGAGATGGAAGGGCAATCTGAGGCTACTGTGTCCAACAGTGGAGCCAGAGTTTCATCAGTGATCACACACTTGGCCCCAGACGCCTGCAGTCGGTGGCGGATATCTCGAGCAGTGAGCTGAGACGTGCCGGGGATCAAAATTGTACCTGCGCAAGGAAACAGGACGTTGAAAAAGAACTGCTGTGTGTGTGCACTTTTATTTATTTAGATCAAATAGTATGGAGTTTAAATATCTGTGATCTGTCAGGTATCAGTCATAATGTGATAATAACTCTTGGTTTATCTGGTAGAGAACATTTATTTATTTATTTATTTATTTTATATTTTAAAATTACACACATTAAACTTTAAAGGAGAAGTTCACTTCCAGAACAAACATTTACAGATAATGTACTCCCTTGTCATCCAAGATGTTCATGTCTGTCTTTCTTCAGTTGTAAAGAAATTAAGTTTTTTGAGGAAAACATTTCAGGATTTTTCTCCATGTAATGGACTGGTATGGTGCCCTGATTTTGAACTTCCAAAATGCAGTTTAAATGCGGCTTCAAACGATCCCAAATGCGGTTGTAAACAATCCGAGCCGAGGAAGAAGGGTCTTATCTAGCGAAACGATCGGTTAGTTTCATTTTAAAAAATAAAATTTAAATACTCTTTAACCTCAAACGCTCTTCTTGTCTAGCTCTCCCTGAACTCTGTGTATTCTGGTTCAAGACAGTTAGGGTATGTCGAAAAACTCCAATCGTATTTTCTCCCTCAACTTTAAAAATCATTTCAAAATCATCCTGCATCGCAGCAGAAGTACTGACCCAGTCTTGGCAAAGTGAACATGCAAAGAAGATCAAACACCCTTAACAAAATAGGTAAAACAGTGATGTAGGGCGATTTTGAAGTTGAGGGAGAACATGAGATGGGAGTTTTTCGACATACCCTAACTGTATTGAACTGAAAATAACAGAGTTCAGGCAGAGCAAGACAAGATGAGCATTTGACATTTAAAAGTATATAAATTGTGTATCGTTTCGCTAGATAAGACCCTTCTTCCTCGGCTGGGATCATTTGCAGCCACATTTGGGATCGTTTGAAGCCACATTTAAACTGCATTTTGGAAGTTTAAACTCGGGGCACCATTGATGTCCACTATATGAAGAAAAATCCTGAAATGTTTTCCTCAAAAAACAAATTTCTTTACAACTGAGGAAAGAAAGACATGAATGTCTTGGATGACAAGGGGGTGAGTACATTACCTGTAATTTATTGTTCTGGAAGTGAACTTCTCCTTTAAGCTAGTCTAAACTAGCATTGTTTCCCCAGCGGTGTGAATCATTACAACTAGATTAAAGTTTAAACCTAACAATAAATCTATGGAAAGAGAAACAGAACAAGGGTGAATGAAACCTGAAAATCCTGAAAAGAGGTTCATTTGGCAGGGCTGTGAGACTGTACCTGTGCGGAGACATGCCACATTAACCAGCCACCACTCAGGGACTCTTGGTAAGACGAGGAACACACGATCCCCTTTTTCCAAACTGCACACCTGATGCAGAACATTTGCAAGTTTTCTGGAGTGGAAGCCCAACTCCTCAAAACTCCATCTGACCTCCTCCCCACTGTCATTCACCCACCACAGAGCTGGAAGAGACGACCTCTGTCCGTTCTGTAATATACAGCAAAAATACACTGAACAATTTCACAAGTGCTTGCATTGTGAATGACTTAAACAGACTGGGATATTACCAGTCTCCACAAACTCAAATCTTTTTTCGAGTCATTTCGTTCATTTTAGCAAAATATAAGTAAAATGTTACGTGTTACTTCCCTAACACATCTACTACTTACACAAACGTTGATCACACTACACACAAGACAAAACTATAATGCTATAAGAAACAGAAGAGATTAATTCATTGTTTACCTGGGTCTTTATTTGATGATTAGCTCACCTCACCTCTCATCTGACAAGTTTTCGGGTTTGAGTCATTCGTTCATCACGTGACAGCCCCATAAGCTCAACCAATGCAGTGTGAGTCGGAAAAAGAATTGGTTAGTTCATCTTTCGAATCTTGGGGTTCGAGACGTTTGTTCATCATGTGACAGCCCCATAAGATGAACGAACGACTCGAAAAACCCGAAGACTTGAAACTAATTGAACTAATTCCAGTACAGAACCTAATAGGATGTTGCGCATGCGTGATTGAACAAATCACTCCCCGAGACGACTCGTTCTTCCTGAGTCACATTAAAGATTGATTCAAAATAAAAGAATCGTTCAAGAATGACCCATTACTAATTTGTAGCATCGTGGACGCGCATCCCAGAGCCTGTGCTACATGAACTTTTGTGCTTAAAAAGTATACACATTTTTATTTTTTGAAAATAAATGACCGATCGTTTCGCTAGATAAGACCCTTTTTCCTCGGCTGGGACTGTTTAGAGCCCTTTGAAGCTGCATTTAAACTACATTTTGAAAGTTAAAAATCAGGGCACCAATGAAGTCCATTATATGGAGAAAAATCCTGAAATGTTTTCCTCAAAAACCATAATTTCTTTACGACTGAAGACATGAACATCTTGGATGACAAGGGGGTGAGTAAATAATTTGTAAATTGTTGTTCTGGAAGTGGACTTCTCCTTTAAGGCCCAAAATATGAGACTGGAGCAAAGGAGTCCTTTGGAAAAGTACAACAGACACTACCCCTAACCCATCCCCAAAACCCTGACAGACAGCTTTGTCAACCAATCATGACCTTTCTCCACGCACCTACCAACAGCTCTGAAAACGCCCTAAACTGTAGCCACGCCCACTATTACAGCCTGCAGTTATTCTTACTTGGAGAATACTGGTAGTGAATAGCAGTATTTTCTCAGTGGCAACACAGCATCTTTTTCGTGTATTTTCAGTGTCTTTAAATGTTTTTAAACTTGAATGTACAGTATCATCTGGTCAGTATTTTACAATGTTTGTTTAGGAATTATTACAAAGTAGTATCCAGTCAAAGTATTAACCATTTTTGGACACCTAAATTTGTAAAACTGAATAGGGGACCACCATATCAGAACATTAGAAAGCAAAGCATTTCTTAAATTACCTTTTCTTTTGTTTCCCACTGCTCCAACACGTCCTTGGCGAAATTAAACAGCTGAGGAACACGTATGTTGTAATCCCGTTTTATGCTCTCATAATCGCTAAAGTTTTTTGGTGCAGTTGTTTTGGATCTGCACATTTGCAGAAACTGACCTCGCTCATGCACTCCATTTTTGCAGGCGTTTTTCAGACAGTGGTTAAGAAGGCTTGTGCGAAGCACATATAAATTCATTGCAAGTCTTTTAATTCTGGCCTCGACGTTGTAAAACTAAAGTTCTGAGGTTGTTTCTCTCACCCGACAGTAGTCAGTGACACACAGCTGAAACTTTCACACGGCTCAGTATCTCACTTTCCGAGTCTGGCGTTTAAATTGTTGTTCTTCCAGTTCCTTGCAATAAACTTCTAAGAATGAAACCGCATTCTATACAAGGAAAACGCAAAGAACGCAGAACCTACATAGCTCAGCTCCGTGAAGACAAACACTAAATCTCCTCGGCTATGCACGAATGACCGCCTACAAAACTAAAGTCCCGTGTCTAAACAACATTTTCAACACCTTCAGTTAAAACAGATGCACGCGCCTTCCCTCGAGTTTCGTATAGTTTTTGATGTATGGTTTGTTAGGATAAGATATATATGTGGCCGAGATACAACAATTTGAAAACCTGGAATCTGAGGGTGGAGGGAAAAGAAAGAAAATAAAAAAAAATAAAGTTGTCCAAATTAAGGTCTTACCAATGCCTATTACTAATCAAAAATTAAGTTATATATTTACAGTAGAAAATTGAAAAAAAATATCCTCCTGGAACATGATCTTTTACTTTAATATCCTAATGGTTTTTGGCATAAAAGAAAAATAAATAATTTTGACCCATTCTATGTATTACACATGCTACTTATGACTGATTTAATGGTCCAGGGTCACATTTATGGATTTTACTGAAGTTGCAAAACATGTACAACCCCTTAATTCAACATTTTAAATGCAATTTATTAAAAAAAAAAAAAAAAAAAAAAAAAAAAAAAAATCTTAAAATGACAAATATATGTATATGCACCAACAAAATACTCAGAGCCATTACTTGTGGTTTAAAAATGTTTAATAAAAAAACCCAACAGACACATATATAGCATATTGATGGCATCTAAAACATTAAACATTTAAAAATGACAAAGACCTCATCTTTTAAAAATCAAATTACACGGTAAAGCTATTAAAAATATAAAAAAAAAAAAAAAAAAAGCTGGAAATTCTAAAAAAGAGTGCTCAGTGTCTGAGACGAGTGCGTCGTGTGCGGGCAATGGGTGTTGTCACTTTAGGCGTCTCGCTCTCAGCCATGACAGCATCTGAAAAAGAATCAAAAGGAAGCATGTTACATTAATATAAGCAATTTACTACATATTTGACATGGAATAAGAACTAACAATGATAATCATGAAAGTGACTGACCCTCTTCCTCTTCTTCATCACTAGTGAAGGTGATTGTAGGTTTGGGACGAGAGCGAGATTTTCTCGGGGTAACAAGGTCACTGTCATCCATCTTCGGTTTACCACGTCCTGAAGGATACAGAGATATACAATGAGATGAATTTATACATATTCAATAGAATTTTTTGTGGGATCCAATTTGCTCGATCTCCTCACCTCGTGTGGTTTTGCGCACACTCTTGTGTGGCTGTGGCGTTTGTAGGTTTTGACTTTGTGTGTCTCCCATCTGCTGTTCTCTCTCTTCGCTCTCCACGTTTTCCAGCCCTTTAGTGTGAACAGCCGTCAAACGCTTCTCATAGTCTTCAACCTGCGCCTAAACAAACAGATATTTTAAAACACTGGAATAAACAGTCATGATCAGTGTGCACACGTAAATCAAAAGTTTACATACACTTTTAAGAATCTATAAATAAGAGGGATCATACAAAATGTAATTTTTTTTTTTTATTTAGTACTGACTAGGGATGCACGATATTATCGGACTGATATCGGAATCGGCCGATAATGACTTCAAATGTAAATATCGGCATCGGCCCGATATATAAAATTATGCCGATATGTCTTGCCGATAAGATGAATATGTCAACTCACATGTGCTAAAGGTGCGCTAGGGATTAGATCATGTCAGCAGTGTGGCTCATTCCTGAAGCAAAGTTTTGACTGAATGAGGAGTAGATTCACTGTTTTGGATTGCTGCGTTTAAACTGAGAATGCATGATGCCTAGCAATAGTGCAGTGGCAGCAGTGGCTATAGGAGAAAGCGCGCCCTTGTTCCATTTGGGATCATTTACTGTTGCCTGTTTCATATCCAGTCACTTGATCGCTAAATGCACATTTAAATGGTTTTATGGTGCTCTTTGTTGTATTTTGAAACACAATGGCTATGTTTGCACATGTCATGATCTGCATTTAAAATAAAAAGTAATTACTGCGCGGTCAGTGAATTCTCTTTTTCCGGCCGCGCAACGGCAAAACACACTGTTGCTCATATGAAACATGTTTCGTGAATATTATGACACAAGTGAGGTACAAAGCATTCTTTATAAGTTAAATAATTGGTTAGCAGGCAATTGTTAGTAGCGACCATGCTTTTGGATTCATGTCGTTCGAGCCCATACATTTAAAGCCATAAGCGGCTATGTGTCCTCTTTTCCCGGTTGGTCACGAATTGCCACAAACTTAATAATATTTATAGTTTCTTTTTCACAAATCATCACCGTATCACCCTTTAATTTCGCAGGTTTATCTTGTCATTTACTTTTAATCCATGTTGTCGTATCTTTTATGGTGGTAAACTGCGGGTGGGAAATAAAAGATTTCGTGGCAATAAATTAAGAATTCGTTAATGCGACTTTTTAATTCGTTCCCTTATTTTACAAATTAATAAATTAATAAATCGTAGGAACGAATTAACAAGTTGTAGGAAATAATTATGTCGTGTTTTGTTCGTGTCCCGCAGCCCTGTCAAAGCGCAGTGCACGGTATAATACAATTATTAGAAATTATAATTAAACATGACTTAGTGAATACATTTCTATTACTTTCTTTCCATGCTGAATGCCTTTATATTGCAGGGCTCTAGACTGATCACAACTGTTACATTTTGGAATTGTTTTTTTTTTTTAAATGTGCAAGTTAAAATTTGACGTGGTCGCATTTGTGCGAGTGCATGATCTGCAGTGCTGAAGCGTCTGCTCCATACAGCGGGAGTTACAGAGTTACAAATCCGTGGCGTATTCAGGATTTCACTGACCACGCGAAGAGTAGTTTTCGTTGTGAGCGCTTCGGGTGTAGAGCCTGGTTTGTATTTGTAGTGTCAGCACCAGCCAGGTGGTGACGGCAAAAATGACGCGACTATTCTGGAAACGATGGGGGACGGAGGATTTGGTATTCGAGTAGCGTAAAAGACCGCTTGTTAAACCAGAGAAGGTAAACATGTTGCTATTCTTGTGCAAAAAAGTGTACTGTTTTGCCAGTAGGTCACGAATTGCGATATAACTTAATATTTTTATTTTCCCAAATCCTTACCGTCTCACCCTTTAATTTCTTAGGTTTATTTTCTTGTCATTCACTTTTAATCCATGTTTTCGTATCTCTTACAGTGATAAATTGTGGGTGGGAAATAAAATATTTCGTTAATACTACATATTAATTCGTTCCCTCATTTTACAAGTTAATAAATTAATAAATCGTAGGAACGAATTAAGAAGTTGTAGCAATGAACTATGTCCTGTTCATGTCCCGCAAGGCACCCTCACAGTCACCCAGTTTAGTTCTACTTTTCTGTTTTCGTTTTGAAATGTATTCAGATTGCGAATTCGAAAGTGAAAGCATCCGAAGGTCGGCTTAAAACATAGCAAAAGTGAACTTAATTCACAAAATTCAGATCATAAATAATGCTAGCCTACTGATGAAAAAGAAGGGATTGAATGTAAACCACTCATTACGATTTATTTAATCCTAACAAATAAGTTATTGTTAAAAACGAACTTTCCAAACAAAATGATATATATCGGTATCGGTATCGGCCAAAATGAGATGAAAAAATATCGGCATATCGGATATCGGCAAAAATCCAATATCGTGCATCTCTAGTACTGACCTGAATTTTTTTTTATTTAGTACTGACCTGAATAAGATAGTTCACATAAGAGATGATTACATATAGCCCACAAGAGAAAATAGTTGAATTTATAAAAATGACTCCATTCAAAAGTTTACATACACTTGATTCTCAGGTTATAGACATAACCTGAATGATCCACAGCTGTTTTTTGTTTAGTGATAGTTCTTCATGGGTCCCTTATTTGTCCTGAACAGTTAAACTGCCTGCTGTTCTTCAGAAAAATCCTTCAGATCCCACAAATTCTGTCTTTTGTTTTCTTTTCTTTTTTTAAGCATTTGTGTATTTGAACCCTTTCCAACAATGACTGTATGATTTTGAGATCCATCTTTTCACACTGAGGGACTCATATGTAACCATTACAGAAGGTTCAAACACTCACTGATGCCGGGGGTGAAAACTTTTGAACTGAATGAAGATGTGTATTGAACTTACTTTGTCTTCTAGAAAACATGCAAGTATCTTCTGTAGTTTCTGAAGGGCGGTACTAAACGAAAAAAATATGATATTTAGGCAAAATAAGAAATGTACGCATCTTCGATCCGTCTAAAGTTTTCACTCCCGGATTCAGTGAGTGTTTGAACCTTCTGTAATAGTTGCATATGAGTCCCTCAGTTGTCCTCAGTGTGAAAAGATGGATCTCAAAACCAAACAGTCATAATTGGAAAGGGTTCAAATATACAAAAATGCTGAAAACCAAAGAACTTGTGGGACCTGAAAGATTTCTCTGAAGAACAGCAGGCAGTTTAACTGTTCCGGACTAACAAGGGAATCATGAACTATCACTAAATTTAGTACCTTAAACTGTGGTTTGGCTCTTCGACGGAGTTTGGCTGCAATGGACAAGAGGGGCTGATAGACTCCAGGCTCAGTGAGTTTATCACTGTAACAGTCCCAGCACTCTTGCAGCTTTTTGAAACCTCGCTCACACACGGACAACAGTGAAAGAGACATGGCGAGATCTGCCCACTGACGCTCAGTCCTGCAAACAGAAGACGGGACAAGGTTACATAAGAGAGGTAGACCTCTTCCTTCACACTGATCATGTGTCATAAAGGAGCCTCACAAATGTTGCTCTAGCAATGTTTTCCTGTGCACTATGAAAACTGCCCTAATTGCCCATTTTTAATTTTGGGGAATTGCATCAGAATTGTATCTCTAGACATGTTTGAAATAGAAAAGTTTTCCAAAAGCAGGTCAAAACTTCATGATGAACAGGAAAGATGTTTTTAAAGCATTGTTTTTGAGAGAGAGGAAAAAAAAAATTAATGTTGTCTGATACCCACTTTGCGGTTCTGAAACGCTGGCAGAGCTTCTCCACTAAACTCTCTGTCTGTCTCTCTTTAGTGATGTAGGAGAAGAGCTGTCTGAAAGAGAAAGTTAAATAGAAGTGATTTATGGCTTTGTCATGCAGAATAAGTTAAACTGCAATAGCAGCATAAATCATATCTCACTTCATGATGGTGTTGAAGTCCTCCTCCTTCATTCCACGCTCAGGATCAGATAATCGGCTGATGATGTCTGGCAGCAGGTTGTAAATGGCGTTGTCCTGAAGAAATAGGCAGGGTGTTATAATCAGGGCATCTCATCTTGGGAGGCATGAGGAGGATGAGAGCGAGAGACAGCACCTACCTTTGCAGAGAGCTCGTTGAAAAAGTTGAGAGCGAGGCTGGCGATGTGTGGCTCAGGGTCCAGCAGGAGCACTGCGACCTCACTGACCTGACCTTTGACCTTCATCACATCCTTTAGCACCAGCTGGGTCAAAACAGTGATGGCAGTCAGACGCACAGATGCGTTGTCATCACTCAACCTTAAGACAAATTAGTGACAAAACAGATCACCATAAGCCACCAAACCGTACAAGACATTTCAAACCCTATTCCAACCCAATTGTAATGAATGAAACTTTAAAAAGACTGCAATGTAGAAGATTTAGCAGGAACTATAATCAACAAGAACAACTAATTATGCAAAATATCCATAGACCAGTGGTTTGCAGCTACCTGGCATAAAGGTTAGGTGTCCAGGGTTCTAGGATGTTGGGAAAGCGGACTGTTAGGTCACCAAGAGCAACAATTGTGTTGGCTCTGACCACAGGAAGTGGTGATTTTTCTAGCACAGTGAAAAGCAGCCGGATGTTGTCTTTACAAACAGCAGGACTGAGAAACATACATAAGATGTTAATATTGCATGGTTAAAGCAGCAAATATGATATATTATAAGTGTAATTAGTGCTGTCATTAATTAATTGTGATTAAATCACATTCAAAATAAAATTCTGCATTTACATTATAGAAATATAATGTAAAATACTATAATATATAAGAAATACTTGCATGCGTGTATGTTTTTTTTTTTTTTTTCAATGTATATACACACATACACATGTATGTGTGTACTTCTATATTTTACTTTATTTTATTACTTATATTTTGGATGTGATTAATCATGACTAATCGATTTGACAGCACTAAACGTAATATAAACCTAAAAAGTTTGTGGATGGCAATCAGAAAATTTATTTTTTAACCGTTGAATGTCTTATAATTTATTGGCCTGGGGAAAGGGCTGCTGAAAATTAAGTTAAGTTTTGCCATCACCGGAACAAATTACGTCTTTCAAAAACCATTTATAAAACCATAAATATTGACAGACTCCAAACTTTTGAACAGTAGTGTACTATAAAACAATAGTATACATACCTGATCATCATGTACTGAGATAAAGCCAGGCAGGCAGCTGTGGTGAGCTGAGGGTGGGAATATTTCCCTGGAGAGCTGCAAACTTTCACCAGCAGAGGCAAAAATGCACTTAACATGTTCCCTTCTGCAAAGACAGATCAGTGGTTTAGTGCTTTGTGAATCAGGTGAGAACTCTTTAATAAACAAAATAATGATGCAGGTTTATAAAGAGTTAGATCACTTTATTCCAAGCTAAAGAAAAAAAAAAAATAATACAAGAAACAGTTTTTTTTTTTTTAGATGGGCTCACCAGTTAATAACTCAGTCTCACAGATCTTGCGGATAAACTCCGCCTCAGTGTCCTCAGCTGAGGCGCCCACCAGCCCGAGCTCCTCCTCCACACAACTGTCATTAGCCTCCTAGCAAATGACACATGAATCAGTCATCGGTGTGCAATGGGCAGCACTTTAATGTGATTTTACAGAAAACATAACTGATGAGTGCATGGTCTTCATTAACCTTTTTGTTAGCAGGTGCTTTCTCTTTCTCCTCTTTCTCTTCCTTTTCTCCTCTCCTCCTCCGTAGCTCAGCGCTTACACTTCGTTCAAGGTGAGACACCTGCCAGAAGGCCACAGCTCCACACAGTGACAGCACCTGGGCCAAGCTCACGCAATTCACTAGAAAAAGAACAAGAATCTTACCCAAACACAAAAGCGGCTCTTATGCTCACCAAGGCTGCATTAATTTGATTAAAAACAATGTTTTCTATCTTAATATTTCAGATTTCTCCTGCAAATATTTGCACAGTATTGCATATCATTTACGCATTATGCAAAAAGTTATTATATTTCTTGTACTGTCATTACCTTGCTCCTCAGAGCCCTGAGACCCAGCTTCCTGCAATTGTGATTGGTTGGGCTCTCCGCCCTCTGTGATTTGTTCCAATAGGAGATGAGCAGACCGTTGGAGGAGGCGGGAACAAAGCTGGTCAGGGGACTCTGCCAGAAAGTAGATGAGACGGACAGCCTGTTCCATGAAGGTCTGCCAATGGGGGTCAGACTGGACTACTCCTGTTCAAATGAAGGTACAGCTGTTACCAAACAACAAAAACATATGAAAGAAACCAGATAAAGAAAGGGGAATGAGAGAAAGACCATGTTTACACCTGGCATCCACAGATTGGGTGATTTGATTACAAACAGACAAAAGTTAAATCCAGTTATAAATAAGTTCCATTAATCTATCTTTTAAAGGGACACTAGTCATTTACTATTTGTAGTATAAAAGCCAACACATTCAAAACAGCAAAGGACCATCTACTGACATGAAACAATCAGGATATGTTGAGGGCGGGAAATCAAAATTTATAGTTCTGAAAAGAATCAAAAATTGGCCATTAACCGGTTAATAACGTTATTTTATCGTTCCATTTAATATTTGAAATTTACCATCAACCAATCAGGAATTATAGTAGGGCCAATGCAAATGTGAGCGGACGCATCCAACGAGTGAAATGGCTGCACTCAGCAGTGAACTCATAATAGGTATGTCGCAATGCACTGGCGTTAGAGTTTATCTGAGGATAGTGTATGCCAACAGATCACATGCACCTACACAACATATTTTTGCAACAGTGCAGCCTGTTCATTATCAAAATAAAAATACAGTTAAAGAAACATTAAAGTTACTTTTGTTCACTGTACAAACTGTTGCGGTCAGCGTGACCACCGCCTCACTGTGCCGGCATAGTACGTTGATGCGAGTGAAGTACATAGACTATTACATAATTAGTATTTTAGCATCCAGACACATACTTGAATGTCTTTAAAGCATTATTAACTGGTATTTTCAGAATGATTACAGAGGAAAACAGGAACAGAAACGTTAAAAATACAGATTCTACGCAGATTTCTTTTTTTTGTTTGTTTGTTTTCAAGCCCTGATTGGGGGAATGTTTGGCAAAGCCTTTTAAGTTTTTAGTACAGCATTTTATAAGAAACCAGCCAAAACTTGTGATCAGACTACAAGGCAAAAGCTGAAAGATGTAAGCAATGGCAAAAAGAGCTAAAAGAACATACCATCAGCGATGGCTTGAGACAGACAGCTGAAGAGATGGTGGTCCATTGGAAGCCTGAAGGGAACACCCTTAGATTGCTGAGACACACAAGAGCATACAAATTATATTATTAGAATGATTTCTGAAGGATCATGTGACATTGGAAATTGGAGTAATGGCTGTTGAAAATTCAGTTTACCATCACAGGAGTAAATTACATTTAAAATATATATTTCCAAAAAAAAAGTAAACAATAGTATTTCATAATCTTACTGTTTTTACTGCATTTCCACAGTAGAAAAACCATTAAGACCTCAAACCTTTAAATGGCAATATATACAAAGTGTAAACACTGTACATACCCTCACATGATCTGTAATGTTGGCGATGGTGATGAGTGTATCCCGTGCCAGCAGATAATCTTCTGCAACCTTCTCACCCAGAGCGACAGAGCAGAGTGTGTCCAAATTACTGAGCACAACCTCCCTCTCAGCACTAAACACACACAAAATGAAGTTAGAGATTGAAATAATGCACACCACACCTTAAACAGCATGATAAAGACAAGAACGCCCTCAGATTACAAAAGAACTAGCTCATAGCTCATTGGACATTACAGAGAACTGAGTTTCAACCTGTGTCCACAAACACACACACACACATACAAAATGATCATCCTTCCCAAATCTCTCCTGCACTTCTGTGAGGGAGAGCTTGATAGGAAGAACTTATTTAATGTAGGCAAGCCCTTACAGCAAAGCAGCAAATCTCCTCTGCCCAGCCAAGATTACCAGCCAATAGAAGCACAGAAGAGCTCAGACTCCTACCCAAGGAACTCACATTCGCCTTGGTCTCATCATTGGGCAAAAATTGCTGTGACATTAAATCAGTTCAACAGAATCATTCGGAGACATCTGGGAAGCAATAAAAGTTGAGTATCTCACCGTGCTGCCATGCCCAGCAACAGTACTGCAGCTCTCCTGTGAAGTGCTTTAGTCTCTCGTTTACCAGAGAACCTCTCCCACAAAACCTGCACCACTGAAGTCTGCAGGGCACTCTCACTGCTGAAAAACTCCTGGACCTAAACAGAGGGAAAAACAATGTCAAAAGAAGAATACATTGTGGGAATGATTGCTCACACGTTATGTAAAAGACACTCACAATCTCTTCTAGACACTGGATGGTCCCCAATGAAGCGTCGATCATCAGATCTGACAGATTGTCCACTAGAGTCTGAGCCTTCGCCCTGATGGACAGACACAAAAGGCCAGTTGAGCTACAGTATATCAAATTGTGTTCCTTTAGCCTTAAAGGAGAAGTTCACTTTCAGAATAAAAATTCTGACAATGTACTCATCCCCATGTCATCCAAAGTGTTTATGTCTTGCTTTCTTCAGTCAAAAAGAAATAACGGTCATTGAAGAAAACATTCCAGGATTTTTCTCCATATAGTAGACTTCAATGGTGGCCAACAGGTTAAAGGTCCAATTTGGAGTTTCAATGCAGCTTCAAAGGGGTCTATACGATCCCAGACAAGGAATAAGAGTCTTATCTAGCGAAACGATAGGTCATTTTCTAAGAAAAACACAAATTTACATATTTTAACTACAAATGACTGTCTAGCACTAGCTCAACTTCATGCACGCTTGACCCAACCCAGTGTTTGCAAAGCGAACGTGCAAAGAAAGTCAAGTGCCCTTTACAAAAAAAAAACAACAAATTGAAAATAATAAATAAAAAAAATGAGAAAATGACCTTTAAGCGAAGTACACAGACGAAGTACTAACTGCATGTGACTCTTCCAACGTGATTACGTAATGCGTGAAGACGTGTATCACAGTGCTAGTGCAAGATTAGGATTTGTGGTTTTTAAAAAAAAAAAATACATACATAAATTATTTTTGAAAGAAAATGACTAATCGTTTTTCGCTAGATAAGACTCTTATTCCTCAGCTTGGATCACGTAGAGCCTTTTAAAGCTGCACTGAAACTGCAAATTGGACCTTTAACCCATTTGCCACCATTGAAGTCCACTACATGGAGACAAATCCTGGAACGTTTCCGCAAAAAAAAATAATTTCTTTACGACTGAATAAAGAATGACATGAACATCTTGGATGGCATGGGGGAGAGTAAATTATCAGTGTTAATTCTGGAAGTGAACTTCACATTTAAGAAACAAATCAAAATGTTTGCAGACCTGGTGTTGTCACCGTGGGGGTTGAGGTACAGGCGTCTGTAGGCCTGGATGACGGCATCCTTGATTGTGACATCAGTAGACCAGACCAGAGGCAGCATCTTTCTGACCCCACACACGGAGTCGGCCACACTGAACTCAAATGCTGTAACACAGAACTGCACCGCCTCTTGCACAACTGAGAAAGGGAGACCAATCAGGAAATTACACTTGTATTTAAAGTCATGCTTGACAGAAGTAATAAAAGATCTTTTGTTTTTCCATTTCATGCCAACTTTAATATAAACCAAACAGCCATTTAATTCATAGTGATTACCTGTAGTGGTTTTCCAGTACAGCATGTTGTTAATAACAGCGATGGCTCTTTCCACTTGTAGAGCGAAGCTCTCTGTGTCTTTCAAGTACTGAACCAACATCTCCTGCTTTTTCAGTTCACTCTCTCTACCTTCATTCCCTCCACCCTCTTTTTGTGGGGTGGGTGGAGCATCACTCGACACAGCCTCAGGTGTCTCCTGCTCTGGACCTGGAATGAGATGCACAAACAACTCGCGTTTTTATTTGGAATTAGAACCCGGTCATCTAACCTAGTTGGTGAGACCATGAACAAATTCCTTGGTGCTCTGGAGCAAGGCGCTTTGTGGTAGTATACCACATACCCTTGAAAAGCGTTGCAAGTGTGTTGATGAGGGATTCTGCATTCAAGTCGGCCAGATCTGAGAAGAACGATGACTCTGGAAACAGAGAGTGAGCCCGCATGCACAGACCAACTGCCTTCCTGCACACAATTAAACAACACATTGCATGTGTGTGTAGAAGTTAAGGGAAGATGTATGAGAATATGCGTTAATTCACATGTACCTGTATTTGCTTTCCCGGAGAAGCTGTGCGATTTGTAAAGCAGTGTCTCTGTCGCTTCTCTCCTCCTTTATCTCAGTCTCCTCTTCTTTGTCCTCCTCTTCCTCACTGCCAGGCTCCAGTTGTGCTTTCACAGTCATCTCCACCTCAGGCTTCATTGCATCCCAAAGATCAGCTGCTGTGATGACTGCAACTGCAAACACAAAGCTAAAATCTTACAGCTGGAAGCAATTTCTGCAGTACCGCCAAAGAGAGGAAATCAACTAGGAAAGAAACATACTAGGCACTTGCTCTTTCTGAGCATCTCTCATCTCTTTTAATTTGGCCATCTCCTTTTCCAGGGGCTTTTTCAGGTCCACACTGCTTAACTAGACAGGGAGAAAACCGAAGCAAATACATTTAATATATGTAAACGGTTAAATACACTAGTGTTCAAAAGTCTCTTATTTGATTATCAAAAATGGTAGTGAATCTACCAGGTATTACGAGATTGTTTGTACCTTGCAGCTGTAAGGGTTATGAGCAATGAAGGCAGCCAGCAGCAGGATAGCACTCTTGCACACATGGACAGACTTATCACCCAGACGCCCAACGGTCAGCTCCATAACTTCAGTGTACCTGCACAGCGGCAAGGCCTGGAAAGAAGGCATTGGGATTATATCTTAAAGCATCCAAGAATAAAACCCATTAATTTTCTTTTGAAAAGCAAAGGGAAAAACAACCCACACACCTTGCTGTTGACAATACGCGCATAGACCTGTAGCACACGTGCTCGGACATGCGAGTGGGCATCATGGATGTGCTCCTGCAGTGTGTCCAGGAAACGATCTCGGCTTGCACGACCAGAATCATCCAGCTTATCGCCAGACAGGATCCGGACAAGAACCTCGCCAAGAACCTCACACACAGCCACCCGCAGACTTGGACTCTGTCCATACACAAACAGTATGTTAACAGAGCACACACACATTTACATACAAAGAGTTAAGCTCTGAAACTCAAAGATTTGTTTTAAATGATTGCCCTCAGATTACCAAAGAGAGAGCTCAACGCCCAAAGAATTACTGCAGAGAACCAAGACTCAACCTGTGATCCTTCATACACACACACACAAAAAAAAAAAAATGTAAGCTCCATCTCTGTTCTTCCCCTTTTCTTCAAAGGATAGAAACTTCAGAGGAAGGGGCTTGTTGAATTTAGGCAGGCCCTTACAGCAAGACAGCAAATCTTCACTGCCCAGCCAAGATTACCAGCCAACAGGAACACAGGAGAGCTCAGACTCTAATTCAGTGGGCTCATATTCGCCTTGGTCTCATCACCGGGCAAGAATCCAATGATAGAAGTGATGAAACAGAGAACATGTGTGACTGTACCTCTCCCTCCAGGTGTGTCAGAAGAACACTGATGTTAGGAATCATGGTTTCAGGTACCAGAGTAGCGAGTTCAGACAAAAAGCTGGAGAAAGCCTTCACACCTGAACCTTCTCTGGCTAGCTCCTCACTTGACTTCTGACCAATCTCTCTGAAACACACACAAGAAGATTTGATTTAGAAGGAAATGAATCGATAATGGGTGAGCAGTATAACCAAAATATTATATAACCGCAATAGTATGTTATATTGTTACAGGATAGTATGTATTTTTAGAAACTAAACCCCAAAATTTTATGTAGTGAATATTCTACCAGTCAAGTTTTTGAACAGTACGATTTTTAATGTTTTTAAAGAAGTCTCTTCTGCTCATCAAGCCTGCATTTATTTGACCCAAAGTACAGCAAAAACACTACAAATTTGAAATATTTTTGCCATTTAAAATAGTTGTACTTGGTAATTTCGATTTGATACATTTTAAAATGTAATTTATTCCTGTGACTTCAAAGCTGAATTTTAGCATCATTACTCCAGTCACATGATCCTTCAGAAATCATTGTAATATTCTGATATGCTGCTCAAAAAACATGTATTATTATTATTATTATTATTATTATTATTGAAAACAGTTGAGTAGAATTTTTTCAGGTTTCTTTGATTAATAGAAAGTTCAGAAGAACAGCATTTATTTAAAAGTTATCTTTTAACATTATAAATGTCTTTATCATCACGTTTAATCAATTTAAACCATCCTTGTTATAATTCTATACATTTCTCTCTCCAAGTATTGCAGTCAAACCAAGTATTATAAGTACAAAACCATTAACGTTATTAAATGTCACCTCATGATCTCTCCGACGATGGCCTTGACCCCGTACTCTGTGCTCCAGGCAGCCACAGCTTGAGCACATACTGATGCCAGCTGCTCAAAATGCTGCAAGAGCTGAATCACCTTCACACATGCTCCTGTACAAGAAAGAAAAAAATATTCAGGACATCTCAGCTCAACATCTACACCACTGCAAACCCACTTAACTGGTGTGTGATGTATACATATAAACCTACCCAACATGTGATTGTATTTCTTCACCATAATTCCCAGAACATGAATGATGGCGTCTCTGGTGGACTTGCTCTTCATGTGGCTTATGGTGGGGTTTTCCAGAAGTTTATAGCAACAGCATGTCACACAACTACATAAATCGACAAATGAGATATAGTTTAAAAAGATCAAACAGAGAAAGAGTGAATTTAAGAGAAAAACTCTGTTTCACCTGACAAACTCCTCCTCCACTAGAGACAGACTCCACAGTGTGCAAATTTCCAGCTGCAGCAATTGCGTTAAACACTGAAGAACTGTCTCTCTCTCACTGTCCCACTGCAGGAGACCTTTTCCAGCAACTTTATCCTTCTTACGACCCTGAGAGAAACACAAAGAGATATTCAATATGCATACACAACATACACAAAAATCAATCTTAGAAGCTGTTGCCCTCAGATTACCAAAGAAAATATTCACAGCTGGTGGGCCAAATAAGGAGATGTGACACTGCTGACCGACACATTTACACACAAACGGGACATACTAAAACACACACACACACACACACACACTGTAAGCTGCTAAATCATCCACAAATGTCCATTTCTAAAGGAGAATTGTATTATGCTTGACAGCTGGCATTAATATAGGTGGGCCCTTACAGCAGTGCAGCCAATCTCCACTGCTCTGCCAAGATTACCCACCAGTCAGAGAGCAAGAGAACACAAAATCCCAGCCAATCAGCTCGTATTTGCCTTGTTCTCATCACTGGGCATAGTATAAACAACAAATAATAAAACTTTATAACATTCAGTAGTACCTTGCTGGGTGCCGTGACAATAGTCTCCCTGTACGAGTCACTCTCAAGTGTTTCTGTGAGTTTGCAAAGCACAAAAACGCTCATCTTCACAGCATTGAGCTGCTGTTTGCGATCCACGGCTGACAGAGAGCCTGACAGGAGAAGGGTCGGCAGGGAAACCGACAGACCTCTGACCACTAAGTACAGAAAGAATTGTGATACATCGTAGGAAATGTGGTTTTGATTTATTTTGCAGAACTAGAAGTAATATAACTAGGTGATAAGAAAGTAGGACTATGAGATACTAACCTTGTATTAGCAACTCTAGCATGTCTTCTTTCACTGCTACATCCACTGTGCGACAATGTCTAAATGTAATCAGAAAATTATGCTTAGACAAAGTCATCGTAACGCATGTGGTTAATGTTTAATACACTTCAAGATGTGTTTATAACATTGTTTTTCTCAGTTATACATTTAGCTGCATTTTTGTTCCCATATTAGTTTCTTGTAAGGAACTATATGGCATTTTTGGATTTTGAATAGATAAATAAAGCATTAACACAAGCTATAATAACTTATGATAGTCAACTTGTTATCAGTTGATGGCGATTCATTTCTGTTATATTTGGATGCCATTAATGTTTGTTTTTCTATATTTTTGTATACAATTATAATAACACTCATGTTTCCTTAACTTCTTCGAAGGCTTTGAAAATTGTATAGAGTTCGTGTTTTGTATGCACACATAAATGCTATAACAAAATGTATAACAAAATTAATGTTTATATTTTAAAATTCAACAAAAATGTATGGCTTTTTATGGGACTGTATCTACACTTACTGTAAAACACTGTATGCTGTGTCAAAATGCTCCAGGATGCACAGGGGCCCTTGACTTCTCAGTGCTGCTTTAAAACCTTAATAACAGACAGAAAACGGCAACGTTAGGTACACCAGTACAGACAAGATAAGCAATACTGAAATATATACAGTTAAAAAGTGCTCAGGACTTACTTTTGATATGAGGGGGGAGCTGTTTTGCAGACAGCACATCTTGAACCACATACTGGTTAACAGCACCAGACTTGACGAGATCGTCCAAACAAACCGGTACGATAAAATCCCACGACATCTCTGCACGCCTAAACAACAAGCAGTGAATATAAACACGCTGATCTGCAAGGAAAGTCACTGCATGGCAGCAACAAAACAAACACATACGAATAGAGATCTAACTGTTAGTCTAAGATTTAAATGTATCATCTCGGCTAACATAATCAGAAAATAAAGAAAAAATGTTACTGTTTATGTCTGTTTTGTTTGACAGGGCAAGCTAGCATGCTACGCTAACGACAGTATAAACAGACAAAAACTAAATTTCTCTCAGTATGTGAAACTTCTTAAGGTTTAAATAAATAACACAACATATCCCAACACTCACCGTGCAAAAAAGACGAATTTCTTCCGAACAAATCCTAACCAGAAGTAGTAATCTGTAGAAAGCAAACTGGACTAACTGAACGGTTTGAGTCGCAGCTTTGAATTTCACACAGCGCGCCAAAGGAAGTACGCCATCACTCCGCCCACTCACAAAAGGCCACACCCAACTGATCAGTAGAGGGCGCCATGGGTTCGATTGAAACTTTATAAAATAAAGTCATTTTAACGTAAAAAGAATGTGAGAATGTTACATTAAAATTGATCAGATACGGAAATGTAGTCATTTTAACATAAAAAATAATGTGAAAATGTTACATTAAAAAACATAAAACTGTATCAGATACGGTAATGTAGTAAAAAGACAACATATGAAATTTTAAGTACAGTGTTGTAAAAAAAAGTACGAATTGCAATAGCGTTTACTGACACTTTAATTGAGACATAACATAAATTTATAGAAAAATTACTTTTTTGTATTAAAAAGTACTGATATTCTCATTCTTCGCTCTATACCATCTCATATATTTTATTTTTGGACGGGTGTTGTGCGGACTAATATGCTTTTTAGTTCACAAAATAGCTTTGTTTAAGTGTCATTTTGTTAACCTAGTTGTTTTTGTTTTATTATTTTATTTTATTTAGTTGTTGATTTAATTGTTCAGTTACTTTATTTTAGTCTCGCACTGTCGTTTTAAAATATTTTTGGATAGTTGTATTAATGTTTTGCCAAACTTCTTGGGTTTTCATGAGTTTACAGGACCATCATCGTTAGTCAGCATAACAATGGAAGAAAATTAAACTGTTATAAACTGCATATAAATTATTCAGTAAAGAAGGACGTGGCCAGGAAGCTTTAAAAAGCTCATAAATAGTCGTTATAGACAGGACACTAAATGACGATGATGGTGCAAGTGATCATATTTACAACAATGGTATGACGAGAATCATACTAAATGCAATATTGTGATCATTAAAGTGTCTCCTTTTCCATAATTATTATATAAACTATGCAGTGTAAGTCAGATTTATGCCAGTGCGGTTAACTTTCCAATGTCGAGCAAAAAACCTTTGCGTTTTATTAAACTTTTATTTTGACATTCCAGTATTGAATTCCCACTTTTGGCGTCATGATGACCACGAGGTCAGAAATGCATGAAAAAACACATGTGGGTTGTCTTGTCAGACCCAGAATGCCGATAGATCTGTTTTAAAATACCCACTTGTAGTCTTTACTTAGTTGTTTTAGACGCACATGTTATAATTCACAGTAAAACTGATAAAGACATTGACTTGGTAAGAGCCTCGGTGTACTGATGTTTATTTCATAATTTACAATGTGATCTGGTCCAAAGCGTTTTTAACCAAATTAGCGTTACATGTAATCAGTCAACATTATGTAAAGCCTTTACAGATCTGACCCAGACACAACTGGGCTTGTCTTGGTGTTATACAAATAATCACAACAACAGATGTTATGACAGCAATTAATGTTTTAAATATACGTATGACTTTCGTTTATATTTTATAGCAAGATGGATTATTTGCCGGACTCTAACGCCAGATATAAAGATGTGGACTACTGGAATGAACGGTACCTGACGGAGGAGAGCTTCGAGTGGTTCGGGGACTTTACTAAATTTGAACATCTGCTCAAACAGCACGTGGGAACGGAAGAAAACATACTGATGCTAGGTATGTTAGTCACTTACAATAAAAAATGTGTTTTATAATTTGAAGGGTGCAATGTGAGTAATAGTACATTGTTGTGTATATGGTCAGCTGGTGGCGCTATTGCACTATTTTTGCGAAATCTTGATCTGCCTTGAAGGTGTAGTAAACTCAAAATTCTTAATTTCATTCAAGCCATTCAAGTTGTAGATGAGTATTTTTCTTAATCTGAACAGATTTGGGCAAATTTAGCATTGCAACGAATAGCAGTGAATGGGTGCCGTCAGAAAAGTTCAAACAGCTAATGTAAACAATACAGAAATCTCTCCAAACAGCAGAAACAAATCCATTATTAAGGAATTTTAACTTTAAACCGTCCATAATCACGCTTCCTCCAGTGAAAAAGTCCATCCCCCATTGTCCTTTCACATCAATATCCACCAACATTTGTTTAGAACTGTTTCAGACTGTTTTCCCTTGCAAATTGTGAATGATCTGTGCATATTTCTCTCCTGATTCAGAAAAAAGTGACTTTTTTACTGGAAAAAGCAATATTATGGCTAGAGGTGTTTTAGCTGGAGGCAATTTAAAGTTTTAAAAAATGCTTTAATGGATTTGTTTTAAACAAACATGCAGAGTTTCACCTCACAAGACATTAATTGATGGAATGGAGTTGTGTCATTTGCTTGTGGATTATTGAGGTGAGCATTTTGAACCCTCATTCTGACGGCACCCATTCACTGCAGAGTATTCATGTAATGCTAAATTTTCCAAATCTGCTCAGACGAAGAAACAAACTCATCCTGGGTTTAAAAAGTATTGATCAGGAGCATATTGGCTATGTGGGAAGTCCTTCCAGGATTTGAATGTATGATTATCCTTGATTTGCCACTGTTTAAAAGCACATAACTCTAGGTTTCTCCAGACGAACCTACAAAATAAGAAGAATGTTTTCTCATGGAGAAGCTCAGAAATGATCTCATATCATCTGGCTGCACATTTTCGCTCCAACCCTAATCAAACACACCTGATCCAGCTATTCAAGGTCTTCAGGATTACTGGAAACTCCAAGCAGGTGTGAGTTGAAGCTGGTTGGAGCTAAACTCTGCAGAGCTGTGGCCCTCCAGGAATTGAGTTTGAGACCACTAGCCTAGACACTGGTTTCTTGGTGAATTTTCAACATTCAACATCGGGTGGATAACGAATGATGTGAATTATTTGTGTGAAATTCTGCAGGGCTATAACACAATTTTTAGATTTACTGCAGCTGCAGTGTTACAGTCAGACTCGAGGTGGCAGTATTACTCAGCTTACTCACAGTAGGTATTATGTATTCAGCTGGTGCTGTATTGGTGATGTGTGGACCTCTGACATGCTCTCTGAGCTCTAGATCTGTTCTTCAATGCAATGACACGAGCTCCTGTCCCACAGGGACTGGTTTAGCTATATCTCAATCCAATTACCAATCAAACAGCCACCATTCACACCCTTAAAGTGGCATAATAAAAGCGCATTGGTTTAGGGTCTAGTGCGGGTCAGTGTTGAGCTTTATTTCATGTAGCTTTGATCAAGGAAGTGTGTTCCTAGCCTAGTGTTTAAAGACAAGTGATTGACCTTGAAAATGTAAGGTGATTCAATCTAATATGGGCAGATTTTGCAAAATACAGAACAACAGATTTTATTTCATCAGCTCAGTGAGGAAACACCCTTCTCTGTTTCTCTCTTTCCCTCTCTCTCCCCAAACAGACACCCTTTCTGCACCCACATCATGTTTCCTCCGCAGTCCACCCTCACAAACACAACAGCTACGCTTTCTGTGACCTTTCTCAACCGGAGAACAGAGCGAGGAGTTCCAACGCACACACCCTTCTCTCATGTGCTTCACTTGTGACCTCTGACACAAGTAATAATGTCTTTTCTTTATGTAATGCTCCAGTCATGATCCTTTTACTACTAAATTGCTACTGATTTGAATATTGCAGTCCTTTGTTCATTATATGTTTATTCTCAGTTGAGCTCTTTGTTTTTCTTTTGCTAAATTGCTGCAGAACTGCTATTTTACATGGGTTCTCTCTCCATCAAGTTTTTCTCGGTCTTCGTCTTTATTTTTCCATGCTCAAGGATACTGACACAACAACATAAGTGTCCTTCCTTACCCATAATGCAGTGGCTCAGGGCAGATTCCTGAACGGGCTGTTAAGGCTGAGTGTGTCTCAAGTTTCTGTGGTTGTGTAACGGTTTGTTGCACGAGGAGACGTGGAATCCCTGCAGTTAACGTTAGCAGATTCTGTCAATGAGAGAAGCAATTCAGATTCCGTCATGGCTTTGAAACATAGAATATGGACCATTTATGGAAACAAAGCTGCAAAACGGCTCTTTTGGAAAATGGTCATGGTTATGATGGCACAACTAGCATTACATTTGCATATCAATGTCTGTTCGGCAATTTGGCTCGCCCTGATGAACGATGTGTAAACTGTGCTGTTGCATGTGGAGGTTATTTGAGAATAACAGGTCATTTACATATAGTTGTCCTAAAGGTATTGTAGCAAAAACTATGGTTAGTGAGGGAGTGGAAAAGGTCCTGAAAAAATAAATCATGGCTGTTTTTGGTGGAATAAACCTTAATTCATGGCTTTAATAAACTGTATGCAAGGGTGTGTGTGTTAAAATGATCTTGAAATTCTGTTTGCCACCCAATTTGTAGTTCAATAATGCGACATGCACTTCTGTTGAAAGGTCAGTTTGAGGTCAGTAAGATTTTTAAATGTTTTTTAAAAAATGAATTGTCTTATAAAAAAGCATGCATTAGTATGATCTAAAACAGTAATATTGTGAAATATTAATGCAATTTAAATCACTTTTTTAATATATTTTAAAATGTTTTAATATATTTAAAATTCCTGTGAATTTTTACAGCATCATTACTCCAGTCTTCAGTGTCACATGGTCCTTCAAAAATCATTCTAATATGCTGGATTTACAGTACATTCACACAGGGCGTCTACGATGACACTTGACAGAGGGTGTGTCTAAAGCTTGGTGCTGATGCGACAGTCATAGTGACAGCAGCCAATCACATTACTTTTCTGATGTTGCATAAACAGGATTGGCTAGCGTTTGTACTAGGGTGTTTTTGCATAAGGCGATCTGATTGGCTGACACCTGCGTTGGCACTTGAACAGTTGAAAACTTCTGCCGCGAAGAATGCCACCGACGCAATGCAACGGACCCACAATTCAGTTCGGCAGCACTTGACATCACTCCATTCAAAGTAAACGAGAGGCGTTGACGCAGACGCCCCATGTCAATGTACCGTTAGGGTTCGACCGATCTTCGGGCTGGTAATATTAAACATTTTTATGATTATTGTATCGGTCATTTTCAAAACCTGTTTTGCCCATAAAATAATTTAAAATCATTTAAAGAGAGTTTTTGTCAGAGCCCTTGTTATTCTTAATTTTGACATTAATTTTAATTTTTACACCAGACATATGTATCGTTCAAAATATCGGTTATCGGTCTACTTGATTTGTAATAACCAGTATCGGCATTGGCCCTGAAAAACACATAACAGTCAACCCCTAGCTGATTTGATGCTCAAAAATGATTTCCTATTGTAATAAATGTTGAAAACAGTTGTGTTGCTTAATATTTCTGTGGAAACCGTCATGCATTCCTTATTGTAGGAATTGGTGATCTATAGAAAATTCAAAAGAACAGCATTTATTTAAAAAGAAAATCTTCTGTAACATAAATGTGATAAACAGGATGTGCAGTGTGAAAATTTAAGGCATGTCAGGAAATAATAAAGTTTGCGAGACAAGTTTACCATACTTACCCACTAATATCTACCTATAGCATGCAGAAAATAATGACTCATTCCAAAGTTTAAAGAAAAATAAATAAATTCTGTTCTTTTGAACTTTCTATTCATCAAAGAAATCTGAAAAATTCTACTCAGCTGTTTTCAACAACAACAACAATAATAATAATATTTAATGTTTTTGAGCAGCATGTGACTGGAGTAATGAAATCATAGGAATAAATTAAAATTTAAAAGATATTCAAATAGAAATCTATTTTTAAATATTAATTTCAAAATGTTAGTTTTTTTGCTGTACTTTGGATCAAATAAATGCAGGCTTGGTGAGCAGAAGAGACTTCTTTAAAAAACATTAAAAATCTTTACTTTACTTTCACTTTAATAAGCCTCATGTTGTAAAACCATTTGTGTTTTTAAATACAGAACACAATATTAATAATATCTTATAGTTTTTTTGGCTATTCCAATAAAAGTAAATAGGGCCCAACACTGTTTTGGACAAAAACGGTTCTTTCAAAATATTATCTTTTGTGTTCCACAGTCATGCATGTTTGGAATTACGTGATTGTGAGTGAATGATGACAGAATATGTTTTTGGAGTGTGTACTATCCCTTTAAAAACATTAGGCCATTAAAGTTAAAATAATTTTCTGTGGAACTTGACAGTATGCTGTTGATAAACACTGAGCATTTTCTATTACCATGTATGTAAGTATCTGTATTTCTAGCATGTCCTCTCAAGTGTTTTTTTCCACTCAGTCAGTGGGCAAACTCCCATTCATTAGAGTCGTTGCTGACAGAATGGAAAGAGCAAAGATAGAGGAGAGAGGCGAGAGTCATTGAAGTCATACCAGCATACCATCATCAGATTCCCCTCATTCACACTCTCTTGGTTGCTATTGGTTTCACTGCTGTACCCCACTGCAGTGAACAAGCTAACAAAGAAAGAGAGAAGCTTTCAGCCGTTCTTTGTTGTGCGTCAGAACAATCACATTTCATCTTCACTGAAGTCCTGAAGAGTTTGAGGCAATTGAGTTTTGAATGAACCGTCTTGAATAGAGAAATCATGAGTCACTATCGGTCAGATTGAGTGTGAGTCAGTGCTCGCTTCACACTGCGAGCGTCGTCTCTCGTTTTCTCTCGCTCTCGGGTATTCATTACCCCCCAGAGACGCGTAACACGTTCTGAACCCAGACTGCGCTGTGACGAGAGCGAGCTCTGTGGCTCAGATCTGCTGCAGCTGTGTTAAAGTGAATGAATGAATGAATCAGTGAAGGGATGAATGAAAGAACCCTACAAATGAATGAACGGTGGGGGAAGGGAAGGCTGCGGTGTTATGCGGTATCTCCTTGGCACCGCCCAGCCTGTTTTGTTCTTCCTTCCTCTCCCCCTGCCTTCTGATTGGCTGAGAGGAGTCAATGCTTCTGGAATGTACTGCAGTTATGTGGGGGTTACCCCCCTCCCCCTCCCCATCACAACCACTGCAGTTTATGAATGAAAGTTGGAAAAATTGAATGAAGAATTGGGTTGCATGCGAGCGAGTTGTGTGTGCTCGCCCAGTGTTGTGCTCAAGTGGGAAAATTGGTCTTGTTTTGGTTATTTAATATATATTTTGGGTGCATACTATGTATGCATAAAAATGTAGTGTATTTCACTATATTTGTGTGTGTGTGTGTGTGTGGGTGGGTGGGTGATCTTGGAAAACAATGTTCTTTTGTTAGTTAAATGAGTGTGCTACTGTAATCTTGTGTAGAAAATATGGCTTTTTTTGTGTTGGATCATGTTTTTTGGTTAATATAAGCATAATAATACCCTAGTAAAAAAGTAATATATTTAAAATACATTTGTGAGCCCATAACCAGTCATAAGGGTCAGTTTTTGAAACTGAGATTTATAAATCATCTGAAAGCTGAATAAATAAGTTTGCCATTGATGTATATGATTTGTTAGGATAGGACAATATTTGATCAAGATACAACTATTTGAATATCTGCAATCTGAGGGTGCAAAAAAATCAAAATATTGTGAAATTCGCCTTTAAAGTTGTCCAAATGAAGTTCTTAGCAATGCATATTACAAATAAAAAAATTAAGTTTTGATTATATTTATGGTAGAAAATCTTCATGGAACATGATCTTAACTTAATATCCTAATGATTTTTGGCATAAAAGAAAAATCTATAATTTTGACCCATACAGCGTTTTGCTGGTTATTGCTACAAATGTACCCATGCTACTTAAGACTGGTTTTGTGGTCCAGGTCACATGTATTTCATACTAAGTATAGTTCAAATATCTTAACATATTTGCTGACATATTGTGTGATATAAGAATTATAGTTAAACTTTATTTGGAGTACTACCTGCACACAAAGTGCAGATTTCTTCATATTAAGCCTAAAATGTGTTTTAATGTCACTGTTGATGAAGAATAATATGGGTCTTTAAATGCAAAAGTTCCATTTTAGAACAATCAGATATACTTCAGCATATCTTTAGTTGCACTTCACTACTTCTACACAATTAAAGTGCATAAAGCACAAAATTATTTGTTCCAATTTAGCATACTTTAAGTATGTCAGTTTAGTATACTAAAAGTCCAATCACATGGTATTTTTATGAAGTACATAAATATGTAAACATGTTCTAATATACTTAGTGTGAAATAAATGTATTTCAAATATATCTTAGTATATTTTTTTTTCACTAGGGTGTAGTGATGCATGTTTTGTAAAAATATACTTTTTGCTAGTTAAATGAGTGTGCGTTTGTTTAGAAAATTTAGTTTTGTGTGAATATTGTTTTCATGGAGGTGATCTTGTAAAAACAAGCTTTTTGTGTAGTTACGTGATTGTGTGATCGTGATTTTTACTTTTTTATTATTTTTTACATTTTTGAACACATTCATCTATTTAAAAAATACAGTAAACAGTGAAATCTAGAAACATTCTTACAAATTAAATAAGCATTTTTTTATTTTAATATATTTTAAAATATAACTTATTCTTGTGATGCCAACTTTTTTTTTTGTTGTTGTTGTTGCATTACTCCAGTCTTCAGTGTCACGTGGTCCTTTAAAAATCATTTTAATATGCTAATTTGCTGCTCAGAAAAAATATATATATTATTAGCAATTTTGAAAACAGTTGTTCTGCTTACAAGTACAAGAAAAAAATATAGTGTATAGTGAATTTGACTATATTTCCAGGTTTGATTTTGTAAAAATATGCATTTTAGCTACCTGCGTATATATGTGCTGTATGTTTTTGTGGGTTGGACTAGAAGAGTTGGTTGTCTAGAAGAGATTATATTCATTTATATTGCATGTACACTGTATTATGCATAAGTGTGACCATGTACAATGCAGATAAGCATTATGTGACCTTGTAGACAATCTGGCTTTGTGTGTTGGACCTCTAACTGTTTTGCTTATTTGTTTGCAGATCAGGGAGAATTCCTCTCATTCTCTCTCGCTCTCTCTCTCTTTCTTTCTCTCTCTCTCTGACTCGTGTCTGGAATATTAACTGGGTTACCCGGGCAACGGGGCTCGGATGATAGATGGGCTCTCCTCCGATAAATGGGGCAGCGGATGCACATGAAAGAAAACTGTTTGTGTATGTGTGATTTATGAAAGGGTTCGAGTTAAACCCTGTACCTGATAACCACACACACTCACACACAATTCCCACATGGATCTGATCTCCTCCACACGTATATTTTCTCTCTTGGGTTAATTTGTATTAACTCGCACATACACACTTTGTGCTGTGTTGATCTGCTGAAACCTTTAATTTACTCAGCACATAATCACACGGCGCTCACCTCAACCTATGAGTCAGCCGTTAGTACTTCCCAGGCATCTCTGGATCTGTTTGCGGTTTGTCTTTGCTGGATTTTCATGAACTGTCTACTCAGAGAAGTTATTTATTTATATTGGCTTCAGATGGGGGACTCTGATCTTGGATCAGTTTTACTTCCACTTCATTGTACTAGAACGAGTGGTGCATTGTGAGCCGTAACTATGGCAACCTGGGATTATGCAGAGAAGTTTCCCATCTCTGATATTCCTTTTCCACCTGTGCCGGGACCAGAGCCCAGTCGGGACATTCCACATGTTTTCCACTGTTTTGTGGAAAAACTGATTCTGTCTGCTGGTCTTAAACCAAGAACTAAACATCAGTGGTCAGAGGGCAGGATGATGTTGTCAAAACAAGGTTTCAATACAATAGCATACTAGTCTGTCTAGACTGATGTGGTAAACCTAGATTGTTCCCAGTGTAATCAACAAAACTGCAAAGCTGTCTACACTAGATGTGCATGATCAGCACATCTTTATCACAGTTCTGTCACATTGCACTGACTTTCCACTTTCCAGCCAGATTATTTTAGGTATTAGTGAACAAGTTATTTTCTTACAATCTAAAATGAAACTGACGAAATCATTAAAATTAACATTAATTGTGTTAGTTTTAGCCATGTTTCACATAAAACATTAAGGTGATGAAAGCATTTAAGCCGATTTATTATCAACTTTAATTTTTTTAAAATTTCATTTTAATCTAACAATGTAAAAGTACTTACAGACATTTTTCTGTCAATTTAATGCATATTTGATTAATTAAAACATTACTTTCCAAAAAAAAGTAGTGCTGTCAATTGATTAAAAAAAAATGAACTAATTAATCACACTTTCTATCTATCATCTTTTTTTTCTGAAATTAATCAGAAAAATTAATCCCACCTAACATTAAGGTTTTTAAATATACATTTATGTTACAATAATTTCAGTTAATTTAACTTAAAATCTTCAAATTAATGTAAAAACAACAAAAAGGCAATATATTTTTAATGTTCGTTAAATATTTTTTTTATGACTTAGGTGAACTTAAAACAATCTTCACATTTCCATTATTTACCTGTGCCCTTCAGCAAATAGAAAATATACAGAGATTAAAGAAAGTTATCAAACACTAAATACTAAATTAAAAATAGATAAATTGTTAAAGCTACAAAATTTTTCCTTTCTTTTGTTCTTTGATTAACGAATATTACAGCTCCTGGGTTATTGCGTTATTTGGCTGCTATTACTTTAACACGCATTCTCATAGTTTAATTCGCATTTTAATATGAAATGATACAGGCTACAGAGTGCGCCGCCACATGACTTAATTCCAGAACACCTGCATTTCAACTGAAAAAACAACTTTAAACTAAAAACTTTAAACAATTAAAACAACTTCAAATTTAAAACCTTCAATTTCAAGCTTTATAAACTACTTCAGTCTTTCTTTCTAAGTTTGTGCATGCCAGCATAAAGTTGGTCTTGACAAATATTTTTGTCTTGATTTATTATCCATTTTTCCCGTAAGAGTGGACGTGTCCATTTGTACATTTTATGGCTCTGGCTTGGTTTTTAGCTGTACAAAACAGGTCATTTTGATGCTTGATATTGCAAATTGGTGTGTCATACCATATTATTGTAATGTATTATCTTAACAATGAGCACACTGGTTTGTAGTGCAAACTGTTTCAACATTTATGCATGTTGTTTTTCTTCTTGTTATTGACCTATAGTGGGGTCTTGGGCTTATTTCTGCATTGAAAAATAACATGGATATGTTTTAATGATATTAAAAAATATTATACAGTTATGTTTTCACACTAAGCCAGTAATGATATGAAGATACTAAATTATATTGAGATTAAAATTTATTTGGATGCTAAAATAGGTTCTCAAAACATATTAATAATCCTTTTTCGTTGTGCACATATAGTCATTTATATTGTTGTTCGTTAGACAGGAAGTATTACACAATATTCATTCACTTAAGTGTGTGCGTGTGTGTGTGTGTGTGTGAAGGACTGTAAGTTCTCTGGAGGTGTGTTTGAGGGCCAGATGGAGTTCGTCCACAGGAAGTAGGTTGTGTCTATCAGCTCCGTCATCTTCTGTCCTCCTGACAGCTCTCGCCTCTGAACAGACAAGACAATCTCTCGACAGCAGCAGTGCTGGTGTGTGTGGGAATTAGTGTTATGTGTCCCATCTCGCACTTCGCTGTGTGTTAATCTAGATGTGAAAGGGTGTGTGAAACCTCAAGTGTTTCTGTCACGACTGACTCTTGTGCCTTTTTAGCGTATTAGCAGAGTGTCATTTTGAGACAAAAATCCCTCCTGCACCATTTTGCGATGCTGGATCACTAGATTTTTAATAGAAGTCTATAACAACAACTCTAGTACAAAGGCTTTGTTTATGCTCATAAATAGATAATTTTTTATTAAATAGCCTTTAATTGTTTATTCTTTAATAAGGGTTATTGTTGATTATTGTTGCTGTTATGTTAAAAAAAATTTCCGGCACTCAGTGGCCCTGTCTTCCTTGTAGGCTACTCACCTTTATGAGGGTGTCACTCATCATATCAGCTTGTGTTTACTTGTGTTCGAACACATAGAAACAGTTTGTTCTTTTTTTACGGTCTATAACTGGAAAACCCTGAATGACGGTGTTGTATGTGAGATGTGTACGTGAGAGTCTACATGCTCATTATGATGTGCCTGCTTAGAGGTAATCTATTGTTCTATCAGTCTGTCTATCTAATGTTCTATCTATATCTGTCTGTCTATCTAATTATCAATCCATCCAGCCATCCATCCATCCATCCACAGATAGATCATGTTATCTTTCTGTCATTCTATGTATCTATCATTATGTCTATTGTTCTATCATTCTATCTATCATTATATCACTCTGTTGTTCTATCGTACTACCTATCATTCTATCATTCTATCTATCGTTCTGTCTATCTGTCTATAGATAGATCATTATATCGTTCTGTGTATCTGTCGTTCTATCTGTCATTCTGTCGTTATATCTATCGTTCTATCTGTTGTTCTGTCTGTCTGTCTATCTAATTATCCATCCATCTATCCATCGTTCATTGTTCTATCTATCTATCTGTCTATCAGTCTGTCTATCTATCAGTCTGTCTATCTATCTATCTATCTATCTATCTATCTATCATCTGTCTGTCTAATTATCCATCCATCTGTTCATCGTTCTATCTATCTATCTATCTATCTATCTATCTATCAATCATCTGTCTATCTGTCTAATTATCTATCCATCGTACTATCTATCTATCTATCGTTCTGTCTATCATTCTATTGTTCTATCTTTACATAGATCATTCTATCTTTCTATCATTCTATGTATCTGTCATTCTGTCTATTGTTCTATCGTTCTGTTGTTCTATCATTATATTGCACTATTATTCTATCTGTTGTTCTATCGTACTGTCTATCATTCTGTCGTTCTATCTATTGTTCTGTCTATCATTCTATCTATCATTCTGTCGTTCTATCATTCTGTCGTTCTATCTATCATTCTGTCTATCTATAGATACATCGTTCTATCGTTCTATGTATCTATCGTTCTATCTGTCATTTTATCAATCTATCTGTCATTCTATCTGTTGTTCTGTTGTTCTATCTGTCTGTTTGTCTGTCTGTCTGTCTATCTATTTATCACTCTATCGTTCTATCATCTATCTGTCGTTCTATCTATTGTTCTGTGTATCGTTCTATGTATCATTCTGTCTATCGTTCTGTCATTCTGTGTATCTGTCGTTCTATCTATATCATTCTATCTACTGTTCTATGTATCGTTCTGTCTATTATTCTATCTGTCTTTCTATCTATCTATCTATCTATGTATCGTCTGTCTGTCTGTCTGTCTGTCTGTCTGTCTGTCGTTGACTCGTTCAAACTATCTATCATGTGAAGTAACTTGTTCTATCTACTGTTCTGTCATTTCTTCTATCTGTCGGTTTGCCTGTCTGTGATTCTATCTTTTTCTGTCGTTCATTTTATCTATCTATCATTCTATCTTTCCATATACAAACCTTTTTATCACACAGGAAAGACTTTTTATCATTTTATAATATTTAAACAAGGTTAATCAATCTGTCTGTCTTTCTGATTCCCAATTTATCATCTGGTTGACATGTCTACATGTCTGTCTATTCACCTACTAATCTATCTTTCAATTTATCAGTCCATTGATCTGTATCTCTTTTCCTGTCTGTTTATCTTACTGTTTACTGATCCGTCTATCTATCTATCTGTCTGTCTTCTCCTCTCTCCTCGATCCGCTGCAGTGGTCTTAAAGCGTTTGTTCTCTGCACATGTAATCCGATTTTAATGACCATGAGAGAGAGGAGGAGGACCCCTGCTGCTGTTATGTAATCCTGTTCAGCGTGCACCTCTGTCCGCCAGCAACTTTACTGTCACCACCTAATGCATCCATAAGTCTTTCTGTCACTCTCGCTTTCTTTATTTCTCCCCTTTTTGTTTGTTTTTCTTTTATTATGGCTGTATGTGATAGCCCTTCTATCCTTTAACAATAGAGCTAATTAGCAAAGCAGCAGCTGCCTTCCCTAATAAAGCATACTTTACATATACAAACATACACACGTGTGTAGGGGGCCAGTATGTGGGCATGGCATGCTTTCATCTGCATGTGAATGTGTCTGTGTGCACATAGCTGAGCTTTGTCTGTCGTGAGTGGATCAGGCATGAAATGATCTGTTCCTAAGCAACAGTCGCATCTGTAGAGTTTTGGTTCCTCTGCCTCACTTTGAACCACTGCAACCTCTCCAGCAGATTCATGCTGTTGCCAGATCTCTCTGCACTTAAAAACATTATTAGATTTTAATGAAGTCTAAAACAGTGGTCGTTACTTCATTAGCAGAGTTCGGAATCAAATGCTTTTCTTACTCGACAGATGGCTGATTTTAAAGGTTTTACAGTAGACTTGAGCTGAAGTTAGTCAATGCTGTTTGTTAGCTTTAGATTTAGCTCAAGTGACACATCACAGCTGCAAAAAGATTTAGGCTTCATCTTGAAGCAGATGTCATGCAGAAATGTGTCAATACAAATGGTGTGTTCAAGTCAAGTTGGAAAGATTGTATTTATGAGTTGAATGCACATGAACGCTGATACAATGTCATAATTACAAATGAGAAACTTTAGATTTTCTTTGAGCGCCTTTGCCTAAATTAATATAGTCCAGAACAGTATTGTCAGTGAAGATAATACATTTATTAAGTACAAGTTCGAACCAAGTTTTAAGTATAGTTTTAACTCTAACTTTTTAAAGAACTGTCTGCTTCATTGATGTCTCTTTGACCTCCCTCAGGTAATGGATCCATCATGCTGTGTGAAACGTGTTTACCGTTTGTGGTTGAATTAAAATGCTGGATATTCATGACAGTCAGCTCAAATAGATGCTGCTGACTCAGTAAGTCATTCTGCTGAGATATCAGGTGCAGAAGAGGTCATTGACTTTGACCTTAGTCTAGTTTTCAGTCCTGAAAGAAAGATCTGGATTTGAATAGAACCAGAGAGGAATCTGAAAAATTTCAGACAGCAGGAAAAACTCCCAACCACTGTGAGACTCCCTAAACCCCTAAACAACAGAGACTGTGTGAATATATTCTGATTCATTTTTGAATTTTTGAATTAATTTAATCACCCCCATGTCATCCAAGATGTTCTTTGTGTCTGTCTTCAGGCACAAAGAAATGAAGGAGAAAAACATTCAATAGCTTTTGAGGAAAACATTCCAGGATTTTTCTCCAAATGTGACTATGGACCACAAAACCAGTCATAAGGATACCTTTTTTAAATGGACATTTATACATCATCTGAAAGCTAAATAATTAAGCTTTCCCTTGATGTATGGTTGTTAAGATATGACAGTATTTGGTTGAGATGCAACCATTTGAAAATCTGAAATCAAAATACTGAGAAAATCACCTTTAAAGTTGTCCAAATTAAGTTTTTAGCAATGCATATTACTAATATTAATAAGTTTTGATGTATTTACAATAGGAAATTTACATAATATCTTCATGGAACATGATCATTACTTAATATGCTACTGATTTTGGCATAAAAGTAAAATGAATAATTTTGACCCATACAAGGTATTTTTGGCTATTGCAACAAATATGTACGTGCTACTTGCGTGCTTGGTTTCGTGGTCCAGGGTCGCAAATACTTGTCATTACATAATCAATAATTTGCAATTACAATAATTTAACCAAAATTACTTTTTTGTACACTTTTGGACAGGACAATAATGTATAATGTTTTTTTATTTTGTTTAAAGATTCTATTTTTTCTAGTCAGTACTGCCCTTAAAGGAGAAGTCCACTTCCAAAACAAAGATTCACATATAATGTACTGTATAAAACCCCCTTGTCATCCAAGATGTTCATGTCTTTCTTTCTTCATTCGTAAAGAAATTTTTTGAGGAACAATCAAGCCGAGAAAGAAGGGTCTTATCTAGCATAACGCTCGGTTATTTTAATAAAAATAATACAATTTAAATACTTATTAATCTCAAACGCTCGTCTTGCCTTTCTGTCCCTGAACTCTTGTGTATTCTGACTCAAGACAGGTAGGGTATGTCGAAAATTTTCTCCCTCAAATCATTTCAGAACCATTTTACATCGCTGCAGAAGTACTGACCCAGTCTTTGGAATGTAAACATGCAAGGAAGTTCAAACACCCTTAACCAAAAAGGTAAAACAGTGATATAGGATGATTTCAAAGTTGAGGGAGAACATGAGATGGAATTTTTTCGACATACCCTAACTGTCACGAACCAGAACAAAAACAGTCCAGGCAGAGTAAGACAAGACGAGCGTTTGGCATTAAAAAGTATATAAATTGTATTATTTTTATTAAAATAACCGATCGTTATGCTAGATAAGACCCTTCTTTCTCGGCTTGGATTGTTTACAACCGCATTTGGGATCGTTTGAAGCTGCATTTAAACTGCATTTTGCAAGTTCAAAATCGGGGCACCATATCAGTCCATTATATGGAGAAAAATGCTGAAATGTTTTCCTCAGAAAACAATTTCTTTACGACTGAAGACGAGAACATCTTGGATGACAAGGGGGTGAGTATATTATTTGTAAACTGTTGTTCTGGAAGTGGACTTTTCTTTTAAAAGAGAAGTTCTCTTCGGGATTACAATTTCCTGATCATTTCCTCACCCCCGTGTCATCCAAGATGTTCATGTTTTTCTTTTTTCAGGTGCAAAGAAATGAATGTTTTGAGGAAAACATTTCAAACATTTCCTACCAAAGAACTAACTAAAGTTAACGTGTGACATTTCCAACGTGATTAATACGTGAAAACTTGCATGCGCATCGCAGAGCTGGTGCAAGAGGAGCATTTGTGGTTAAAAAGTATATACATTTTAATTTTTTTAGGAAATGACCAGTCATTTTTCCTGGATATGACCCTTATACCTCAACTGGGATCATGTAGAAGCCTTTGAAGCTGCATTGAAAAAGCAATTTGGACTTTCAAACCGTCGGCCACTATAGAAGTCCACTATATGAAGAAAAGTCCTGGAATGTTTTCCTTAAAAAACATAATTTCTTTGCGACGGAAAAAAGAAAGACGTGAACGTCTTGGATGACACGGGAGTAGTTTTTATTAGGGTGTTTGATTCCGCAAGATAAATGAACGAAAGGTCAAAACATAGCCTAATAAAGTGTTGGAGTGAAACTTTATAGAGTTTGGGTTTTATCTCTTGTGGGTGTACAGTGTTGAAGTGTGTGGGGTGTTAGACAGCGAAGTGTTCTTGTGCTAGATTTGATGTCTGATGAGTTCAGAATAAAAGTAGCTCAGTAGAGTTGCTTTCCTGTGGGAGTTCAGAGGCTGCCAGAGTCCTCTGCCCTTTTCAAAAAGACAAGCAGAGGCAGAGAAAAAAACACCCTCCTTCCCCCTCTCACCCACACGCAGGTATCTTGTCTCCTTTGACATTGTATGTTTTGAAATCCAACAGATGGACAGAGATGCGCTTTTCATTTCCAAATCCTCCACAATTCTTTTGCATACAACAGGATAATCAACTCTAGGTTCTCTCGCTCTCAGAGTAAGTTTGAGCGGTCTGTTGCTCTATCACGTCATCCTCTGCTCACCTTTAGCTCAGCTTTGTTTTGTTCTTCGGATGTTTGCAGAGCAGGAAGGTGTTTGGCAGCTCTGACCGCACAGGGGCTCTATGTAGGTTAGAGACACACCCACTAATTAGGAAATTACCAGAGGAATCACTTTTACTAATGAACACAAATGAAAAGCGATTGGTACTGCTGTAATCTGTGCCCATCGACTGTTCTCTCTCTTTCTATTTCAGTTTAGTGGGATTTATTGGCATAACAGTAACTGAACGTGTGTTGCCAAAATTATGTCAAATAGCAATAGGAGTAAATGAGTAATATTGAAAAATCAAATGAACTCTCGATTTCTCACGCACTCACACGGACCCATCCACAGAGATAACTTAATAAAAGATTATTAAATCAAATCCTTTTGCATGGGCCTATGCCAGAGACTGACTTAAGATCAAGATTAAACATATCAAGGAAAATTTTGTCCTGTCCTTCCATCTGTAGCCCCTCAGTCCCAGCTGAAATGTTTGAGACTTAAATTGGTAGAAAGGACACTAAAACTGTAAAGAAGACCAGGAAGATGTTTATATATTTGAACATTAATATTTAATATATATATAGGAAACAAGCACAGGTGTCTGTTTTACTGGAATATGACATTTTATGGTAAACTTGTCAAAGGGCACTAAAACAGTAACTAAACACTAAAATTGTAAAGCTATTGAAAGCTATAGTGTATAAGTTTTTTAATGTAATTTTGTACTGTAAACAAGCATAGATGTCTGTTTTAAAACTGTCACAAGCGTACTGTAAAATTTCATATTTCAAAGGACGATAAAACTGTAAGCAAGTCAGCGGAGTTGAGGTTTTAGCACTAACATAGGCAAAAAAGTAAATGTTTAATTATTAAAGCTGGAAATGTTATTGACAGCTAAGTGAGAAACATGAGGCTGTAATATTTTAAACTAAACTTTACTGCAGAAAAAAACTGATTGTGGAAAAGAACCCTTTTTTTAAATTTTTTTTAAAACCCAAAACAGTAAATGTGTATCTTCCCTTGAAAAGAAATCTTTAGGATGAGCTTAATTTGCTCAACATGAATCTAGTCTAATGACTTGTTGACTGTGTTGTATGGAGAGGTCGCTTACTTGCTTGTTTCCTCTGTTATTAGTAATAACTTCTGTTGTAGGGTTACAGGGTCAATGGAGAATCATGAACCCATGTGTACTGAATGGTAGGGTTAGCGGTATTGCTCCAGTGTATGCACTAGCTTCATATCTGGATTTTTTTTTTAATCAAAACTCTTTTCAAGGACTGGAACTGCAGAAATAGCCCTTGGTATCTCAATGTTTTTTATGTTGTTATTTTGTTATTTAATGTTTTCTTTTATTATTTCTCTATCTTCAGCTGTCTTGTTGCTTGTGTCAGACTCACTAAAAGAAAGCACGAGAAAGGGCTTTGTGTGTGTTTTATGAATGCCGAGCCAGGAGAAGGCATTAAGGATGAGATTAAGTTGTTCGTTAGGGACCGTGTGTGTGTGTGTGTGTGTGTGTGTGAGAGAGACAGAGAAAGAGAGAGATAGTGAGAAGCATTACATCATATAAGGTCAAGAGATGCTGATACAGATGCTGAGGTGACACACAGACCACCTTCTCTCTCTCTCTCTCTCTCTCTCTCTCTCTCTCTCTCTCTCTCTCTCTCTCTCTCTCTCTCTCTGATGTAATGCTTCTCTCTCTTACTGACTACAAAAAGAATCAGTTATGTTCAGATATTCATGCAAATCTTTCAGTCTGTATTTGAAATGGTATTTGTCTGTTGACGTCATCACAGAAAATGTGTCCTCTTACAGTTTTGGTAGTTGACATGACGTGTCATTTTCAAAACTTTGAAATTAGTCCCATACCGTAAAAAAAGAAATGTGTAGCTTTTGTAAACAATCAGACTTAAAAGTTTTGCATCACTTTAAAAAATATGTAATTAGTAATGGGTTTTGTGGTTGATGTATAATTATAATTCAAGTTTAGTTAACTGTAGTTTAGTTGGATATTTAAGTTATCTCAACAAATCTTAAGTTGTTATAACTAATTGCACACTCTTGCTGGTTAAATACAACCCAGCATGGGGTGAAATATGGGTTGTTTTGATCCAACTCGACTTGACTATTGTTAAAAAATTACTATATGGCTGGCTTAAAATGAACCCAAATTAGGTTGTAAACTAAAAATCAAACACAATTACTAGAGGTATCAGCAATAATCAAAAGGTGAATGTTTATTAATAAGCAATTTAAAAAAATATATTATTTAATTATTATTTATTCAACTTAGTAATAAATGTTAATTTATTGAATATATTAATAAATGTTAATTTCCAACATATTTGGAACAGGTTAGTTCTGGGCAAGAAATAGCAATTTTTATGCAGTAGTTGAATTAAATAAAACTACCCAGGAGCTTGGGTTAAACATTTAAACAACCCAGTCACTGGGTTTGTCCAAATTTCATATTTCACCCAGCATTTTTTAGAGTGTAGCAACATTTTTTCAGTGTTGGTTTATTATTAATAATTAATTAGTTCTGTCTATATGTGTATGTATATGTGTACTTTTCATTGTTATAATTTATCTAAATCATAGTGTTGAAAAAAAAAAAAATTGTTATTTGTCCTCTACCTCTGAACTCTTCAGATAAAATAAAATAAGTGAAATAAGTAAAACCTCTCTGCCCAAGTCTTTGAGTAGCACTCTGAACAATCTGACTCAGCCAATCAACTGGAATAGTAGTTTGGCCACCAAAGAGCGTCCGTTCAGTTACATAAGCAGCAGCGCAGTCATTGTCAGAGCAGAGAGGATTGTGGGAGAGCCCCTCCGGCAGGACACAGTCTCTCACTGACAACAAAGCACTTACTGTGAGCAGGGGCTTATGGGAAATACAGACATATCAACTTAAGTAGAGATGAAAATGAAACTTTATCATCACATATTTGTGAAATGACAAAGATGGCATAAATATTCACGCAGACTTTCTCACACTAAGGTCACAATGAAGTTAAAGAGGTCTGAAGTGTCCTCCACACCTCCTTTTCATCCTTCCATCCCTCTTTCATTCTCTCTCTGTGTACAGATTGTGGTGAGTAAGCTCTTTAATCTCTCCGTCCTGCTCTCATTCTCTCCTGCCGTGAGTCGACTGCTAACATCCCCTCTGGCTAAACCGTGTGTGTGTGTGTGTTCGGAAAAGCTCCTTGAGTCTCATCAGGAATTCACCTAGAGTTATCTCTGCACCAAACACACACACTGTCTCTCAACACTTACAAAAATGATTCATATCACTTTACACAACAGGGGACTTCCTCTCTCTTACACACACTCACTCACACACACATAATATGCGGCGATTCCCACACAAGTGAAAGCGATATTAACACGCTCTTGAGAATACACGTAAAGGCTCCCTTGTGTTCTTGTGAAAACTAGTATGTGAGAAGTTGTGATGAGTGTGTATGTGTGTGTGTGAGCACAGACTGCAGCCTGGCAGGAGGGTGATTGGAAATGTCGCCATGGCTGCTACACCTCTTTGTTCTCTTTTTCTTTGAGCATCGCTATGCTTACTCACTTCATTTTGGGTCATTTTTGCGCTACCTTGATAACATGTTATTAAGGTTATTTTAGTTATTAAAGGATTAGTTCACTTCCAGAATAAAAATTTCCTGATAATTTATTCACCCTCATGTCATCCAAGATGTTCAGGTTTTTCTTTCTTTAGTCAAAAAAAAATTTGTTTTTGAGGAAAACATTCCAGGATTTTTCTTCATATAGTGGACTTTAGATCAACGGGTTGAAGGTCCAAATTATAGTTTCAGTGCAGCTTCAAAATGCTCCAAACGATCCCGGCCGAGGAATAACAGACTTATCTAGTGAAGCGATTGGTCATTTTCTTAAAAAGTATCATTTTTAACCACAAATGCTCATCTTGCACTAGCTCGGCTTCACGCATTACGTCATCACGTTGGAAGGGTGATTGTGAATGTGACTATGTAATGGAGTGAAGCTAGTGCAAGACAAGCATTTGTGGTTAAAAAGTTTTTAGAAAACGCCAGATTGTTTCACTAGTTAAGACTCGTGTAGAGCCAGTCCGCGGGGAATTGGGCTACTTTAACACTGTTGCCACTGTTTGTTTTTCAAGTCTGCAGGTTGAAGCAACCCCAATAATGTTATATTTAGCCCCTGAAATGGGAACTGTACCAGGGGAACCCCGACAAAGAATGTGTATTTTACCCCTGGGATGCGATTTTTACTGGGGACCCCCCTCAAAATGTGATTTGGCTAGTTTTTGGCTAATTTTGAGTAGCAGTTGGGTGGGATTTGTTGTGAAAACCTGGCAACCCTGTGTGACCTTCAACCCATTGAAGTCCACTATATGGAGAAAAATCCTGGAATGTTTTCCTAAAAAAAAAACTTCATTTCTTTTCGACTGAAGAAAGAAAAATATGAACATCTTGGATGTAAATTTTCAGGATTTTTTTTTTTAATATTTACGATAGGAAATTTACTAAATATCTTTATGGAACATAATCTTTACTTAATATCCTAATGATTTTTGGCATAAAACAAAAATCGATCATTTTGACCCATACAGTGTATTTTTGGCTGTTGCTACAAATATACCTACTTATGACTGGTTTTGTGGTCCAGGGTCACATATCTTTTATTAATACCTTTACTGTAACTTTAGATACATTTAATGCATTCTAAAGTTTCTCTTTACTAACTGACCCTGGCATTTGTATGTGGACCAAAAGTGGAAGTGTTTTCATATAGTGTTTTTATATAAATGCAGAGACACATGAGTTTGTATTACGTCTGTGAACAGTGACTTTGACCTCTGACCTCTGTCTCAGCGATTTGAAACATTTCACACTGAGCACAAGATCCTGCCAGACAATTTCACACTAACAGTTCCGTCAATTATATCTTGTTGTTGAAAAATATCAGTCATGCATTGGTGTCCATGTTACAGTAAAAGTTACATCCGGGTTCATTAGCGAAAAGTTTACTTTGGTTGAATGGTTCACTGGAGGATATTTCAGATGACAGATATAAACACACTCATCATGCTCATAGTGGAAAGAACACGTTTAGAGACGTACGCACGTGCTTGCCGCTTCTCATCCTACATGTTTGCACTCTCGTGACCTAATTACGGCACTGCTGATGATGGATATTTTTTTTCCTCTCTCTCTCAGTTCTTGTGTGTTCATGTGTTCTTGTGTATCTGCTATTCCCAGCATGCTTTGGGAGGCTGGTAAACAAAGCCCTGTGGGAGTCGGTCTGCTGCGCTCTATCTTGCATCACCAAGGCAACAGAGCCGCTCCCTTCGTGAAGCTGACATTTCCGGGAACTATACTAGAGTGTGTGTGTGTGTGTGTGTGTGTCTTTGTCGATTTAACATCAAGGTGAATGTTAATACTATTGAGTGAATAATGTGTGGAAGTTTTCCAAGAAAAAACATGCATGTTTAGAACACAAACTATCAGAAGCAATCACAAATTCAGAGGAACGTGATCATTTCTGGTACACAATGTTTTTCCTCTCATTTACATGCTGATCTGTATCACTTCTACTTTCGATACAGAGGAACTGCTTTGTTGTGTCTGTTGAACAATCGCTAAATGTTTTTCAGGGGCCAATGATGCCATTTGTATTTGTGGTTCTCAGGTGGTTTTGCGTCATGATCCACTTTTTACAATGGAACTGTTACTGTTTATCATACAAAAGAAAACGCAAGTCTCTTTCTGAGCTTTTTATAGCTTTTTATTGAACTATAAGATCTTTAAAGTTTTTTTTGAAGAAGTCTCTTCTGCTCAGCAAGCCTGCATTTATTTCATTGAAAGTACAGCAAAAAGAGTAAAATTTTGAATTATTTTTACTATTTAAAATAATGTAAATATTTAAAATCTATTTTAATATATTTTAAAATGTCATTTATTCCTGTGATTTCAAAGCTGAATTTTTAGCATTTTACTCCAGTCACATGATCCTTCAGAAATCATTCCAATATTCTGATTTGCTGCTCAAAAACATTTTCTATTATTATTATGTTTCTACTATTATTATTATTATTATTATGAGTAGAATTTCTTCAGTTTTTTGATGAATAGAAAGTTCAAAAGAACAGCATTTATCTGAAATAGAAGTCTTTTGTAAAATTATAAGTAATATCATCACTTTTGATCAATTTAAAGCATCCTTGCTAAATAAAAGTATTAATTTCTATAATTTCTTTGCCCTAAAAAAAATTCACTCCAAACTTTTGAATGCTATAGTCTATAATGTTACAAAAGCTTTTTATTTCAGATAATTGCTGATTTTTGGATCTTTCTATTGAAAAAAATGTACTCAACGGTTTTAAATATTAATGATAACAATAAAAATGTTTTTTTTTTTTTTTAAACAAATGTTTCTTGAAAAGCAAATCAGCATATTAGAGTGATTTCTGAAGGATCATGTGACACTATAGACTGGAGTCTTGATAATGAATGATGATGAAAATTCAGCTTTGATCACAGGAATAAATTACATTTTAAAATATATTTGCTGTACTTTTGATCAAATAAAGGCTTGGTGAGCAAAAGAGACTTATTTAAAAAACATTAAAAATCTTACTGTTCAAAAACTTTTGTCTGGTACTGTAAGTATCATAAATGTTTTTTTTTTTTGGAGCAAAGACCAATAATTTAAATAAATTCCACACACTTAAAGAATGGTGACGCTGCATATCGCATTAAGTTATATTGCATTTTTATTCAATATTGTGCAGCCCTAGCAAATATCCGTTTTATTTTTAATGTTATTTAAAATGTTTTAACATTTAATGTTTGTTTATTTTATTGATTTATTTTATTGTCAAAGGTCTGTTCACTCTAGAAACCAATTTTGAATGAATAGGCCTTAACTATCCATTGATAAGACTGCAAATAAATTCCACTTTGAAAACCAGCCAGTCAGGCGCTGTTATTGTCAAGTGATCTCAAAATAATGGCTAAAAACAATCGTCTAGCCAACATGTCTTTGTGTCACTAGTTTATTTTGAGCGGCTTGTAGTCATGTCTTAATTCTGCTGGTGTTGTGTAATACTTTGAAGTTTCATGCTCCACTTGGTATGAGATCATGGCGCTAAATCATTTACACTATCTCTGCATCACTGAGGCATGATGGGAAACCATAGATGAGCCACATTCATCTCCTCAAGGATAAAAACTTCCACTGATCCTCACCGTACATGTGAGACTGTTTAGTTGCCTGAGATATGCACCATGTTCCAATTTTAAACACTTACTTGCAAAACATGAAAAGGATGGTTTTGTGAAATCGGACCCTGGTCCTTCATAGAGTGAATCCTAGAGATTGCTTTCTGTTCCAGACATATTACCTAGAGATCTGTGTATGGCACGTTCTGCTCTAGTCTTCGGGTCTTGTGATGTTTGTCCGACATGTCTCGTGACTGTCTGAGATGTTGGAATGATTTTTTCCGTCTCCCTGTGTGGAGAAGGAGAGAGTGAGAGAGCAGGGAATGAAGGAATGCTATGTGTGATATGCTGGACTAACTTTAGCATTCTGTCTGGATAGTTGGTGTCTCCGCTCTGGAAATTCCCAGGTCCTCACTGCCCCAACGAAAGCTCTGAAGAGGGGGATCCAGGCCAAAGTAATGATAGTAAAGGTCAGAGGCCATGTGTAACTGGTGATGTCATGGAGAGAGCGGAAACATTGAGTGTTTATGGGTGGAGATTGGGCAGCAGTGGACAGATCAGAAACTGTCTCTGTGATTCTGTCCCTTCACTTTTCTTTGCAATGACCTTTGACCTTATAAATCATTAACACCCATAAGGCAGTGTATAAACTGTATTACTAAACAGCATAAAAACATCTGTGTCTCGAATTTAAACTCTATGCACAAAAATGAAAAAGATTGCCAGTAGAAATTAATACTTTTATTTAGCAAGAATGCTTTTAATTAATCAAAAGTGCTGATAAAGACATTTATAATGTTACAAAAGTTTTGTATTTCAGATAAATGCTGTTCTTCTGAACTTTCTATTCATTAATAATAATATTAAACATTTTTTGGGCAGCAAATCAGAATATTAGAATGATTTCTGAAAGATCATGTGGTTGGTTTAACGATGCTAAAAATTCAGGTTTGAAATTACAGGAATGAATTATATTTTAAAATATATTCAAATAGAAAACAGTTATTTTTTGCTGTACTTTGGATCACATAAATACAGGCTTGGTGAGCAGAAGAGACTAAAACATTAAAATCATTAAAGAGATGAGTTTAATGTGAAGAAATAAAAAAAAAAAACTAAAACTGAAATTTTTACTTAAGTAAAAATATTGAAATAGTTACTTTTAAATAAAATGTAAGTTACTTTAATATGAAAATGAAAATTGCAAATATAAAAATAAAAGCAAATTAAATTTGATTAATAATACAATAATAAATAAATAATACTAGATTTTATTTTGGATGGCAAGTCTAAATTAAAAAAACAATTTTTTTTAAATTAGTTTTTAAATTAAGATTATTTTTTTGTTTGTTTGTTTTTTTACTGAAGTGGGTTTTGATATTTTCAAAAAACATACTTTTTTTTTTTTTTTATTTGTTGGCACAAACTGGCACACTTGCACAGAATGGTTTTGTAATGAGATCTGGGAGAAGAGTGGCAGCATGAGCGAGATAAATGCTCTATAAAGAGCTATAAATAGTTTTTTAGACGCTCTGGTTCAAACGTACTGTTAGGAGCCTCCAGGGAAACGCCTGTTGTCCTGCTGAGACTATGGCATGCAGGCTTCCAGATAACACTGAAAGAGCAGCAATGTTCCTGTGAAAAATGACTTCATGACTTTATCTTTACATGCAGTGTTAAGTGAGAAGAGAGATGTGTTGACTACAAACGGAGGTGAAGAACTGTTAAAAAAAAAACTGACAGAGAAAATGCCTTTGATTAAACACCCTCTGTAAGATTGCTCGTTAAGCACTCTTTAATTAGACTAACGAAGGAGGCGATAATTAAAGTTGCTCTCGCCTCAGGAGCTGAGACGCCCAACCCCCGTGCCACAACAGGAAGTCACAACATGTGACTTCCTGTCACTCACACCTCTGGTTAGATTGGTGATTCTGAATCATGTGACTAATTTTTAATGAAAAATTCACACAAGTGGCACATTTTAATATTAGAATGTATTGATTATGATAAAGTTTTTTTGGCCTTGTGCTAAGCTAACTTAGCATCGACACAAACACAGAGGATGTGTTTTTTCTTTCAGTCCTAGTATTGTAAGTAATTGAACTCTTAAACTGTTTTTCACCTGCCAGACTCTCTGTTTGTCTGTTTCAGGTTGTGGTAACAGTGCTTTGAGCTATGATATGTACCAGGCTGGCTACTCCTCCATTACTAATGTGGATTACTCCAGCGTTTGTGTGGAGAGTATGGCGGAGAGACACAAGGACTGCGCTCAACTCGGCTGGCTGTGTATGGACGCCCGGCGACTGGCCTTCTCTGACTGTGTGTTTGATGTGGTTTTGGAAAAGGGAACTCTGGATGCCATGCTGGTGGAGGAGACTGACCCGTGGAAGGTCTCGGAGAATGCGGCTCGACTGCTGCATCAAGTTCTCTTGGAGGTGAGGAACAACACTGAATTTAACATTTCAACTTTAAGGGGAATTCGGTCTTTCTTTCTTCAGTCGAAAAGAAATGAAGGTTTTTGAGGAAAACATTGCAGGATTTTTCTTTACATAGTGGACTTCAATGGGGATCAGTGGGTTAAAAGTCCAAATTGCAGTTTCTTTGCACTTTTTTTCAGAATTGCCTGATAGAAACGTGAAATTCTGACGTTCTTTTTTAGAATTGCGTGATATAAACTCAAAATTTCCCAGAAAAAAATTTAATTGTGAGATATAAACTCAAAATCCAGACTTTTTTTTTTTTTTTAGAATTGTGAGTTTATAAACAAATTCTTAATTATGAGATATAAATTTGCAATTCTAACTGTTTTTGTCAGTTTATATCTCGCAATTCTGACTTTATGACATGCAATTGTAAATTAGTAAGTCAGAATTGTCACTTTTTTTCTTGCAATTGTGAGTTTACATCTCACAATTCTGTTTTTTTTTTTCCTTTGAATTGCCAGATACAAACTCACAATTGCCAGGAAAATTTTAGAACTGTGAGATATAAACTCAATATTCAGAATTTTTTCTCGGAATTGGGAGTTTATGTCACGCAGTTGTGACTTTTTTCTTAGAATTGCGAGTTTATACCTCGCAATATACTGACTTTTTAACATAAATATTATACATTTCGGGTTAAGTCAGAATTATGAGATACGGACTCTCAATTCTGAGAACATATCGGTTTTTTTTTAAGTAGCTATGGAAGCCTGTTTCCGCCACTAAATATAAAAGAAAAAAGGTAATTGCGACAATTCTGACTTTTTTCCTCCCAATTGTGATTTTTATATGTTGCAATTCTGATATAAACTTGAAATTGTGAGTTATAAAGTCCAGTTTGGAGGTGGAAAAAATAAACAAATAAATGTATATGAGTTCCAATGCAAAACCCTCTAAAAGCCATCTTGGTCAAATATGAGATAAAGATACTGACTGAATGCTCTCCACCCATAGTATATGTTCATCAAGTACTTTCATGTCAATTGTGCTAAATCCCAGCCTCAACCCTAAGAAAGAAACGCTAATTTTAAAGGAAAACATCAGACGTACTTGGAGGCTTCTGCATCTGAACTCTTCATATATTTTCTCAGAATTGCGAATTTATATGTCAATTATGAGATAAAAACTTGCAACTTTTTTTCCTCAGTTTATAGCTTTTCTATATAGTTTAGTTTATATATGACTTTTTTCTCACAATTGCAAGTTTACACCTCGCAATTCTGACCTTTTTTTTTTATTATAGAATTGCCTGATACAGACTTGCAGTTCTGATGTTTTTTCTCAGAATTGCATGATAACAAACTCACAAATGCCAGGAAAAATTTTGAATTGTGAGAGATAAAAAAAGTTTATATCTTGCAATACTGACTTATAACACACACTTGCGAATCAAGTCAGAATTATGATATACAAATGTGCAATTCTAGCATATCTAACAGTTCTGAGGTGAAAAAACATTTTCTTAGAATTGCAAATTTATATCTTACAATTCTCAGTAAAAAAGTCACAATTGTACGATGTAAACTTGCAATTCTGACTTTTTTTTTTTTTTCTCAGAATTGTGGCAGCCTGTTCTTTTTTTTTAAACCTAATTTTAGAAGAAATATTTAGCATTTTGTGTGCTTTGGCATTTCATAGAAATGTAATCTTGCCAAACATTTTTATAGATTTCTGTATTTTTAGTAGCTCTGTATTTAAATAGAGTCTTATTTAAGTAGAGCTGTGCAAATAGCCACCCAGGAATATTAACAAGATGGCAGCGAAGTGAACTGACTTTGAGCAGGAGGTTGATGATTCTAGGAAGTATATGTTTGGCAGCTCATCTGGAGTCAGAAACGTTTCATGTACACTGTATGAGTCAATTTTTACCTCTCGGGTGGAGATTAATTCTACATTTGAAGAACTTCCACATCTGTCACATCCCTTAATGAAGATTGGAGGAAAATCACAGTACAGTCGATGTGCTAAGAGCATCTGACTCATGTTTAGTCACATAAGGGGCCACAGATGTAAAGTGTTTTTCCTTTTATCCTTAAATGAGCAATTCGAAGCTTGTGTTTTTAAAATCATAGGGGCTGAGTAGCTTTCACTCAGTCCCACAATGCACTACTGCAGGAATTATTCATCAGATGTCACAGCGAGGGACATGCGGCACCGAAACAACCACGTGTTTTTTGCATGTTAAAGGCCTGCTAATAGATGTTTTGACTCTTAAAACTCCTAGGAAGTATTTCCGTACAATCTAACCTTTCATCACAGCAGAAATCACAGAGCCATTTATATTTAATCTCTTTCTCTCATGTTAATAGTGTAACAGTCAGTTCAGTTTCCTCCCTTCATAGTTTATTCATCAGTATGTCAGAGCAGCACAGATTAGGTCTGCAGTGTGTGTGTCAGAGAGAAGAGTGTGTGTGTGTGTGTGTGTGTGTGTGTGTTCTCAACATTTTCAGGATCACATTAATGTTATTCACATTCCAGATGCATGATTTACATGATGACCACAACATTTAAAAATACACATCCAAAAATACATACATCTTGTGATGTTTTTACACTTAACTAGCCTCAAGAAGGAAATAGGGAGGTTATGAACTAGATAAAACAATCATACTGAGTACCGTTTTCTCCTTAGCAAAGCCTGTTAAGCTGTTTTATGCTTTCGGTTATGGAGAAACAAGGTCATCTCTCCCTCTGTTCTGGTGTTTGTGCTAATTTGCAGCTTTAGGTATTAACTCAGTACTGAGAGGATAGAGGAGTCCAGATGTCGGAAGGTAAATTCTGTCATGTTTTCAAACATGTTGTTAATCTTTTTTAAACACTCTCCAACCATTGTTGTGTGATCTTAGCTATGCTTCACATTAAGATGGGAACAGAAAAAGTAAAAAAAAACTTACTATACCTTTCGCAATGTCATTATTGAAGGGGACATTGCATGCAAAATTCACTTTTACATGGTGCTTGCATATAAATGTGCCTTTTTTATCCCCAAAAAACCTACAGTCTCAGAAATCAAGCCGTTTTGATTTGACCTGAGCAGGCCCCGCCCATGAGTGCATTCTCCGCCCTCAGCCAGTTGTATGCTGTCCACCATTTTCTCCGTATTTGAGCAGCTGTAGCAAAAACAGTGTCTCATAAGCAGTGCAGGTGTTTTTGATGGTAACCTGCCACTGAATAAACAAAAACTTGAAGAGGGGATGGGTGAGCAGAGCTCATTAGCATTTAAAGAGACATGCCTCAAATGGTTCGCTGTGAATAGAGCTGCACTGTCAGAAAAGAGGTACAGTTTTGTCGCTGGGGCAGTACCCTAAGGTACAAAAGTGAAAAAGGTACATGTCTGTACCTTTCCTACCCCTAACAAGTACATATTAGTACCTTAAAGGTACATTTTAGCACTTTGGAAGTAAATATTGGTATTTTAAAGGCACATAATAGTACTTTAAATGTACATACCTTTTCACTTTTGTACCTTAGGGTACCTCATACAGGTTTGGAACAATTTGAGGGTTATCATTGACTAAATGATAACAGAATTTTCATTTTTGGGTGAACTATTAGATTAAAAAAAAAATATATATATATATATATATATATATATTCAAGCTCTGTTAAGGCTGTGTTAACTCCACTTCAGGTTGATAAAAGCAAGATAAAAACTAAATTAAAACGTAAAGTCTGAGCCGAGTCTTGCAGTTGTGTTATTGTCTGGCAAGTATTAGTCATTGATCAAAGTTTCAAGTGTATTAAATCCACTGACAGGTGAAGAATATCAAGTTTGATATCACCACTTATGATATGTGCTCATAACAGAATATAGTCTTGATCTGTAAACTGGGGGTCTTCCATCAGCACTGTGTCCTTGAGCATGACATTGAACCTATGGTTATTCCTGTGAGTTTTGACACATGACAGCGAAGTAGAACATGATGCTCAGTTTTTGTTTGTGGCTAGGGCTTTTTCATATATATTTTGTGTTTTTCTATATAAATATCTAAATATACTTAAATAGAATTACATTTACTTGAAATGGAAATGCAAGATTAAGTCTTGAAAAACTGAACCAAAAAAAAAATATATATGCCAATGGAGTATGAACTAGTTTGCCCTTTGAATTAATTTAATTGGCAGATATTTGTTCTCATTTTAATCATAAACTCACTTCATTTTGATCAGTTTCATATATATACAGTAGTAATTTGCAGGGTCGCACTGTTGCGGTATCGTGTGCGTGTGTGTACATATATACAGTAATAATTTGAAGTTGATATATTTGAAAAGCATTTAATGGATATTTGGTACAATGTCAATGCTGCCCTCATGATATACAAACACTCACACATTCATAACACTCTGGCATATTAAAACACTCTTAAACACTCAAACCCATTAAACCATCACCATGCCCACTCTATGTCTCTCTCTCTCATACACACATGTAGGTGTGAGATTTATTTTTCAGCCTGACACGCTCCATGAATCACCCACATCCGTTTCCATAGCAACGCTGTCCGCACACACGGGGCTCCCTCCTCAAACACACAGATCGCTCCGGTGAGTGTCACACTTGTCTGTGGCAAAGAAGAGAGAGCTTTGTCTGATATTGTATGGATTCACTCTGCTGACCCTACAGAGTGCAAACAAGTCTTCTCAGTCTGTCCTTCTCATGCGTCTGAATGAGGATTTACCAGATGTTTGTTTTCATATAAGACTAATTAAATATTTTCTACAGACTAACCCATTTCATAATATTCTGCAATTTTACTAACAATCAGGCTTTTCACCAAAAGCCTCTGTAGGACACAAGAGTTTATTAGATGTTTGTTATGTATTAAAGGAGTGTATAAAGCTGTCTAGTGACTGGAATGTAGTCTTGTACTTTCCTTTTTGTGTTCTAAATAAAATACTGAAGCTCTGACAGCATTAAGTTCAAAATGTAATGTATAAAATGACTATTTGAATTTACAATTCTCACTATATGTACCACATTAGGTACAAAGTGAAAATTCACATTTAATATTAGAGTTTGTGTTTGACATTTTTACATTAGTATTTACTTTAAACAGTAGTTTGATAATTATCAACACTGAATATAGTTGATTTATTGCTGTGTTGGTTCTTCCATTGCCATTTTTTCAAGTATCACCGGTTGCAGTTGTTTTTTTGTTTTTTTTGTTTTTTTTTTGGGTGTTTTTTTTTTGTGTGGATTCTAAAATACTTGCTTTGCCCTAATTAGAAAAATATATTTTTAGCCTAACTTTTGCATTTTTTTTTTAATTTAATTATTAATTAGGCCTATATTTATTATTTTAATTATTAATTAGGCCTATATTTATTATTTTAAATGCTATTTACTTTTGAGTCATTTTATCAGACCAGTGTTTATTATTTTTCCTACAATTCAGTATCCAGGTATAAGTATCCACACACACAGTCCTTTATTACTAATAATTTACTATTAATCGCTTTTAATCAATATTGGAATAGAATAGAATAGAATGCTTCCAATTAAATGGATAGTTTGCCCAAAATTGAAAATTCTGTCATTAATTACTCACCCTCATGTTGTTCCAAACTCCTAAGACCTTCGTTCATCTTCAGAACACAAATTAAGATATTTTTGAAATCCAAGAGCTTTCTGACCCTGCGTAGACAGCAATACAACTATCACATTTTAGGGCCAGAAAGGTAGTAAGGACATCATTAAAATAGTACATTTAAGTAAAGATATCACAATTTTCTATTAAATGATAGACACATGGTCTATTAACTTTCATGTATTAGCCACACGCTATTAGTTTTACCTGTAATTTGCGTACACACACTCACAGGTCAGTAGCATTAAAGTTCAGTGCTGTCTTATAGAAAGTCTGAGACACATCTGACTGATCAAAAAAAACTCCTCACTAATGGCTCAACCTTTATATATGAAAGTGCAGAATGATGCCCACACACACTCAGAGTCTCTTACCGTCCCTTTGTTCTTGTCTTTGGTCTTAGCTAATACCTAAAGCTTCCTAATTACCATGCCTAGGGCCCGGTTACATAATACTTCAACAGAGAGAGAGCGAGAGAGGGAAGCAGCTGAGGAGGGTGGCTGTGGATTGGATGGTGAAATTGCACATCAACTCTCATTTTCTGTCTGCTCGTTTTCTTCATTTTCCCTCTCCTTTCTTTGCCCTCTGGCTCTTACACACACTCTGAAAAGTAAACGAGAGAAAGTGGATCGAGAGAATGAGCATCTTATCTGATTTTTTTTTTTTGCTTTTTAATGAGAACTGTGGATTGAAAAAAAAAAACAAAAAAAAACAGGGATGTCAATCAATTCTAAATTTTAATTAAATAAATTACATGATATGCCAATTAATTGTTCCAAAACAATTTCCGAAAGTTCTAAAATAGATTAAAACAATAGATTTGAATTGACAAAGGTACTTCTAAGACATTATGGCAGATGAAAGCAGGCATCACAAAACATGGCTTTAAAGTAAAAATTTTATTTATTTTAATTCAGCATATCAGTACCTCAATATCTAACTTCACACCGTCTATATTTTCTATTTTCACTGTCTCTTTCCTGATCTTTTAAGTCAATACACTGTTTTATATTTATATATACAATATCCAACGGTATGTTTAAAAAAAAGAGATGAGATTTTTATGGATGTGGGTAAGCTTGTTTAGCTGTCAGCTCTTCAAAGTGTTGATAGCTCCCTTGTTAGTATCAAACATGCACAGCAGTGTGCTAAAAAGAGTCGAAGTTATGTAATACTGCAGTCATGATTCTTTGGTCTCAGACAGTCAGAACTCTGCTTATATCAATCAGACATTGCAAAATGAAATTTGGGATGTGATGGTCTCAGTGTGTGGGATGAAGTCTTAAGTATGAGACACGTGGAGTGTTAAGTGTAGTTTGAGGGTGCGGTAAACTGTATGTCATCTCAGTTTTCTTCTAAGTGTCTGCATGTATTGGAACAGAGTCGTGCACCAGGTAGAAATGAATTGAGAATTTACAATTGACATTTGATTTCAGGAAGCAAATAGGATGCAGATTTGTTGAAATGGAGTCACATAACATTGTTTGCAGTAACAAATTTTGAATTTTGACAGCATTGTTTGAAAGTTTTGAAGTATTGAAAAAGTTTGACAGGTTATAGGCCTTACGGATTGACTGATGGATGGATGGATGGATGGATATGCATATGTATGTTTGTATGGATGGATGATAGAGGGATATGTAGATGGATGAATGGATGGACAGATGGATATGTAGATGGACGAACGGATGGATGAATAGATATTTAGATGTATGAATACATAGTTTGATGGATGAATAGATGGATGGCTGGATGGATGGATGAATGAGTATGTTAAAAATGTATGAATAGATGGATGATATGTATATGTTTGAATAAATGGATGGATGAATAGATATGTATAAATTTATGAATAGATAGATGATGGATATGTAGATGTATGAATGGATGGATGGATGAATAGATGGATAGTTAAATGGACGGATGGATGGATATGTAGATGTATGAATAGATAAATCTATGAATGGATAGATCTATGAATGGATGGATAGTTGAATGATCGGATGGATGGATATGTAGATGGATGAATAGATGGAGCGTTAAATGGATGGATGGATATGTAGATGGATGGATGGACGGATTGATGGATTAATAGATATTAAAAACATGAATAATTGGATGATGGATATGTAGATGTATGAATAGATAGATGGATGAATGAAAAGGTGGACAGTTAAATGGGTGGATAGATGGATTTGTAGATGTATGAATAGATGAATGGATGAATAGATGGATAGTTGGATGGATGGATGGATGGATGGATGGATGGATGGATGGATGGATATGTAAATGTATGAATGGATGGATGGATGAAAGGATGAATATGTAGGTGTATGATTAGATGGATGGACGAATAGATGAATAGGTAAATGGATGGATGGATGGACGGATGAATAGATATTGAGATGTATGGATGAATGGATGGATATGTAGATGTATGAATAGATGGATGGATGCGTGAATAGATGGATGAATTGATAGAGTTTGATTGATTATTGATTGATTAATCAGTAAATTATTTGAACTTTTCCCATGATGTGTTTCCCATAACTTCCTCTGTTATTTGAATTCAAATTACAATGGAACTTCCTGTGGCCAGTTCAATTCAAATTCACACACATGAGTTAAAAGTGAGCCAGGTTATTGATTCTGAATTTTGACCACCCTGTTGGTGATCTTATTATAACTTTCTCCTCATTTGGCAAAACTAAATTATTGATTATAGACTGAGATGAAGTGATTCACCATTTTCTAAACATTTTTAAAGTAATACGTGCATTTAAAATGTATTTCTAGCTGTTTTTCTAGTTAATTCTCTGTTACGTATACACTCAAATAGTTCAGGGACCGAGCAATTATGTTACTACCCCTGTGTCCCAGGCCACTCTTGTTTGTGGTTTGTTCTGTGTGTGTTTTCATGTGTGAATGCATATGAGTGCCTGTGTGTCTGCAAGAGAGAGTTGCAGCTGGGGATTTGGAGAGATGATTTTGGGACCTGTGTATTTTGTCTTATTAAAGATTTAGGCGCTCTGCTGACTGCCTGCAGGCTTTACATAAACACTGACCTGACTGGCAGAGAACTGCTGTGACATACAGATTAAAATTTCATCATCTGACACCAACACCCTGGCAGAAATCGTGAATAGTTTTGTAGGATGCTGTATACATACTGCTTGAAATGAATTTCCTCATCTGAAAGCATCTGTTCCTGTCACCCAGTAAGTCTTGAGAAAAATCCAGAAACTTCGCCACAGCAACCAGCCCACATCAAACTCTTCCTGCCCCTGCAGTTTGCGCAAGGAAACCTTGAAGGCAGATTGATGCTCAAGACTTCTGCCAGGTCCGGTGTCCTTGTACAGTAATGTTAAAGGGGGCATATTTTACAATTTTGTTGCATTTTATTTTTTACATGTCCATTTTATACCCTTTTTTAATATGATGCCTTTAATATAGATAGCTAGAACAATAGATAGATGGATAGAGACAAACAGAATGACAGATGGAAAGATGGATAGAAGGATAGCTGGACAGAAAGACAGAATGATAGAATGATGAATGAATGGATGAATGGATGGAGAGAAAGATAGACAGAACAATGGATGAATGGAGGGATAGACAGCCAGAGAGAACAATTGAATGACAAAGGATGGATAGATAGATAGACAGACAGAATGATGGATGGATGGATGGGGGTAGACAGAGGGAATGATGAAAGGATGGATAGACAGAAAGACGGATGGATGGATGGCACGAATAGAACGGTGAATGGTTGGATGGTTGGATGGATGGATGGATGGATGGACAGACAGAAGGAATAGAACGATGAATGGACGGATGGAAGGATAGATAGAACAATGGATGAATGAATGGATGAATGGAAGGCAGATAGAGTGAATGATTGAATGATAAAAGGATGGATGGATAGACAGACAGAATGATAGTGGATGGATGGATGGAGAGACAGAGAGAACGATTGAATGACCAAAGGATGAATAGACAGACCAACAGAATGATGATAGAACGATGGATGGATGGAGAGAATGACTGAATAACAAAAAGATGGATGGATAGATAGATAGATAGATAGATAGATAGATAGATAGATAGATAGATAGATAGAATGATGGTTGGATGGACAGAAAGAAGGATGGACAGAGAATGATGGATAGACGGAATGATGGATGGGTGGATGGATGCATGGATAGACGGAGGACGAATAGAACAATGGATGAATGGAGAGACAGAATGATTGAATGATAAAAGGATGGACAGAATGATAGAATGATGTATGGAGAGACAGAGAGAACAATTAAATGACAATGACAGAATAAAAATAATGAACGATGGATGGATGATGGATGGACAGAGGGAAGGATGGATAGATAGGCAGACAGAAAGATGGAAGGACAGATGGATGGATGATGGCTAGATAGACAGAATGAATAGAAGCGATGGATGGATGGATGGATGATGGAAGGACAGAGGGAATAATGGAAAGAATGGATGAATAGGCAGACAATAGAAAAACGGATGGATGGATGGATGGATGGACAGACAATAGAATAGAACATGGATGGATGGAGAGAGAGAAACGATTAAATAAAAAAGGATGGATGGACAATAGAATAGACGACGGATGGATGGATGGATGATGGATGGGCGATGGATGGACAGAGGAAGGATAGATAGATATAGCAGAAGACAGAAAGTAGGATGGATGGATGGATGGATGGACAAAGGGAATTATGGAAGGATGGACAGACAGAATGATAGAACAATTGATGGATGGATGGGTAGATGGAGAGACTGAACGATGGATGTAATGATAGAATTATGGGTGGATGGATAGACAGTGAAGGATAGAATGGTGGATGGATGGATAGACAGACAACGATAGAACAAGGGATGGTCGATGGATGGAGAAACTGAACAACCAATGTATGGATGATAAATGGATAGACAGACAGAATGATAGAAGATGAATGGATAGACTGAACGACAGAAGGATGGATGGATGGATGAACGATAGAGAAATAGAAAAAACATATGGTTAGTTGCACTGTATTTTCTACATTCAGCACTGTTTTTGGGTTCTGACCCTCCAGTTGAACCATTGTGTTAGATTTTGTTTACATACTACATTGAACTCAAAAGAATGAAATGGCTCCTTTGAGAGCTGCCCTGCTAATGCATTTCAGTGTAAAGGTAGAAGGATATTTTACAGTCAGTTTGAATAAAGAAAAGAAGAGAGCAGATGGGGGAAATACAAAATGGAGGCATTATTAGAGGCACAGTAAAGAAAATGAAAGCTATTTAGTGTAGTGGAAAAGAGAGACATATGGACAGTAGGACAGAGAAACACTATTTCTGTTTGTGTGTGTGTGTACGCCTGAGGCAGATTAGACAAGCTGTGTTTTTCTCCTCATACATTCACCTCTCATCCCAAACGCAGATGGCTGACAGTATGTCCACTCGGTCCCTCACACACGCACACATATATACCATGTAAACATGCATTTGCATTTGAAGTGTGATGTTAACACTTCCAGTCGTTGATCAGAGGTGTGAGATGCTATGCATCACCCTTGTGTGTGTTTGTCAAGATCTTCACATCTACTTCCAGAAGACAATGTTTCTGTCAGAGAATGTTCTCAGTTGTTTCTCAATTTTACCAGAAACAGGTAACCATTTGTTCTGGTGAGAAACAGTTGAGAAATCAGAGATTTTATTTGTCATTGCACATGCATTTTGTTGATATGGAACATCTAAAGAAAAAAAAAAAGTGATATTTGAATTAGAAGTTAGTGTAGCTATATTTCATAGTCAGCTGATCGCAGTATCAGCACTGAGAGCTAAATTCCTCCCCTCTTCATGAATAACAACACTCCATTTGTTAAAAGATGGAACTGGCAAGATCATAGGCATTATTCAGACCCGAGGACAAATTTAACAGCGTGAGCATGAGTGTACAGTTTTAAAGAAGAATCCAGGCCTGAGAACAAAGTCTGCATTGTGTTCTGAGCTCACAGAAGGTGAATTTGACCATGGCATCTTACCTTCAGCAGTTCAGTAATGTGTCACTTCAGTCCTAGAATGAGCGTGAGGCTAATTTTAGACCGTGCATTTGGTTGAGGACTTCAAGGCCAAACACAACAAGGCAAAGTGAAATGGAGAAATTTGTTAATGTGTTTGTGTCTCGTATAAATCCAATGAAATTTCAGCAACTGAAAATGACAGGAATTTTCAGTTTCACATTAGAAGGTATGTTGAAATACATCATCGGTCAAGCTATTCAATGTCCGTAGCTTGTTAGTTATCATAAAAAGTATATATAAAAAAAGTTATATAAAAAGTAATTCTAGAGAACCACATTTTAATAAATATATGCACTTTATTACATATTATTATGTATTTTTTCATTATTGAATGTATGCGTGAATACATCAATTGCAAGTTTTTATTACAGCCACTATGTTTATATGATGAAAAATTGGAGTTAAAAACATAATTTTCTTATTAAGAAGTTGATATAAACACACTTGTTTTTTTTTTATTTAAGTTTGATCATCAGAAACACTTGATTAATTAACTGATTATGATATAGACTTTTTCAGTTACATTTTTCGGCCAAATGATCATTTTCGTTTCAGTGTTTCTGTAAAAAACAAACAAACAAAATCTTACTAACAGGGCCTGGTTATCTCATATACAGTTATATAAATGTTGCAGAATCTGCAAAATGTTAATTATTTAGCCAAAATAAGAGGGATCATACAAAATGCATGTTATTTTTTATTTAGTACTGACCTAAATAAGATATTTCACATAAGACATCCACAAAAAAAAAAAAAATCATGAAATTATAAAATTATAAAAATGACCCTGTTCAAAAGTTTACATATGCTTGATTCTTAATACTATGTTGGTACCTGAATGATCCATGGCTGTGTGTTTTTTGTTTAGTGATGTTCGTGATCCAGTCCTTTGTTTCTCCTCAACAGTTAAACTGACTGCTGTCCTTTAGAAAAATCCTTTAGATTCCACAAATTCTTTGGTTTTTCAGTATTTTTGTGAACTTGGACCCTTTCCAAAAATGACTGTATGATTTTGAGATCCATCTTTTGACACTGAGGACAAGTGAGGGTCTCATATGCAACTATTATAGAAGGTTCAAATGCTCACACTGATGCTTCAGAAGGAAACACTTAGGGTAAATTTTAATTATTTTGTCCTCTGGAAAACATGTAAGTATCTTCTGTAGCTTCTGAAGGGCAGTACTAAATGAAAAAAATATTATATTTAGGCAAAATACAAAAAATGTACACATCTTTATTTTGTTCAAAAGTTTTCACCCCCGGCTCTTAATGCATCATTTTTACTTCTGGAGCATCAGTGAGCGCTTGAACCTTCTGTAATAGTTGCGTATGAGACCCTCACTTGTCCTTAGTGTGAAAAGATGGATCTTAAAATCATACAGTCATTTTTGGAAAGGAATCAAATACACAAAAATGCTGAAAAACCAAAGAATTTGTGGGACCTGAAGGATTTTTCTGAAGAGCAGCGGGCAGTTTAACTCTTCAGGACAAACAAGGGACTCATGAACAACTATCACTAAACAAAAAACAAACAAAAAAGCAGCTGTGGATCATTCAGGTAACAACACAGTATTAAAAATCAGGTGTATGTAAACTTTTGAACAGCTTCATTTTCATGAATTCAGCTATTATTTTCTCTTGTTAACTATATGTTAATGTCTTTTATGTGAAATATCTTACTCAGGTCAGTACTACATAAAAAATAACATGCATTTTATATGATCCCTCTTATTTTGGTAAAATTACATTCTGCAGATTCTGCAAGGTGAAAGTAAACTTTTGACCTCAACTGTATCTCACAATGTGTCACACAGTGTTCAGATTTGTCATATCTACAGTCACAAATTTTAATATGATTCAAATATTTGTCATTGTTTTCTACCAAGAACTTTTCTCATTTGTTTCTCATTTTAAATGACCATCCTAAACATATGAAACAAAGTTCATACTTAAATATAACTGAAAACTCCATTAGGTTTCATTAGCTATGAAAGAGCAACTTCTGAGCAACCAAGCAAATCAATTTCCCTCTGGGTTTTGTTTAGCACATCTTCTCTGTACAAACACTTCACCTTCCTAAAAGTCAAGTATGTGCAAATCAGCATGTGCATTAACAACAGTTTTACAAACACACACACACGCTCATCTGCACACACATTTTCTCTGTTTCCGGGCTAGTTTGATGGTCATTGCCAGGTCCTTGTGTTTTGATTGGTGATTAGCCGTAAGATGGCTCAAGTGCTCATTATATTTCTAGATAACACACACATTCTCATTTATCTCATCACTCTGATTTCCTCTCTTGTGCTCTCCTTGCCTCTCTCCATCTTCTCCGTCTCTCCTTTTTCTTTTCCTACTTAGGTTTTCTTTTTTTCAGGGCATTACTGCTTTAATCCTTCATTCAGGATTTATCTCCACTCATGAAAGGACAAAATCCCTCGTTTCTTTTCTCTTATTTTTCCTCCTGTCATCCATCCAGCACCTGGTTAAGAAGAATTACTTGGCATGCCAGCTCATTTTTTTCCTGTTCATTATTACTTTTCCTTTGTGTGTGATACGAAATAACTATAGCACACGTAGACTTCTAATAATCAAAAGTTTCCTATAATGAATATGAGTGTAAAAATCACAAAAATTCTCTTTAATAATACTCTGAACCTTAAGTATTTTTTAAGCGTTTTATTTTAAGGATTCTGGTGGTTTTACAGTTTTATGCATTTTTCCCCCCGTCTGTGTTTTTAAATAAGATGGGGTATCTGTTAGGTAGTTACTATTTAATGTTTGAATTTTGTGCTAATGGAAAAAGTTTTAATAAATTAAAAGTCTATTAGCATCTGAGATACACACATGGGTTTGTGTCTGTGACCGTTTATCTTGTCAAATTTGTCATGTCATGTGGAGTGTTTTAGCTCCTATAGAGTGTTTTTCTGGATATTTATTTGCATGTATGTTTGTGTGTGAGCGCGCGTGCAGCCCTCTCCCACACACTGCAGCCCAAATCACAGAGACAGAACCTCTCGCATCCCGACTCTGTTACCACGGAGACGAGAGGCTAGTATCGACTGCAGAGCAGCGTTGCTATGGAAACACTGGATGCCTACTGGGAGGGGGCCACCGTTAATTAGAGCCAACGAGAGACAGATAGACAGGACGAGAGACAGAGAGAAGACGACAGTTTCTCTTGATGTTGGAGCTGGGCACTGTGTGTACAGTCAGAGCGGGTTCTGTCCAGTTTTCAGGGAGGCGCTGCCTCGCTTTCTGCACGAATGGACTGTAGCAGCATCTCTCTCGCTCTCTTATGGCTCTTTCAGTGCAATTCCACAACTGAAGAGCCGTTATGTTTTAGTTTATACTGTTTTTTTTTTTTTTTTATTTATTGCTAGTGGAATGCAGTTGTCATGCAAAAAATACCATGTTATTAACATATGTACACTGCTGTTCAAAAGTTTTGGGTTCAGTAAGCTTTTTAATGTTTTTAAAGAAGTCTTTTCTGCTCATCAAGGCTGTGTTTATTTGATTAAAATTACAGAAAAAAAATTTATATTGTGGAATGTTATTGCCAATTAAAATAGTGGTTTTCTATTTTAATATACTTTAAAATAGAATTTATTTTTGTGATGCAAAGCTGAATTTTCAGCATCATTACTCCAGTCTTTAGTGTCACATGATGCTTTAGAAATCATTCAAATATGCTGATTTATTATCAGTGTTGAAAACAGTTGTGCTGCTTAATATTTTTTAGGACCTGTGATACTTTTTTCAGGATTCTTTGATAAATGAAACATTAACAAACAACATTTTCTATTTTCGTTTTCGATTTCCATTTTGAGTAAATGCTGATCTTTTTTTAACTTTTTATTTATCAAAGAATCCTGGTTCCAAAAACATTGTCCAGTTTTCAACATTGATATATCAGCATATTAGAATGATTTCTGAAGGGTCACGTGACACTGAAGAATGGAGTAATGATGCTGAAAATTCAGCTTTGCATCACAAAAATAAATATATTTTTATAAATATATATATTTTTTTGAAGTATATTAAAATAGAAAACTGTTATTTTAAGTTGCAAAAATATTTAATAATATTGCTTTTTTCCCCTGTATTTTTGATCAAATAAATAGAACTTTGACGAGCATAAGAGACTTCTTTAAAAAATTTTTTTGAAAATCTTACTGATTCCAAACAGGTGTGTGTGTGTACACATTCAGAAATAAATGTAAAAAAAAAATCACATTTTAAAATGTATTGAAAAAGAAAACCATTATTTGAAATAAATAAGTAATTAAAATTTGGTCAAATAATAAAAGAGACTTTCCAATAAAGTTATTTTATATATATATGTTTCCAATGAAGTTATTTTATATATATATATATATATATATATGTGTGTATATGTATTTTATTTAGAATAATTTTTAATTCTAATTAAAATAATTAAATAATACATATTTTATGATATTGCTGTTTTTACTGTATTTTGGTCAAATAATAGAGGCTTTTCAAAAATCTTTCCAATACAGTTATTTTAAATTATATAAAGTAATTTCAATATGTGTATGAAGAGTTCATTTGCCAAAACAGACAACTCTGTTTATAACAATTTTCGAAAATTATATTTTATCATTGTGCATTTCAGTTTATCTCAATCAAACTGCCATTGCGTTATTAGGTATTAGGGATTAGGTAAAAAAATAACTAAAAAAACAGCTAATTAACATAAAAATGCAATAAAAACATGATAACATAATAAAAGAAAACAACTATCTGTTTTTGCAAATAAACTCTTCATATATTACCGTGTTTTTGGACATGATTTCATGGTAAAATCATGGTTTTTAGAATCTTATGATAGTAATATCAAGTGCCTTGAAAAGACCATTATATATGAATATGACAATCATACACATTTTCTAGCAAAATAGGTGAATCTCACATTCTGCTGTAGCTTTCAGATCATATTTTATTACAACAAATTGATGTTAATACAATGTTTACATGGTACTCCAAGGTACTTTTGAAAGTACCATGGTACATAACCAAACCAAGGTACTTTTTTGAGCTTCACTTACAAACAGGTGCCAAAAAGGACCATGATTTATTTATTTTTTTTAAACAGTGGTATTTTTTTAAGTGAATGGTTAGGTCAATTTTAATACAATGGTATTTCTCTAAGAAGAACCATGGAGTAAAACCATGGTACATTAAAATTCTATACTATTTTAAAGTGTAGTATTACCTTTTGTACCATGGAACTGCCACAGTACGTTTTTGGTTGAGTTTTTTGGTGATGGTACTAGAATTTCAATTTGAAGAGATATATCAAAATACCATGGTACAGAGAAAATCATAATTATACAGTAGTGCATACATGTGTCTGTGTGGCATCAATAATCTTGTAGGGCAATATTAATCTGCATGTGTAATCTGCCAGATGGAATTAGTTTGAAGTATGATGTCATTGTTGTGATTACAGTTTTCCCTTTGGTGATGTCAAGCCTCTTCAGCCAATCAGAACATACCAGCTTAAGTCCATATGAAGAAAACAAAGCAGGTTTACGTCAAATTATTAGACAAATACTCATTTATGACAGCGTTTGGGATTACACTGACGGTTAGAGACATGGGTGTGTGTGTTTAGCACAGTCATTTGGTAGTTTGTTGAGGTTTTCAGATGCAGTCACTAGTTTATGGGCTGTCTTTGTAAACATTGTGAGTCAAAGGCGAATATTAGCACACAGATGAACTTTCCTGATATTGCGTCAGCAGCAGCACTGCAGTAAAGCTGGCGGTGAGTTTCATACAGCCAAAGAATCACAAACACAAACAGAGTTTCTCCTTCTCCCATAGTTGATGTGCTTTACTTGAACAGTGTTTTTCAATCGTGACGTCTTATAGGGTTTTAGGGCCACAAACTCTGCCCGCTGAAGCTGAGAATGAAGTTATCGGCAGTAAACTTAGTCATCAAGGTTGCGTATGTGTTTTTCCAAGTGCTCATCAAATTTTGTAGATACGTGTCATCAAAATAGTCGCATGGTCTCTCTCTTTTCTCTCTGCGTAGGGAGTTGCTGAGTATGCAGAGCAGATTAGATCTGAATGCTAAGCAGAAAAGTGTGGTGATGAAAGAGTGAGGGTGTTGAAAAGACGAAAGCTATTTATTAACTCATCATATCACCTCATCCTATATAGATAGAGAGTTATAAAGTGTCATGTTCGTCCTTTAGTCTCCAGGAGGTCTACCTGAGGAAAGTCCATTAGCATTCCTGTTAATTTCTCAGCATTTGCACTTGACACAGTTGTTTTTGAGCCGATTAGCTGAGCTCTAAATGTCGTATCACTATTCACTCTGGAGCTTTTGGGAAATTATATCATCGATACAATTGGCTGATGGCACCACAAGAACATGCACAGTCCCAAAACATTCATTAGCAACTGTCCTGAGTTGTGACGTTAATGGCGGCGTGCAGGGAAAAATTTGTGTTTATTTCCACAGGGTGCTGATGAAGCATCTGCTATACTAGTAAGTATCAAATGATTATAGTCCTCATAGCAGCAGTGCCTTTTTCTGATTGGCTCAGGCATACTTCCTGGGTTAGTATGGAATCAGTGTATACTACTTATATGTATGTGACCCTGGACCACAAAACCAGTCATAAGGGTCAATTTTCCTAAATTGAGATTCATACATCATCTGAAAGCTGAATAAATAAGTGTGATAGAACAATATTTGGCTGAGATACAACTATTTCAACATCTGAAATCTGAGGGTGCAAAAAAATCAAAATATTGAGACAATCGCCTTTAAAGTTGTCCAAATGAAGTTCTTAATGCATATTACTAATCACTTTGAGATATTTACAGTAGGAATTTTACAAAATATCTTCATGGAACATGATCTTTACTTAATTTCCTAATGATTTTTGGCATTAAAGAAAAATCAATCATTTTGACCCATACAATGTATTTTTGGCTATTGCTACAAATATACCCCAGCCACTTAAGACTGGTTTTGTGGTCCAATATTTTCACCTGCCCTTATTTATTTTGTTTTAAATTAAATGTAATTATTTTTTATTAGTTTTATTTTTTATTAGTTTTTTTGTGTGTTTTTTATTTAATTTTATTAATTTGTATATGTTGTTTTTGTTTTGTTTTTTTTTGTTTTTTGCAGCTCTTTTCAGTGTTAAACGTTTTCAGCTGTCCTTATTTATTTTACTATTTATTTTATTTTATGCTGTTTTTGTTTTTATTTCATTTTGTTGATTGTTTATTTGTTTTGTTTTGGTTTTTTGCTTACGTTTTCACCTGTCCATATTCATTTTATTTTACATGTTGTTGTTTTTTTTTTATTTAATTTTGTTGTGTTGTTTTTGTTTTATTTTTTTAAACAAACAACTATTTTCACCTATCTTTATTTGTTTTTTATTTGTTTTATGTTATTATCTTTTAATCTTAAAACGTTGTTTTCTTTATTGTGGTGTTTTTATTGTATTTAATCTCTTTTTTTTTCTGTGTTAATATATTTTCACCTGCCCTTATTGAATTGTTTTTTTTTTTTTGTTTGTTTGTTTTTTATTCTGTTTTATCTTTTTTTTTTTTTTTGGTTTGTGTTTAATCAGTTTTTTAAGTATTAAAATATTTTCACCTGTCCATATTTTATTTTATTTTATTTTATTTTATTTTATTTTATATGTTGTTGTTGTTGTTGTTTTTATTTAATTTTGTTGTGTTGTTTTTGTTTTGCTTTTTACAAAAACCCAAATATTTTCATCTGTGCTTATTTTTTTATTTTATATTATTATGTTTTATTGTGTAATGTTGTTTTTGTTTTTATTTTATTTTGTTATGGCGTTTTTGTTTTCTTTTTTAATCTATTTTTTCCAGTGTTCAAATATTTTCAGCTCCCCTTACTGATTTATTTTATTTTATTTTATTATTTTTTATTTATCTTATTTGTGTTGTTTTGCCAGCAAGCAAACACAACTCTCATTATTTTTGCAGTTAAGTTTGTTGCCACTAGTGGTGCAAAAATTGCTCACTTCTCCTTTAAACATTTCTGTAGACCTTTTACAGTGTACCTGCAGCTTTCCCAGAGGGCACTCTGTATTTATATGTGTGTGAGTGTGTGTCAGGGTGCACGACCTCACACTTGAGACATGTGTCTGAGATTAAAATTGATTTGACAACCCCCCTACCAAACCAAACCATACCAAACCAGTCCACTGTTGGCACCATTACTCTAAGTTGTTGAAAAGAATATAAAAAACATTTACAACACTGTCCTCCCTCACACACACACACACACAAAGATAGCTCACTGATCTCTGTTCCACATGCTTAGCAACCTTAGCCAGTGACAGTCACCTATATTATTATGGAAAAAATAGCTTATCTGTCTCTCATGTAACACACACACACTGGACTATCTCCTCATCAGAATCATGCTGACAGAGTGTAATGTAGTTTAGAGACTGCTGAGTGTGGAGTAGAAACAGATTTTCTGGAGTTTTCCATCTCATTAAAGGCCTGGCCAAGGTCACCATCCTCTCCCGCTCTCTTTGTCTCTCTCGCTCTCTCGTTCTTTCTCCCAGGGGAAAGGTGTGCTGCATGCTGAGTGAGTTGTGTGTATTTGCTTGCTAATAAGAGTGTGTACGTTTTCTCTCTAGACGTGCAAATGATGCAGCGGAAAAAAAAAAAACCCTTCCATGCTGTGTCTGAGATGGGAGCTTTAACTTTCCACGCTCAGACTGGGCCGTCCTGAGACCCAGCTGACTGCGTATGGGGCTGAACCAGTCGTTCGTGACCTCTGCTCATTCACCTTGGCTGTTCCCATGGCGATGGGTAGCCTGCGGGATGCAGGTGAATGGGAGGAAGCCTGACAAGCATCGCTAGCGCTCTGATCGATGAGAGAACACAGGAGTAGGCCTAAGATTGTGTGTTTAAAAGAGGATCTTGTGGGATTTTGAGACTATACGTTATTGTGGGGATTGGGTTGTGGTGCATTTAGTTGATCTCTTGAAAAAAAACAAGGACTGAAACCCTATTGTAATTGTTAGAATGGCCAAGGATAAGCATTCTCCACTTAAAAGTGATCGGGCAGACCAAACCATAAGTCGTAGAGACTTGAAATTTGGAGGGATGGTACTATTCACACCGTCTACAGCATTACCCAAGACTTGCCCCAATCGGCCTGGCGGGGGGGCCACAGCAATCAAAACTACGAAATCGCTCACAAGTCCCTTACTATTAGTCATAGGCTTGTTTTGTTTTGATATTTGTTTTTTGTTTTAATCTTATAATTTAATTTAAATTATAAGGGGTGAGTGTTAAAATATTTTTCCTATTTTTATTATTTTATTTAATTTTATTTTGTACTATGGTACTACTCACATCGTCTACAATGTTACTAAGGCTCGTCCCAGTCGGCCCGAGAGGGGCACTATGGCAATCAAAAGTACAAAATCGCTCTTAAGTCCTAAACCATTAGTCACAGGCTCAAGTTTTGTTCGTATTTTTATCTGTCCCTATTTTTATTTTATTTTATTTTATTTTATGTTGCTTTTGTTTTTATTTCATTGTGGTGTGTTTTCACCTGTCTTATTTTATTTTATTTTGTCGTTGTTTTTTGTTTTGTTTTGTTACTTTTTATAAAAAAATATTTTTTAAATATTAAAATAGTTTAACTTGTCTCTGTTATTTTATTTTATTTTTATTTTTTTTAATGTTGCTTTTGTTTTTATATTGTTGTTTTTTTTGTGTTTTCCCTTTTATTTTATTTGATTGTTTTGTATTTATTTTTTGTTGTTGTTGTTGTTGTTGTTGTTGTTGTTGTTGTTGTCAGACACATGCCTCGGATTTATTTATTTATTTTTGGGTATTTCGGATTTTCGAAAAACCAAAAGATCAAAAAAACTTTCGTCACAACGGCACACCAAAACGTTTGTAAGGGGCGGAGCCACATTTACTAAAATTCCTATAACTCTTGAATGAAAAGAGATTTTTTTACCAAACTCAGAACACACATGTAAAAAAATTAATCTGACGTCACAGAAAAAAAAAAATGCAGAGTTTGGCCACTTGGTGGTGCTTTAAACATAAAATCAACTATAACTACGCACCTGTTAGCCGCTATTGGCCAATGAATCTTGAGCACCTATAAGACAACGTTAGCAGAGGCCAATCGGAACGAAACTCAGTGGGCATGTTCGACTCATGGCCCTAGAGGTCTGTAAGAATTTGAAAGTAATTGGCCACTAGATGGCGAGTTTTACACTATGTAATCACGTGGTGTTTTCACACATCCACACAATATTCATATAATTTGATTTAGAAAAGGGGTGTGGTCAAATTGCATGCAAAAGCACATATCTCTAAAACAAAAACTCAGAATGTCACGAAAATTGGTGAGGACAAGCAAAACATGATTCTAAACAAACATGGAACGTTTAATGGAGATCGGACCATAGGTGGCACTATAAATGTTCAAAAGCTTTAAAAATCATGTATTTCCTTAGTAAATCAGCTGTAAATGGTTTTGTCTAACTGTGATCTAAGTGGTTACATGCTTGCTAAATAAAACATAACTCCTTTTTACACATGTGTTTAAAGGCCTTAAAGTGCTAAAGTGCTAGTACTCACTAGCCCAATTCTCTGTGATACTGTAGGCAGTGGTTATGGCTCGAGTCTGTTTTTCAAACTGCATTTTAGTCTATTGGATTTCATTATCTGCCAGGTGAAAAACCAAAAGCAATAGCACATAGAAGAACATTTGAAGAAGAAATGATGGTAAAAATAAACTTTGGAGGATCCAAGCATCATCAGACCCTGCATGCTTCTTCACAATTGCCTCACGCCTCGCATTATCTCAGTCTGCCTCACACCCACTCCCACTAAACAAACACCGCTCGCTCCCTTCCCACCTGCCCACTCTCTAATAGCTCCACAGACAGAGAGACAGAGAGCCAGCGTGACAGGACAGAGTCACAGTTGGTGAGTATGGGTATCTGACTTTATGTAACTGCCTCAGCCGGTCCATCTCAGCTCAGGGGTGGTGGGGAGTGGAGGGCAGATGAAACCGTATTATTTTCTAGTTACATAATATTTAGTGTATGAAGAACTGGCAGCAATGACCAGAATTTCAATGAGTTTTTTTTTTTTTTTGCCGTCTTTGCTCTTCATTTTTAAGGACACCACACACACACTCAGGCTAGCGCACACATGTACACATCATGCTGTCTGAATCCTCTCAAAGCCTCTCTGCTTCCTCCAGAGGATTTCATGTCAAATAAGGTTGACTGAGCCTCACTTTCATTGCACAAGGTGAAGACGGCAGGACAGTGATTTGATCTCTGTCTCTCTACAGGCAGCTGATATAAGTGTGCTTTTCAGGTCATTTCAGATCTTATTGATTTTTCAAGAAGAGATTTTTATAAATCTGTAAATCACTTCCAAAAGTGTTGTGTGCTGCATAACCATGATTATTTACATGTAACATGGTAATACCATGGTATTTTTTGAGTACCATGTAAAATATATAATGATGTACCATTACAAAAAGTATTGTGGTGGTACCACGACACAATGTTCATATCAGAAATAAGTACTTTGATATACCATAGTGTTTGAATAGTAATCCAAGGTACACAAAATAAAAGAATAGCAGCACTACCTTTAATGGTGTGAAAACATAGTAGTACCGTGTCACAGTTTGGTACTTTTTTTTTGTAGATTTGATCAATAAGTATTACTTTATGGACTATTTAGTCTTGCACATGAAAAAGTTTCCATTACACTTAATTTTACAGTATGTGTACTTACAGTTTACTTACAGTATACTTACCCAAGAAAGTACTAGGTAGTATAAGGTAACTACATACGTAAAGGTTAGGTTTAGGGGTAGGTTCAGAGTTAGTACCTAGTTATAACCACTTATTGTATATAATAAGGACACGCGCAGAACAGGGCTGTGCTACCAAAGTTTCTTTGAACAGGGTACCACCATGACATTTTTGACATCTATATGGTAATACTCTGAAGTACCATGTAAATTTATATATATATATATACATACATATATATATAAGATTTTGAAAACAGTTTCTCATACTCACCAAGGCTTCATTTATTTGAAATGGTAAGAACTGTAATATTGTAAAATATTTTTTAAATGTAGTTTATTCCTGAAAATTCACATGATCTTTCATAAATTATTATTCCAATTTGCTGCACAAGAAATGTTATTATTATTATTATTATTATTATTATTATTACCAGTGTTAAAAAAGTGCTGCTTTTTGTAAAAATCGTAAAAATTTTGATTAATTCAGCTGAAAGTTCAAAAGAATGCCATTTACTTGAAATAACTTTTTTTTTTTTACATAAATGTTTTTGCAGTCACTTTTGATTTAAAAATAATAATAATAATTTCTAAACCCAAACTTTTTTACCATCTGATACCAATTATAATACCATAGTAGTTTGTTTTTTTTAAGGGGGTACAAACACTAAAATAGTCCAAAAAATCTGGGGTCCCGAATACAATAGAGACTCAAACTAGTAGTAAGTACTAGTAATAAATAATCACCTAGCAACTGATCCTTTGGAAAGACCCGCCCCCTTAGTTATTGTTGTTATGTCTGATAAGCCATCCGCTCATTGTGGAGCAAAAAGAAAACTGACAATACGCGAACAGACAAGACAGAGGAGGTTACTTTAGGTATGAAACAAAGTCTCAACTTTCAAATCTGATCATTTTCCAAGAAATTCCGGCAATAAATACCATTTTGTGGCTCTTTAATGTGTTGTGAATGATCACTGTAGTGCCTCCGTTCAACCGGCACGTGAACCGATCATCTCTTCCTCTTTACTACTAGTTATAACGCAAAATAAACATAAATGAACATCAGAAGGTATGTTGTTTCAACCGTGAAAAATTCAAAACACACCATTTTCCAAGTTCAAGTCGACCGACGTTAATCTACTCTCCTGTCTGGTTTGTTTGTTGAACAAAAATGTCAGATTCTGCTTCAGATTCTGCAGTTATGATTGGTCAGATCGCCTGTCAATCAAACTTCCTGCAAAGGGGTTAATTACCCAAACCACCCATAACATAAGAGTTTTGCACAGCCATAGCACTTACTTTTTCAAAAATTACATTGCTTTTAATAGACTTATACAAGTCTGAGGGTATGATGTAGTTAATCCAGAAAGTGTTATGCAGCCCTCCACGCTTTTCATAGGAGAGGAAGCGTTATGCAGATGGCTGTTTGTTCTGACATTTCATGCGATGGGATCTTTAGAAACAGGCCCGTCTTGATTATCTTATTAAAATCCCGTCTGATTTGCCCCTTTCACCTGTGCTAGTGTTTGTGCATCCCCGCATGGCTCTTGAGCAAGAGATGTTTCCATAGCAACAGGTTTCTATAGAAACTGGATCACAGTGGCTGCTGGAGGGCAAGCATGACTCATCCTGCTGAGGGGGGTTTAGCACAGCCTTAGTGCCAAAAGCAACCAAAGTTTACTCTCTCTATACTTCTAGTAGCTGCGACTGTGTTGCAGTCACTTTAGACAAAAATACAGAGGTATTACCATTAAAACACATCATGTAAACATGCCCTGAGGTGAAATTTGTGAATCTTGTGAATGGACATGCATCATAGTACATGCTGTTTATCTTGGTACCATGGTACTTTTTTTGTAAGGTTTTACAGTTGTTTTTGTTATAGCAGACATTTATGGTTTGTTTTAGAGTCTCTGTGTGTTGAAGATTGTTATATGATTTCCTGCTAATTAAATCTGAGAACAGTTAAGGTTTCCTAAATTAGACGTGTGTGTTTTCACACTGCATCTGCTGAGCTTCAGTCAAGTTTTGTTAGGGAAAAAAGCAAAGGAAAGCAAAAAAAAAAATGACTGACTTGCTTTCAGTTTTGCTGTTCGAGATGTCCAAACACAGCCAAATGGTCTATTTGTGTTCCTTTCTGTTTCATACACAGAATCACATTATAATGAGCTGTGAACATCCTGGTTTTGGAACAGCTAAGTATTTTATGTGTGTGTTTGTGTGTGTGTGTGTGTGTGTGTGTGTACGCGGCGAACAGATTTTAGTTTTATGTTTGGCAGCTGCCATCACTGAGTAGATCTCCCAGTCTGCTTTGATTCGTATTAGCGCCCAGATTGTGAGCACTGAAGTCTTAATTACAAGCGAAAACAAGCTCATCTTGTTTGATTTCGCACTTCTCAAGAGGACGCCCTATCAGGAGTTCAGAGAGTCAACAACTTTATACTCAACTTGTGTATATGTTGGTATTTAAAGTGTTCATGTATCATGTAAACATGTATCAGTGTTCATACATGTCTACATGTTTATTCAAGTCCGCATTCTTGTCTTTTTGCGGAGGCTATGGAATCAAACTTAGGCTGTGATGTTATTTTGAGACAAATAAGCCATTTTTAGGCAAATAAAATGTGTAATATGTAAAATTATGTAACTATAGTCAACACATCAGTCAGTTTAGCTTGTACTAGCTTGTATGTGTTGTTTACAGTACAAATGCTAACTGACTCTAAGGTTTTTGTGAGTAATGTTGTATCTAAGACACTTATGCCTGATTGTGACTCATATTTAGCACTTGTTTTGTCACCCATATTAGGCAAAGTTCAAGGGAAGTGTCATCATAGTTTGAACTGCGGTCAGAGGTCAAGAGATGCCACTGTGCTAATCTTATTTTCAGCAGATAATGTTAAAAAGTCCATATAAGATTATAAAAGAATCAGAGTGTCAGATGTTAAATTATGATTTACTTCTAAATTCATTGCCAACCCAGCAGAGGCTTTGGACTGCAGTCCAGATGTTTTCATTGTCTGTAAATCCCGCAGCGTGCTATAGATGACATCATGATAATCCAATGGCAATCACAGATCAAACCCAGCAGGTGTTCAGGTCTAGGTCATAGTAGCATATGACCTTTGACCTCTCAGATCTTTTTTCATCCTTGTACTGGAGAAGCAAAATTATGTTTTAATATCTAAAATCTAAAAGTTAAATAGGAGATTTTTTAACCAGCAGGGGCATTAGATACTTTGTTGGTTGTTGTTTTTTTATTTTAATTGAAAATGTATTTATTTATTATAATTTTTGTAATAACTGAATATACATTTATATATTTTTATTTTAGAAATATATTATTTTAAATCATTTTTATTAGTTGAATTTATTGATTTAATTTATTTTGTGTATATTTATTTATTTAGTCAACAGCTTTTAGAACACGTGATTTTCAAATAACTACTACTGTGCTATAAAAGTAAGTAATTACATCACAGCTCAGCATTACAGCATACATGGGTTGTTCAGAGAGATAGTGTGATAATACAAGGCGTCAATGAGTCCATGTATGGATGTCAGTGCTGTCAAAATTGTGGCGCAGGGGTTATTCCACACCCTCCCTAATCTTTCTCTCTCCCCTTCTGTGGCTTTATTCCAGGACCATTAATTTTCCTGAGTGACTGTCACACGTCAGTGTGTGTCTGCCAGACTTGGTAATCTCGGGGTCACTTGACTCCTGTGTCAGCGTCCAAGGACGTTCTGTCACTGAGCTTTATGTGTGTGTGTGTGAGAGAGGGAGAGAGAGAGAGGGATAGCAAGGGGGTTTGCATGACTGGGACCTGCTGGAATGGAAAATACCATCCACGATCCATCACAGGACAACACAGGGGGAAACCCAGAAGTCCTCTTGAGACATGCAGCCAAAAAGAGAGAGTGTGTATTGGGATATTGTGCTTGATGTTCGGAAATTCACACGGTCGCACTGCCTAGAATAGATCCATAATCTGTTAACAGGAGTCCGGTTATAGTAAATCAGCTTTGATTAGCATGATGTTTATTGACTGATCTTAAATCAGCCTGACACAGTTTCTCAAGCTCACATCTTAATAACGAAACCAGATATGCTGATCCCAGATCAGCGGTTATGTCTGAAGTTCCCGGCACTGATAAAAGCAGGTCAATGGACTCAAGACGCATAGCCATGTTGTTTAATTAGTTTTTATCAGGACACAGCTTTGAAGAGCTCTACTGACAACATTGTGTGTGAAAGAGAGAGGCAGACCATATTCAGAGTGTTTGGCTGGATGTTTTGGGCTATATTTACTCATGGCTTCGAAGTGGAACCTTGGTTCCCAGAAAGGGTTTTCCATACAGATACGGCTTGGAGTTCACATTCTCTCTCTCTCTCTCTCTCTCTCTCTCTCTCTCTCTCTCTCTCTCTCTCCAGTGGTAATAGCAAACAGGTCGTTATCAAGCATCGTCTGTGTTGAGGTTTATAGATAAACAGTTTCCAGGGAGACCACCTTGTGTTCTGGCAGATCTGTGCTGGATCGTTTGCTGTAACTTATTTTGCCAATAAATCAATAGTCAAGCTGTTTGTCAACAAGTTGTGTAAATAGTTACCAAATGAAATGTGTTTCCACCATGTCTGAGCTGCACCAAACAGCTGTTTCTTTGCTTTGGTATTAGAATAAATCATCTTAAATGTTTCTGTGTAGTGTTTCTGAGTAAGCTTCATACAGAATGTCTTTGATTTGTGTATGTGTGTGTTTGTGTTTAAGATCAATTACCACTTCCCTTCTCACCAAGGCTGCATTTATTTGATCAAAAATGCAATAAAAACAGCAATTTTATAAAATATACATGCATACATAAAAAAGCTATTATTTAAATAATATATAATAGCTTTTTTTCTTTTAATGTATTTTATTAAATATATGATATATCAGCAGCCACTCAAACTCAAAGATCTCTTTTTCTCTTTTTCTATGCACACAAGGCCTATTTCTCTCAAATATTGTTCACAAATCTGTCTAAATCTGTGTTAGTGAGCACTTCTCCTTTGCTGAGATAATCCGTCCACCTCACAGGCGTGGCATATCAAGATGCTGATTGACGCAGTGCAACACATCTCCTTCGCATAGTGTTGATCAGGTTGTTGATTGTGGCCTGTGGAATGTTAGTTCACTCCTCTTCAATGGCTGTGCGAATCAAGTTGCTGGATATTGGCAGGAACTGGAACACGCTGTCGTATACGCCGATCCAGAGCATCCCAAACCTGCTCAATGGGTGACATATCCGGTGAGTATGCTGGCCATGCAAGAACTGGGATGTTTTCAGCTTCCAGGAACTGTGTACAGATCCTTGCAACATGGGGCCGTGCATTATCATTCTGTAACATGAGGTGATGGTCATGAATGAATGGCACAACAATGGGCCTCAGGATCTCGTCACGGTATCTCTGTGCATTCAAAATGCAATCTATAAAATGCACCTGTGTTCGTTGTCCATAACATATGCCTACCCATACCATAACCCCACTGCCACCATGAGCCACTCGATCCACAACGTTGACATCAGTAAACCGCTCACCCACACGACGCCATACACGCTGTCTGCCATCTGCCCTGTACAGTGAAAACCGGGATTCATCTATTAAGAGAACACCTCTCCAAAGTGCCAGACACCATCGAATGTGACAAACTGCAGTCAGGTCGAGACCCCAATGAGGACGACGAGCATGCAAATGAGCTTCCCTGACATGGTTTCTGACAGTTTGTACAGAAATTCTTTGGTTATGGAAATCCATTGTTGCAGCAGCTGTCTGGGTGGCTGGTTTCAGACGATCTTGGAGGTGAAGATGCTGGATGTGGAGGTCCTGGGCTGGTGTGGTTACACATGATCTGCAGTTGTGAGGCCGGTTGGATATACAGCCAAATTCTCTGAAATGCCTTTGGAGACAGCTTATGGTAGAGAAATGAACATTCAATTCACGGGCAACAGCTCTGGTGGACATTCCTCCAGTCAGCATGCCAATTGCACGATCCCTCAAAACTTGCGACATCTGTGGCATTGTTCTGTGTGATAAAACTGCACATTTTAGAGTGGCCTTTTATTGTGGCCAGCCTAAGGCACACCTGTGCGATAATCATGCTGTCTATCAGCATTTTGATATGCCACACCTGTGAGGTGGATGGATTATCTCGGCAAAAGAGAAGTGCTCACTAACACAGATTTAGATTTAGATTTGTGAACAATATTTGAGAGAAATAGGCCTTTTGCGTACATAGAAAAAGTCTTAGATCTTTGAGTTCCACTCAGGAAAAATGGGGGCAAAAGTGAAAGTGTTGCGTTTGTAATTTGGTCAGTGTATGAATTTTGTAACTTTATAAATGCCTTTACTGTCACTTTTGATCAATTTAATGCATCCTATAAAAAGAAAAAAGTCAGTGTCGATATCATTTTGTCTTCTGTCACCATTTTTGACCCTCATGTCATCGCAAACCTGTAAGACTTTCTTTCTTCAATGGAAAACAAAAGATGTTGTTTTGAAAAATGTCTGTCCAAAGTTGTTTGGACCCCACCATATATCAAAATATCTTCTTCTGTGGTCGTACAGGCTTGCAATGACATGACAGTGAGTAAATTATAGCAAAATTGTTATTTCTGGTTGAGCTGCCCCTTTAGTGTTTCTGTAATCAGCTGTATTGTCAGTCTAATCTCTGTATTAGCTGGATGGTTCTGAACTGCAGGTTGTTTGGATGTGACTCTGCTGAGTCCGATGACCAGTGACCTGCTGCTCTAAGCGAAAGCGTGTTGTTGCCGCAGCTACGTTGGTATCCATAGTGACTGCCATCCCATGGGCGTCCTCAGGGCTGCCAGACACACTGCCCCATATACTTAGTGTTATCCACTCAAACACACACACTCTCACTCGCACACTCACTTACTCACTTTTGCCCTATTTACCTAGTGCCTTTAGCAGCTGTAAGTGTATTAATTCCTCTTGGGGTGTAAGAGTACAGGAGGACTACCCTTGCTCTTGCTCTTGCTCTTTTCTGTTTCTTTTTTAGCAGTCAGACTTTTTAAAAAAGATTCAGAGATAATTATCTAGAATTGTTAAATGCTTTTTGGATGTCCACATAGTGTTGGTCGTGCAGTGTGTTTGAATCTGTGATGAAGTGGGCGGAGCAGATATGTAGGCGGCGGCTGTTTGTTTGTCTGTTTGCTTGTTTGTGCGTTTAAAGTGGGGGTGTGAATGTGGGCGGGGGTTTTTAGACAGTAGGTTTATAGACCAGCTCATTAATTAGGACAAACAATCTGTCTGACACCCACAGTGTGTGTGTGTGCGTGTGTGTGTGTGTGTGTGTGTGCTTTTAAGATGCTGCGAGCAAGAGGGAACTGGAAAGAATAGATATATCTGCAGTAACTGTACAAGATAAAAGCTTGTTTGTTAAATAATGGAATACATGCATAAAGCATTATTGAATGCAGCAACATTTTCTGCTCCACAACCTAGTTAAATTCTTTGCTGTCTACTATTAACATATACGTTACATATACCAAAAACAAAAATTCTGTAATTAATTACCCGCCTTCATGTTGTTCCAAACCCGTAAGACCTTCGTTCATGTTCAGAACACAAATTACCATATTTTTGATGAAATCCGAGAGCTTTCTGACCCTGCATAGACAGCAATGCAACTGAAATGTTTTATGGCCCAGAAAGGATATTGTTAAAATAGTCCATGTGAAGCTACGAGAATATTTTAAGTGTGCAAAGAAAACAAAGATAACTTCATTCAACAATTTCTTCTCTTCCATGTCAACCTTTGTGGTACTTTCCTGAACATGCAGCAAAGACTGACACGGAAGAGAAAAAAATATTTTCAAAACAATATTTTCTGGGCCTTTAAGTCCCCATGAAATCAAAATTTAAGTTTTTTGTCTTTTAATATGAGTTTGTTAGCCTTGAGGTTACTTACTTACTCTCTACAGTCTCTACACTAAAAAAAAACAACTTAAAAAGTTGTTTCAACTTAAAGTATATGTTTGTGCTGCCTTAAAATTGTAATCGATTTAAAATTTTAGTTAACATGAAATGTTGAGTTGTACTACATGAAAACGTGGATATTTGAGTTAAGTAAACTTAAAATTTTGAGGCAGCACAAACACTTTTTTTTTTTTTTTTTTTTTTTTTTTTTTACATTGTAAGTATAAGTCCTGCCGGGATCTACGATTTTGATGACATCACCCTGCACTTCAGCTTCTCATCAAACTTTCTGTCCAATTAAATGCTGTCTGGAATATGAAGCATCCCGCTCCCTACACTATAAATAGTGTATAAATAGAAGCTGCAGCTGAAATCATTCACTTGTTTACAAAATTATTATTTTAAAAATGATTATTTTCTGTAGAGCGAATGACATGTAGTGCACTATATGGGGGACAGGGAACGATTTATACAGTGTAAATATGCTTTTCCAAGTCTGGTTTTGTGTTGTGTCAAGCTTTTCACGGACCTCATGTGCGAGTCTGCGCAGGATTTAAAGCGTATCAGACACATTTGAATTCTACACAGAATGCTATGTTTTATAGCAATATGGATGAGATTGTGGCTGTGATCTGTGCGGTTTTACCGAGCTCAGAAGCCCCGGGGGCGGGGCTGCTTGATATGTCCTGCCCTCTCTTCCTGTTTCAGTTGAAGTTACGTCAACACAACTTGGTAGTTGCTTTGCTGTCTATGCAGGGTTAGAAACCTCTCAGATTTCACCAAAAATATCTTAATTTGTGTTTTGAAGATGAACAAAGGTCTTACATGTTTGGAACAACATGAGGATGAGTAATTAATGACAGAATTTAAATTTTTAGGTGAACTATCCCTTTATTATATTTTAAAAAGTAATTCATTCCTGTGATGCGAAATTGAATTTTCAGCAGGCGTTATTCCAGTCTTCAGTGTCACAAGATCCTTCAGAAATATTCATTCTAATCTGCAGTTTTGAAGAAACTTTTCTTCTTTCTTCTTATTTTTTTCATCAGGATTCCTTAGAATCCTTAGAAATCTTTTTTAATAATGTAAATGTATTTGCTGTCACTTATCAATTTAATGCATCTTTGCTGAATTAAAATGTCAGTGTATTTTTAAAAAGAAAACTTACTGACACCTAAACGTTCCCTAAACATATTCATCTTGACCTTGTCCACTATCTTGGGTGATTTGTTTTTTCTTTTTCTGCATATTTATTCACAATGCCACCTTTGAATTTGAAGAAAGTGTCTTATAAGGCTGCCTAGCCTATTGTCTAGCTAGGCTGCTTACTGTTTTAACACTGTTAAATCAATGTCGTCATAAGAAGTATTAATAGGAAATCACATCGCCTTGTGATAAGCAGTTTCTCACTAGAGAATGCGCTAGTGAGAATGGCTGCATTTTGGGTGAAGTGTTAATGGCATGTGGGCACTTTGCTGATTTGTTGACAGTTACATCACTTAGCAGTTTGTATAATGCCTTTTATTTATATAACCCTAAAAATACAGGTTGAATTTTAGGTACAGTGCACATGCAAAAATACATTTTGCAAGCATACAGACAGAATTTCACACAATATGTGCTCTTCTTTTGTGTGTTACATCATGACCCAAATGAATTACTTTATTTGCAGTGTAGAAACTTTCGTTTCCATGGCAACCTTGTGTAGGAAATTGCCAGAGTCTTGGGAAAATGTTTTCAGCCAAGTCATTTGAAGAGCTCATGAAAGACAAATACTTGAAGCATCCCACCAGTTGGCAGCAGAACATCCACTCAAACCTCCACGTCTCTGATCTTAACAACACAAATACAGGCAGATTCGAGCTGTTATTGATGATCAGGAAACCGATGAATGATTTGCGAACGTGTGTGCATCTTGTATGCCATGCCGAAAGGCCAGTGGTACCAGTCTGTCTGCTTCCAAGGCTGCTGGCAGCCAATTAGAGAGGCCGTTCAGCTTGTATAATTAAAGATATGTTATGTAATGGCCAGGTGCTGAGAAACAGATTGAGAGAATAAATGATCTCCGGTCATTTGTTCGTTGGCAGGATCTCACAAGGAGGTCAAAGGTCAGCCGGTTGCATTTGGTTAATTGCGGAAATCGATATGCTGGAACAGCTTAAATCAGAATCTAGCAATCAATATTTATGAATCACACATAAAGGCGCTAAAGCATTAGCTCTCGCCCAGCCTACACTAAACACTATACACGCACGCAGACAGATGCGCAAACACATATATATACACATGAATGAACACAAACATATGCACACATGCGCAAACATGCATTCTGGCACTCGAAGTCAATAGTGCACATCTGTGGGTGATGAATGTATAATTTATGTGGTTTGCTTTCAGCGTGCTTTCATTCAGAATCTTCTGGAAATTCGTTTGCTCACTCGGACACATTTATCTTGCTTGCATTAGGGAACATGGGATTTTTATGAGAAAAAACTTGTGTATTTTAAAGGCATTGACTACATGGCAAAATGTGCATTATGCAACAGACCTTGCTGCAGAGAATTAGGGCTGCATGATTTGAGATAAAAATTTAATTGTGATTTTGTTGTGGTTTCATTGTAGGACTATACAGTCAAAATGTTGTGATTATATAAAACATAACTATCAAATAAAACAAAGTTATTGTAATTATTTTAATACTGCTGTTGTACCATTTGGTCTAAAATCAAATATTAAGTATTTAAAGGGATAGCTCACCCAAAAATGAAAATTCTGTCGTTAATTACTCACCCTGTTGTCGTTCCAAACATGTAAGACCTTCATTCATCTTCAGAACACTTCACATCTTCAGATAAAAATAAAAAAAAAGGTATTTTTTGGTCAAATCTGAGAGCTTTCTGACCCTGAAACAGACAGCAACGCAACTCACACATTCAAGGCCCAAAAAGGTAGTCTGAACGTCGGTAAAATTGTCTGTGACAGAGGTTCAGTTGTTCAGGTATGAGAATGTTTTGTGCGCAAAGAAAACAAAAATAATGATTGTATTCAACAATTGCTTCACTTCTGTGTCAGTCTTCGACATGTGTTCTCTGAAGTGCCATGACACATGCGTGCGGTACCGCTGACGACAAAATATTTATTTTTATAACTGTGAGGTCATGCGGCAACAATATCATAACTGTTACAAGTGCTTGCTGTTTTACCGCCTCTAGTGTTCATTTCTGTTGCAAACTGTAATGATATCTACTTATTGGTATGTATTTCACGTTTTGCGAAAGTTCCCATAGGTGCATTTATGTCATGAAATCTGGTAGAATGTAGGATGTATTGTTTAAAATGTTTGCTCTTTGTATATACCGTTTCACATTATTTTTACAGAATTGTATATAGTATATATTACTCACTACTCTAGTATTCTATTCTGAATGTTATTTATAAACCACCTCTCATTTTAAGGATGTCTATAAAAGTTTTGGCAAGTTTACCTACTGTAACCCGAGCGATTTTGTCCCTAAAGTATGGTGCCGTCAGAAACGCATAATCAGAGCTCAATTCCAGCCTCGATGCCAGCAGGAAGGACAGCTTCTCTGAAATCTCAGGGAGTTTGATCATCTCTCACAATGTGCTTACTAACTGCTTTGTACTACACGAACACACGCTGTGGAAGCTGATCATTTGAGTTCAGTCTAAATGATGGTTTACTTCACAAGAGACACGCAGAAAGCAGCTCCACTGCAGCAAAGCTAATCAGCCTTCATAAACTCAGGCATACAACAGACTCTCATTTCAGCGGGGACTGGCATTGCTTTCGAGAACAAGAACTGCTGTAGAGTACATGCCATCTAAAAGCCTTATTATCTTCTATATGAATAATAGTGATAGATAGATAGATAGATAGAAGGAAATATGCGCTTTACGTGGTAAATCACACTGTTAACTCTACATTTATTAAATCAAAGCGGCAGTAAATAACTGTAAAAGAGTGTCATGTTTATTTCTCTTGGGCATGAGTAGTATAAATTCTGCAATTAAGCATTGCATCGCAAAAGCGTCCAGACCCCTCATTTCAAAATCCAGGTCACAGTCTCCCGGCCTGCGGCCAAATCAGACACACTGAGTGCAGTTTTATCAGAGCAACAGCGAGTCCAGCAAACTGCTCTGATGCTGGGACTCGTGGCCTGCATCAACCAATCAGGACAAAACCCAAAAGGAGTTCACAACAAAAGTGTGTATTTTGCAGTATATACTGTATTTAGCCTTGTATGTGATTCAGTATGCAGTGCTGAATGTTTCAAATAGCAGTATGCTACTTTATCACACTCTTTCAATTTGCATCTACAATAAGTATAGTTGTTTTGCATTAATATGCATGTTTAACAGCATTACCCATGATGCTGTGAAAAAATTCCTCTAATGTCCATATAGTATTACTCCATATAGTGGACTTCAATGGGAATCAGTGGGTTGAAAGTCCAAATTGCAGTTTCAATGCAGCTTCAAAGGGCTCTACACGAATCCCAGCCGAGGAATAAGGGTCTTATCTAGTGAAACGATTGGTCATTTTTTAAAAAAAAAATAAAAATGTATATACTTTTTAACCACAAATGCTCGTCTTGCACTAGCTTGACATGCATTACATAGTAACATTGGAAAGGACGTACTGATACTGACTAAGTGTTTAAAAAAAGGAACGTGCAAAGAAAGCCAAACAACCTTTGCAAAAAAGGTAAAATAATGACATTGGATGATTTTAGAGTTGAAGGAGAAAACTAATTTTTTTCACCCTACCCTACCTTTTTGAACTAAAGTACACAAATGAGTGGTTAAAAAGTATATACATTTTTTATTTTTTTTTAAACATGACCAATCATTTCACTAGATAAGACCCTTATATTTCGGCTGGGATCGTGTAGAGCCCTTTAAAGCTGCATTGAAACTCCAGTTTGGACCTTCAAACCGTTGATCCCCATTGAAGTCCACTATATGGAGAAAAAAACCTGGAACGTTTTCCTCAAAAACTTTGAGTTTTTTTCGACTGAAGAAAGACATGAAAACTTTGGATGACATGGGGGTGAGTGAGGTGATCCTAATGGGAGAAATGAATGAAAACAAATGCTTCCATAACCAAGTATGCATACGGTTTGCATAATATTGCACTGTACACAGTGCATGGTGCTATGCCATTATGAACATATCAAAGTTGCTGTTGGTTGCTTTGTAATCTACAATCCAGATGGCTTGTGTGATTCATTTTAACCAGTTCTGTCCAAGCTAACAAAAAAGTATTAATAAGGTGAGAAATGTTTTTAAGTCTCTTAATTAACAATGGCTGTGCGGTGTGGGCCAAAGACAGCAGCACCTTCTTTGCATAAAGACACGTTGTGATCTGGTCTTGACTCGAGGTGTTAGCCATAATGAGTGACTCATAGACTTCTGCTACAGCTGTGCGTTTGGTTAAGATGAACTGTTTAGAGTACTGAGTTTTTAAAGGTGAACGAGTTTACACCATATTCGCTGAGAAGTAAGAGAAAGCTGATTACATGTCTGTTATTTTTAACAGGCTGCATTGTGTCCTTAAAGCTGAAGTGTTCCATTTTTGTGCCACTAATGACACTAAAGTAAAAAATGGTTGTATCAAAAAGCACTTCTTTCTTTCAGTAGCCAAACAAACTCAAGTCCCACCCCAAACTCTCACCATTGGTTAAAGCAATGTTACTGTGTCAGGTTAATTGGGATTCTTGAACAAACAGAGCAACTGTTTTTGGTGAAATCAACATACAAATGACTAAAAATGTGCTAGCAGCATTCTTAAAGGGATAGTTTACCAAAGCCATAAAACCTTTGTTCATCTTCAGAACATAAATTAAGATATTAAATTGTGGTTGCACCACTGATGTCACATGGACTATTTTAACAATGCCCTTACTACCTTTCTGGGCCTTGAACATGATAGCTACGTTGCTGTTTCTCTCGGATTTCATCAAAAATACATTCATTTGTGTTCCAAAGATGAAAGAAAGTCTTAAAGGTTTGTGACGACACGAGAGTGAGTAATTAATTACAGAATTTTTATTTTTGGGTGAACTATCCATTTAATTTTAACTTTTTTTTTTTTTTTTTCAATCATAGTTTTTGTTTTTGACTAAAAATCTTTACAATTTCAGCCTGACACAAGTGCCGTCACTGATATTATTGACTGTTGTTGGATTATTTGAAACAATGTTGTTATTTTTAGATTTTTCTTCTTATAAAACCTTGCTTGTGAATCTATACAGTAACAAAAGTTTAGGGTCAGTAAGATATTTTTTAAAATGTTTTAAAAGAAGTCTCTTATATTTACCAAAGCTACATTTGTTTGATCAAAAAAACAGTAAAATTGTAATTTTGTGAAATATTACAACAATTTAAAATGACTGTTTTAGTAATTAAAATATAATTGATTCATTTTTATTCATTACAAAGCTGATTTTCAGTTTTCAGTGTGGCAATATTTATTATATTTATCCTTGTTGAAAACTTTCTTTTTGTAAAGACTTTTTTAATTATTTATTACAGCATTTATTTGAAATAGAAGTCTTTTTTGTAACATTTTAAATGCCTTTACTGTCACTTTGATTTAATGCGTCCTTGCTGAATAAAAGTGAAATACATTTTACTGACCCCAGACTTGCATATTGCTGTTATTTGTTTCCTCCTCATATTTTCGTCAGTTTCAATGAAACTTTTTAATTATCACCTTGACGCACGTTGTTGTGAATCACTCATCTTTGTTATCGTCGATGAAACCTTTTAGAGCATTTTCGTCAGTAACTCCTTTGACGAGATGCACACTGGATAGGAGGAAGCATTTTAACATTGCATAATTAACACACTTCACCTTTAATGGGGAAGGATGAATAAATGACCTCATCACCTGTGCGCTTTCACAGACTGTTAGTTTGATAATTGCGTCTGCTGTAGAATTTGGCAGCTCTCAGTGGCCATAAAGGATCTTGATTCCCCGAGGGCTGAGTGCTGATATGACAGCTGTTAGCACACTTGAAATGCTGCAGCTATAGAGTATCATCATTATAGTCTGTCCGCAATTCTGTGTGTTGGTTGTCAGTGTACACACACACACACACATATGTGCCCTTCGCTGCTGGACAGATGGTGGCTTTGAGCTTAGGGTCCTTGAAGGAGACATTCACGGCAGGGAAGAGAAAGAGCAACAGACAACGATATGAAGACGAGAGCATGCTGTTACTAATGCCCCTGGAGGATGCTGGGAGTTGCTTTGTTAAAGTACTTTCTGGCTGCTAACAAGCAGGAGGAAGATTCTAGGTCATAAAATTACACGTTTCTGCAACCTCACATGCCAGCTCTGCACACGGTTAGATCAAATTAAGTAGCGCTGATATAAATTTAGTGCTGTTTCTTATGTCTGCTGTTTTGCGGTGAGTGAAATATTAAGTTGTGAAAAAAGTAAAATATGACCTATATAATAGACAATATCTGCCCATTGGCTATAGACCCTATGAAATCAGAAGTGGCTTTTAGGTACTCTTACATGCTTTCATGCACTTGTTGCTTTTATGTCTAAAGAGCCAACAATATTCATAGTAAGTAATGACAAGTTAGAAGCTAAATTCTCTTTTAGCAAATATAATGCAACGTATATAACTCGCTAGCAAGTAGATAGCCATGCACTGTGACTTAACATAAGACTATTTAATTGGCTGTTCAATTCTTCTTGGTTAATAAAGGACATTGCAGCCTGACTTCCACACATATAAAATATTTTTGTGCCTTTCAAAATAACAAACCTAACCCAACAAACTCTTTATCACACACACATACACAAACAAATCCCCTGTCAGCCTTTCCCAATTTGCAGCTGATTTTTTTCGCAAGTTTCCTCAGCCGTCAGCAGTTCTTCATCCAATTAAAGGCAAAACAAAACACCAGAAAAAGTGCACCCAGAGAAGGGATGCAACCCAATACATAGACTATCCACACTAAATATTCTGTACTGTTTAGTGTGAAAGATTAGTGCAGCCCAAATCATACAGGTATATTTAATGTTTCAGTATGGATTTGTGCATGATTTTTAAAGTTTAATATTTCCCACTATTCCTTGTGCTGCAGAAAAGGAGTATAACCGTACAGTACTTCCCATCAAAAATTTGGGGTTGGTAAGATTTAACGCAAGGATGCATTAACTTGTCCAAAAGTGACAATGAAGACTTTTTATTTTTAAGATTTTTAATTAATTAATGCTTATTAATCAGCATATTAGAATGTTTTCTAAAGGATCATGTGACACTTACAATTGGAGTAATCATGGGAATAAATTACATTTTAAAATACGTTTAAATAAATTATTTATTTTAAATTGTAATAATATTTTACGGTATTAGTGTTTTTACTTTATTTCAAATAAATGTAGCCTTGGTGTGAGCGATAACAAATGCCAAAAAAAATAAATAAATAAATTCTTACAGACCCCAAACGCTTTAAAGGCTGTGTTATATGGCTGTCATCAGGTGTTTGTAGAAGCAACTTGTATTATAAAACTAAGACCACATTTACACAGCAGCAGAATACGGTTGTGAGTCCTTAAAAGAGAAGTTCACTTCCAGAAAGGAATTTATGCACCCCCATGTCATCCAAGATGTTAATATGTTTCTTTTTTTAGAATTAAGTCAGAATTAAGGTTTTTGATGAAAACATTCCAGGATTTTTCCAACGGGTTGAAGGTCCAAACTGTAGTTTCAATAGAAGTTTAAAGGGCTCTACACGATCCGAACTGAGAAATATGGTCTTATCTAGCAAAACGTTTGGTTATTTTCTAAGAAAAATACAACCTGAAATGCTTTCTAGTAGGGCTGGGCGATAATTCGATCACGATAAAACGATATGAAGAGTGGATTTACTGTAGTAACACTCACTGCACCATGGTATTGTGGCAGCAATGTGGGATATTCACATTGAATTTTATTACAGGAGTAATGGTATATAATTATAGTATGTATGTATTTGTGATTAAGCTATAGCATGTGTGCATTTATACTGAAGGTTTTTAGACTACCGTTTTTCATACAAGTAGGCTACCGAGGAAACTATGTAGTTTCAAAATATAAGCTGCTGTCGGTTAATGAAGATTTGATGGATGAACTCGCGGCTCGATTGGACTCCCGTCGTGTCAGAAAGTGATAAGACTTTCAGTTCTATGGACGGCGCCATCTTTGATATCACTTTGGTCACTGTCATCCCTGGTGAAAAAAAACAGCATATGCTGGTAGGTATGTTTTGATGCTGGGATGCTGGTTAGGTATGTTTTGGTGCTGGTTTAAGCTGGTCCTTTGCTGGTTTATGCTGGTCCTTTGTTGGTTTTTGCTGATTTATGCTGGTCATGTTGCTGGTCAAGGACCAGCATAAACCAGCAAAGGACCAGCTTAAACCAGCACCAAAACATACCTACCAGCATATGCTGGTTTTTTCACCAGGGGTTATGGTTACTGGTAAGCAATACCGGCTTGACTCCCGTTGCTCGTTCATACAGACAGTATTTGAGACACAACTGTACGTTGCTGTGTGAACGGGACATTTTGAGACTCACACCTGTAAGTAAATGCGGTTGTCAATCCCAAAAACAAACGGTGTGAACGTAGGTTAATATTAATGCCAGAATTGCCACGATAAGCTTGGCCCTTACAGATGGCTAAATAATACTAAGTAAACAACAGATAATAGTTTATAGCAGTGTGTAAATGATGATTCAATGATCACTGTAAACAAGATGTAATAGTCATTGGTTTAAATGACCTGCTTTTGAGTGTCTGTAATGATAACTTTGGATGGGAGTATGATTTAGTAAGCAGTTCACCATTAACCAGAGTGTTTTGAACTAAAGGTTAGATGTAATTGTTGTAAGACCCATAACGTGGGAGCGAAGTGATACTGACATTACCCTATACTGTAAGTGGAGCAAGATAATTATTATAATGACGACAGTAATGCTGCCTGTGAGGTCAGATTGTATTAAAGGAAAACCCTCTCTTCTTTGTTAACCACAGTACTTTTTCATTCAGATGGCATGTGTGAAAAAACAAGAACACTTATCCTTTGCATGTTCATTCTTATGTCTTTTTGTGTCAAAGCAAAACAAATAACAACAGCAAATAAAGCCGCATTGACGTAAGGCTTTACATTAGGCTGCATTGTATGTGATCCAGGGTTTAGCATTCACCTTGAGACCGGTTTGGTGATGTTCCAGGATGGCCCAGCATGTGTCGGAGGGTCATTAATCAGAGGCAGAGAGAGATCAATAAACCCGATCATTAGTCTCATCAGCTGCTTAACGGCGAGCTGAGATCATCCGATTCGCCTACAGATCTGGCACTTCACCCAGGAGAAACTGTTTAGTGTCATGTTCACTGCGTCTCATGATGGAACGTTGCCTGTGTAGAGAAGCAACTATGGTTGATGGTTTTTACTGTCACAGGACAACCAGATCTGCTTGCTTCTACAAATAAAACAGACTGGAAATAGGCAAAGTGATGAAATTCTGTCATTTCTCACACAGTCTTTCAAACTTGTGACTTTCTTTTTAATTTTGTGATAAACAGACTAAAACTTAAGGTTTTATTTGTAGAAAATACTTCAGCCTAGTTCTCAAAGCTCTGCTTGCTTTCAATTCAGATGTGACGTGTTTTGCAAGTTTCCAAATGTCATTGATTCTCAAGTGTCTTGTCATTGACGTCAAACCTGCTGCAACACCTCTTGAATACGACAGCAGAAAGATTTATGTGAATCATTATCCACATTTTGGTCATGTAGACTACTTTTATTATGTTTTAATGAGCTCACCGAAAAAAGAATCAAAATTTGTAGTTTGAGCACATTAATGGGATAGTTCACCCAAAAATTCACAAATTCTGTCATTAATTACTCACTTTCATGTTGTTCTAAACCCATAAGACCTTCGCTTATCTTTGGAACACAAATTAAGATGTTTTTGATGTCTTTTTGACCCTGCATAGACAGTAACACAACTGACACGTTCAAGCCCCAGAAAGGTAGTAAGGATGTCATTAAAATAGTCCATGTGACATCAGTGATTCAGCCGTAATTTTATGAAGCTACGAGAATACTTTTTGTGTGCAAAAAACAACAACAAAAAAAAACCTTTATTATCACAATGCATGCTTGTGGTACTCTTGTGAATAGTGGCAGAGAATGACATTGAAGAAACAAATTGTTGAATAAAGTCATTTATTTTTGTTTTTTTGTGCACAAAAAGTCTTCTTGTAGCTTCGTAAAATTTTGGTTGAACCACTGATGTCACATGGACTATTTTAACAATGTCCTTACTATCTTTCTGGGCCTTGAACATGGTAGTTGCGTTGATGTCTATGCAGGGTCAGAAAGTTCTCGGATTTCATCAAAAATATCTTTATTTGTGTTCTGAAGATGAACAAAGGTCTTACTGGTTTGGAACGACATGAGGGTGAGCAAATAAAGACAGAATTTTCATTTTTGGGTGAACTGTCCCTTCAATTTGTCATTAAGTAACTCGATAACATGGTCATTACATGTTTATCTCAAACTGAGGGAAAGAAAGCGTGACTTTCGATGTTCTCATTCCTGTAAAAGTTCTCAGTGGAAGTTTCTCTTTTTATTCTAACTCTTTCTCTCTTCTCTCACACTCTCGGCGGATTCCATGTTGACACCTGAAAGTGTGAATTATTCATTTCTTCAGGCAGATGAAGAATGGGTGGCAGGGGCACGTGATGCACTCACACTCATGCACACACACTTACATACACAAACACAACACTCAAACATATTCATGAGAGCACATACTGTACATACACTACCATTTAAAAGTCTGAGGTCAGCAGTAATTTTTTCGGAAGAAAAGATGCATAAAATTGATAAAACATGATAGTAAAGACTTTTTTTTTTTTTAAATCTATTTGAAATAAATGCTTTTCTTTTTAACTTTATATTCATCATAAAAATTATCATGATTTCAACAAACATTACAGAGCACAAGTGTTTTCAACACTGAAAAAGAAATGTTTCTGGAGCACCAAAACAGCACATTAGAATAATTTCTGAAGGATCATGTGACACTGAAGGCTGGAGCAATGATGCATAAAATTATATATATATAGAATTTTTTTTTTTGTTTGTTTTTCATTTTGAAAAATGTCCCTTGGTATTTTTAAAGGGTGGTTTGTCATATTTTGTTTCTAATTTTTGAAGACATTTTGTCACCACTGTCTATAGAAAAGTAAACTAGCAGCTAGTAAACCCATATACACACAAATAGAAAAATATAGCTCTAAAGTACATCACTGTGCATTGCATTTTGCTTCTGGCTGCGTCTGTGAGAGTTTGTGCATTTTTCAAAAGAAATCTGCAACTTCAGTTCCCCATAGAGAGTCAGCATATGATTCATGTGACTTCTGTAGAAGGCTCTGTTATTATAATATAAAGGACATAAATATTAATCACAATATTGCATCTAAATTACACAACAAATGCATCACAATGTAAAGTTCATCATATAGTACTTTAATATCTCACCCAATGTACAAGATGTGGACTTGGGCTTTGCAGAAACTGTTGATAATCATGTGGAAATAATGTTTGTAGAGATGATCATATATAATGAGGATGATAATACAGGTCACACTCATAACAATATGATTTGTTTTCCCCCACAGGTCAGTCGTGTTTTGAAACCCGGTGGCCGTTTCATCTCCGTCACGTTTGGACAGCCACATTTTCGTAAGAGACTCTACGCTCGAGCGGAGTACGACTGGTCTATCAAGCACTATCACTATGGCAGCAGCTTCCACTACTTCCTGTATGTTCTCACCAAAGGGGAGGAGCTTAGCCCGGAGGACGCTGCGTTGGAGAGGAGACTGCTCGAGGAAGCTGAGGCTCCGCCCACCGATGTACGATTTCAAGAACCGGATTCTGAGGACTTCCTGAATAACATTGGATTATAGGGATTTTCAATCAAAAGACTGTTGACAGACTTTTTTTATACATTTAAATGAACAGTTCACCTAAAAAATACTTTTTTTTTTTATCATTCTCCCTCATGTTGTTCCAAATTCATTCGATTTTATTTCTTCCTTGGAAAAAAAAAAACATTTAAATTGTTGTTGTTGTTGTAGTTTTTGGAGTTTGACATGCCCCATCTCCATTCATTTTCATTTACATTTGTGTTCCAGGGAAGAAAGTAAAACATTTAGGTTTGAAACAACATAAGGGTGAGTAAATCATGACAGAAATGTAATTTTAGGGTGACCTATCAATTTATCAGTTTTCTTGACTAAAAGAGGATTACTCAGTTTTTTTTTACTGCCGCTAAAATAAAACAAAACACAGTAAGGTCTCCTCAGGGATCCTATAAACTTTTGAAATGACATGTTTGACTTTTCAGCCACTCTGAAACGGCTTAGAATTGGTTCAACACTTGGACTTGGAACAGCTATATGCTTTTAAACAATTTCTTTTAAATATAGCCTTTTTACCATGCTTTTTTAGGATGCTTTGATGTGAATTTGTACTCTGTCTGTTCTGCATTTTCTGTCTCTCTGGCCTATTTCTCTGTGTGATTGTGTTGATTGGTATGACAAGGTTGAGTGCTTGACACCTGCACACTTGTGCAGAGACAAATCTGTCACAAACGCTTCTCAAACAACAAATAAACAGACAGACAGAAAACAAACAGCCCCGCTGTGTGCCAGAATATGACAGACGTGTCTGCGCTCTTTTGGATGAGGAATGGCTGCAGTGAATCGGAGGAGGCCATTAATAAACCAGAAATCATTTATTTTTAATTTAGCTCTGGAATGTAATTACCGTCTATTTTTAAGACTTGAGGAAGGTGCCTGAATTTCAGAACAGCTTCCTGTGTGCCAGTGTGAACATAGATTGATTTTTATAGTAAATAGAGGAAAGTTATTCTTGATCCAGGGGAGACCAAAACACATTTAAACCCACACTATGTTTGTGGGTGGTTGCCAAGGTGTTATGAGTTCTTTTTAGAATCTTGCTGGGCAGTTGCTAAGATGTTCTGAATGGTTCCTAGATGGTCTCCACACAAAAGGCCACCCCAAAAGTGATATTTGTATTCCTAAATATGGCTTGGGTAAATCTATGGCCTTTTTTCAATCATTTTATTGTCTTCCAGGCAAAAACCATAAGGATGATCATTTGGAAAACTGAAGGTGATTGATTTTAAAGCCCTAACACTGCAAAAGTAATGGTGAGCATGTACCTTTAAATAGTAGTGGTTCATATACCAGTAGCAGTTTCATAAACCTTTAGTTCAGAGTTGATTGTGTCCAGATTTAATGTGTTATCTGTGAAAGCTGATGATGTAGTCACAGGTCTTTCCCCTTCACTGAAGCGCTAAAGCAGTGACGTCAGGACAGGAATGGTATCAGATAGACGCCTGTATCAGGTGAGCCACGAGTATCAGGTGTAGATTTATACTGTGATCGTATCCTCACGACATGCTGTGTGACGGTTCCTCAGGAACCCAGTGCTGCCTAAACATCATAAAGCTGCTGCAGAGAACAGGAGACCCTGATTAGTCTAATGGCTTATGTGTTGTTTACCCCCTCGCAGTGCAAACCCACACGCAAGCTTTACTTCATATTGACATTTAAGACCATGATGTTCAATAATGTACTTTTGAATAATTGATTAAGAGTAATTTCAGAGGTGTACTTGTAAGATATTTTTGAGGTGGTGTCTTGTCTTGGAGAAGAACTGGAACAGTCTTTGTGTAGTACTCAACACATTCAATTCTGCATGTCATGGACAGTTGTTGTTATACTGACAATAATAATGCCTTGTTTGAAAGTTAAAAAAGGTTAAAAAGCCTTGAAGTTTGATGGATAGGTAGATATACAGGCTATTAGACAAACAGAAGGATAGGCCGATGGATGAATGGTTAGTTAAATGGATAGATGAATAGTTAGACAGAAGGATGGATGGTTGATGATAGATAGACAGACAGACAAATGGATGGATGGATGGATGGATGGATGGATGGATAATAGACAGATGGATAGATAGATTTGAATCCATAAATGGATGGATTGATCGTAAGATGGATAGATAGAAGGATGGATGGATGATAGATAGATGTGAATGGATAGATGGTTGGACAGATAGTTGGATAGATAGACAGATGGATAGATGGACAGATAGATAGACAGACGGATGAATGGATGGATGATAGATAGACGGATGGATGGATGGATGGATGGATGGATGAGGACGGATAGATTTGAATCCATAAATGGATGGATGGATCAAGATGGATAGATAGAAGGATGGATGGATGGATAAATAGATGTTAATGGATAGATGGACGGACAGATAGTTGGATGGATAGATGCACAGATGGATAGATGGACGGATGGATGAATGGACAGATGGATGGATGGACGGATGGATGAATAATAGATAGATAGAAGGATAGATGGATGGATGGATGGATAGTTAGATGATAGATTGACGTATGTATGGATAATAGATAGATGGACGGATGGATGGATGGATGCATGGATGGATAGACGGATAAATTAATGGATGGATGGACAGATAGATGGATAGATGGATGTGAATCCATAGATAGACAGATAGATAAAATTCAACTTAAATTCACACTCATGAATTGAAAGGGAACCTGTTTTTTAGTTCAGAATTTTTCTGAATGGTTATCAGTGGAGAAAGAACCTTACTGAGTCCAGATGGTGTAGTTACGACATCTACCAGCAGGCGCTAGTCAGACCTGGCTAACCTGCCAAACCTTGACCCCTTTGGTGCATCCCTCCCTCTAGTTTACAGACAGATCTCTTTCATTGGTCTCTGTTATTGCCCACACAAGAAAAGAATCAGAAATGATCACTTGACACTTTAATATCATTAATCAAAGATTGAGATGCTCCTGTTTATCAAAGCTCATGTTTCTGTAGGAACAAATGCGTGCTGTTGCTCAGCAGGGGGAGGGGTCAGGAGTCAGGACACACCATTACATCATCATCCAGCAGCGGCAGCAACAACATAGGCCGTGGTATTGATAGCAGACACATAAACCCTCTGCTCACAGCAGCCAGCTCCACTGACAACACAAGGGTAAACATTTCACTAAGCTGTGTGTGTGTGGTTAATACTGCTCATATGGTCAAAGCAGGAGCATTTTTGGAGTAGAGGGCAGCGCTTCAATACCTAATTGGTTGATTTCATTATTTTGTTTAATATAAACAGTTTGACTAAATCAGTTATCCTCTGTGTGGCATCTATTCATTATTGTTGAAAAATCAAAATTAAATCATAATGAGGTTTAAACTGATATGGGGGCAGCCGTGGCCTAATGGTTGGGGAGTCTGGCTTGTAACTGAAAGGTTGCAGGTTCGAGTCCCAGGTCCAGCAGGGACCACCCTCAATACCATGACTGAGGTGAGTCGCTTGAGAAAGGCACCGAACCCCCAACTGCTCCCTGGGTGCCGCAGCGATAGCAATATGGCTGCCCGCTGCTCGGGGTGTGTGTTTGTTCACTACTCACTTCTGTGTGTGTGCACTTGGATGGGTTAAATGCAGAGCACAAATTCCAAGTATGGGTCACCATACTTGGCCACACGTCATGTCCTGTCCTTTCCTTTCCTTTTCCTTTTCCTGATATGGGTTTTTTTTCAGTAGCCCAAGCTGAGAGAGAGCTGGGTAAGCAATACAATGCTCTTATGGACATAACATAATTTAACATGAATATTTACATATTTACATTGTCATATATTACATATGAATGGAAGATAACTACATTTTTTGAACTGACATAAGAGTGAACTACAGCTTCTATAAATTAAACCAGACTCTGATAATGTCAAATATGGCCAAAATGGGCACATATTATCAATATTGGCAAATACTGGCACATTTTTATACGTTAAATATCAGTCTGTCACTGTAGTTTGCTGTAGATAGTGGGGATTTCAGTTCATTCCTATTAGGTTCACAAGTTCCTCTTTAGCTGTATAGCGCAATACACAAAGGTTATTTTGTGATGAGCTGCAGATTCTGAAACATCATTCCTATTCCACAAGCTGCTCATCAACTCGAAGCAAAATGATAGGAGGATCATAAGAATGTTACGTCCCAAGCCAATCCCTAAACCCAATCCTGAAACATGATTGGTTGACAGGAATGTTGTACTACAACCAACCAGGATGTGTATCCAGGATCATATCCTACTTGGCCTTGGATAATCACAGTAAGCAGAGCCACGCTGAGGCAAGCGACGAATGAGAATCTGGTTTGCAACATTTCCAGATGCCATTTGTTGTTTCTCTACAATGCTATTTAAAATTATAAAATGCCCAAAGTGTGAGTATTTGGTTTAGCTAAATTACAGTGACATCAATTCCTGTTTGGGTGAATGCGAATCCGTGCATATTTATGGTTCATACCAGCCAGTTCAAACACTTGAGAATTTGCTGGAAGAAAATATGTTATTATCTCTAATAAGGAAGATCGAAGTAGCACTAAATGAGAGCTGCAAACTGGGATGAATCAAGGACAATGCTCTTAAATCAAATGTCTTTCTCTCTCCCGCATGCTTTTCATTTCTTCCGGCAGAGAGCTCATTCTTTGAGAATCTTAGAATGTCATCTCTCCCTCTTTCTTCCGTTATCACGCTGTCATTATCTGCCGAGAGTTGGGCTTTCCATATTGGGTCAGGCCACAGCGTCGCTCAGTCACTCCAGAGCTGCCGCAGGCCGCCTGTCTGTTCAGATAGTGTATCAGTAATCTCCAGCTCTGAGCAGCCTGTGTGAAGCGGTAAGGATTCCCCTGGGCATTGGAGCCGTTCAGGAACACTGCAACAGCCATGAAGGTGTATTAATAGACTGAGATGGCAAAGCTGAGTGTCCTTGACTGCGCTTGAGTGACTGTCTGATGGACTTTCTGCTTCTGTGTGAGGACCTCGTCGAGTCTTGAGAATTAACACACTGATGACAGGAGTCTGTGATAACCGTTGAGGTTAAACTGCCATTGATCATTTGGTAATTTTAGCAGCCAAACTTGAGCTTGGGTCAACTGGAGTTATAGGACGTTATCAGGAGTATTGGAGTTTAAATTGATTTAGGTAAGCCTGACTTGTTTCCAGATGGTTCCTGAGCCTCATTGCACACATCGGACAAAGCTGACCCAAAGCCCACTCGTGGGCGCATGACGACACAGATCACGGATAAAAGCCATTGATTCTCTTGCGGTTGAATTGCACACAGCGTATGTGTGTCTGACTGTGTGTGAAGAAAAACATCAATAGTGCTGTAAAATCTAACTGCATTTCAGAGTGTTCGGTGTAAACAGGAAGCAGCATGTGGCTCTATCCAAGCTGTGCAGAAACAATATTCAGCTTAAATGAACAACCTCAATAGAAAAACGAGTCTGAAATCACCACTAACATCCCGATTGCATTGTTACTTGGTCTGTTTACTAGCTAGCATGACTTTAAGGTACGACATCTTCTATTAAAGGGAAAGTTCACCCCAAAATCAACAAATTATCATCATTTACCCATCCATGTTGGTCCAAACCTATATGTGACCCTGGACCACAAAACCAGTCTTAATTGGCATGGGTATATTTGTAGCAGTAGCCAAAAATACATTGTATGGGTCAAAATTATTAATTTTTCTTTTATGCTAAAAATCATTAGGATATTGAAGATCACATTCCATGAAGACATTTTGTAAATTTCCTACCATAAATATATCAAAACTTAATTTTTGGTTAGTAATATGCATAGCTAAGAACTTCATTTGGACAACTTTAAAGGCGATTTTCTCAATATTTTGATTTTATTATTATTATTATTTTTTTTTGCATCCTCAGTTTCCAGATTTTTAAATAGTTGTATCTCGGCCAAATATGTCATATCCTAACAAACCATATATCAATGGAAAGCTCAATTATTTAGCTTTTAGATGATGTATAAATCTCAGTTTCAAAAAATTGACCCTTACGACTGGTTTTGTGTTCCAGGGTCACAAATGTTCTTCTTTCTTCTGCAAAACACAAAAACAAAATTGGACCCAACTGACTTTCTTTGTATGGACAAGACAAAAAACACTTTCACAGAAGAAAAACATAATTGTTTTTTAAATCCTAAAACATCAACACTAGTGTTGGACTGAATTGAATCAACATAAACTGACTCGAATTCATTAATGTCTTTGCCGCCTTTGGTAGAACTGCTTATAGCTGAACTGAACGTTTCAAACTGATAAACACTCAGCTGAGCTAAAAAATAAGAACTATTGACTTTTAGAGAATCTGAACTGTCTCCATAGTCGAGTTTCTATAATTGGTTCTGTTGTTTACCTGTATATTTCTGTGAACCTGCTTCTATTGCAAAAGCACTATAGAAATTTAAGACTTGACCTTTAATTTTGGGGTGTACTGTCCCTTTAAAGATTTAAAGGAAATGGTCAAATGATTTCCATCAAGGCCTAAAATCCATCCAATCTTCCAATGTCTGTTTTATGTTGATGTGCAGCAGATCCTCAAGTAAATGTAACAGCAAAGAGCTCAAAGCTCTCACAGGGCCTTATGCCACAAGAACAATCTCCCTGTCATGAGTGTGAGCTTAGCCTGAATCACTCGGAGTGTGATTACATGGCCATCAGAGCTGGTGCCAAACTTCACTGCGTCCTTTGGGAAGTACAGGCCTGGAGTGCTTTAACACTCTTTCCATACATACTCTTCCATCCAAGATTTGAGAGGAGATGACAGGCTGAAACAAGACTGCACTTCTGGGCTCCACAGTAAGATACAACCATCCTGACATGAATTATACTGAAACATTAATATTTCATTTGATGACAACAGCTCGATATGGTCACTTAAAACTGCTCTGGGATATTTTTTAAATGTGGACATATTTGTTTCATCAGCTGATGGATAGTATTTGTGCCTTGTTTGTTAGTAGGCCTGTTTCTAAATGCAGATGGGTTCACTAGCAGGCTGTGCATGTTATGATGACCTCAAAATAAATATTTGTGTCTTGTTTAATGCAATCAAATGATGACAGAAAAGCACATCTGTATATTCTTCCACCATTTATTAATTCACCAAATACAGTGAAAATGGTATTTTAATATGCAATGATTCATTCTTAGAATGTCATGACATTTTTTGTTGCTTTTTTGCTTAATAAAACGATGTTCCATTATTGAAAAGTATTAAGGTTTCATGCACAACAAACCATAGTCAGTTTCTTTAGAATAATGGTACAAAACAAAGCAAAAAAATCAAATCAACAAAAGAAACGTAATGTCCAAAAACCTGTCAAATAACAAGAAGTTATTTGAAGATATTCGTAAACAGTGCAGTAGATTTCTAATATCGCCATTTTTCTAACAAATTCATCAACAAAGCTCAAGTCACAGTTTACGATTTCCATATAACAGTAGTTCAACACAGATGTGTATGTGTGTGTGCAAAAAACCCCAGAAACATTCATTCATCAAGTCTTTTTTTCTTAAAAAACAAAAACATTCCAACCAAACCGAATTATACTCTCGTCCCTGTCTAAAGATTTTTCTCTGAAATATAAACATCATTGTTGATGAATCTTTAAGACGACATACTAGCATATCATTTTAAATAACAAATATTTAGATATAAAAATACAAATATGACTTTTTTTTAAAAAGAAGCGTGCCGGGTAAGATTCATGGTGGCACCTCTGTTGGCACCGAAGTGAAAGTTCATGCAAAGAGATGGACACGACAAAAAAAAAAAAAAAAAAGTGAGGAGCTGATGACAAAAAAAATCAAAATGTATAAAACTTAGGCTTGGAAGAAATCGAAATGCATTCATGTTGGGTTAATTACAAGATGTGGTAATACACAATGTTCCTCTGTGCTGTACTGATGATGATGTGAATCCGTGGCGCAGGTGCGCAAATCAGCTGCAGTGAAGGGCAAAACAATAGATCACCAAACGACGCTTCAAAGACTACACGCTTCAACACCTGTGGGCATGTGTATGATAATATTCTCAGTTTCTGAAAAAGAATATGATGCAAAATAGCGAAAGAAAATATTCACATTGCACCATCCGTACATAGAGTTCGTTTATCATTATGGGAGCTCAATGTGTGTGAGATCTAAAATGTCTCTAAAAGCAGCAGTCGGATTGAAGTCGACGCTCAAGGCAGATCCATATATGTGTATGTGTGTGCGTGTATTAAGGGGAAGGTCTTTGAGCTAAGATACTGTACATCTATAGTAACAGAGCGTAAGATGCGGTTCAGTCTTCGGTTGAACTTCGTGTTGCTTACAGCGCTTTTGGAAGATGATAGTCGTGGAATAATAATGGCAAGTCCATCCATCTTTATTCACAGAGCCGCAGCGCGCAGCCTCAACAACATCTCCGACATCTTCCTCAAAGCTTCCATGTCGTCTGTTTTGGAGAATTGCCAGCAAACCCCAAAGGAAATTCCGTCTCCCTTTTTAGTTTAGTCTCCTCGTGGTTCGAGCGTCGTGCCACCGTCCCTCCATCTCTTTGCAGTCTTCTTCACATGCACAATCGACAAGTGCTTCGAATCGGTGATAAAAAATTGAAATGTCTGCAAGGCATCGCGCGGGTTTAAACGCCCGGTGATGATTTGTCGGTCATGCCTTTCAGTACCTCATCTATTCGGTCGTCCTCGATGACCACTGGAAAGAAGAAGACAGACAGCTCATGTCAAGACTTCGGCAATCTACCATGTGCGCGCTTGGAAACTGCGCAACAAGACGCGACACACCACAAATGCATTCAAATGTAAAAATGCACATTAATGCGTAACAGTATCACCTAAACCAAAGCCATTACTCAGTCAGGATGCATGAAATAGCATATTTGGACATACTGACGGAGGCTGGTGATAGTTTGACATTTCTACAGATGTCAAATTGTCCTAACGTCAAAATTCCATTCCATTCGTTTAACGTGCATTTAAATGGATAATTCACTTTATGCTGTTCCAAACCCGTATGGCTTTCTTTTATGAAATGACAGGCTGTGTCACCATTCAGTTTTATTGCATATTTTTTCCCATATTTTTTCCCATGCAATGAAAGTGAACGGGGCTGTCATTCTCCGTAACATCTCCTTTTGTGGTGCACATACAAAAAGTGAGAGAAAAGTCTCTTAACATTCTCACCTCTTTTCGCTCTGCCGATCTGTCCAAGTTTTGGAGGTCTTTTCGCCTGCGACGCTCCGAAGAACGAGTTGGTGTCCTGCAGCCCGCAGCTGAAGGACATCTGACTGACATCGTTGTCTGCTCCGTATCCGCTCATTTTCCCTTCTCCGTAGGGCAGAACCTCGGACATGACTGTTGAAGGACGGGCTGGCGACGCAGAAGGCGCTAATAAAACTGATGTAGATAGGCAGCTACGGTGGATATGGCAACTATCCCCGCAAAACAAGTGCACTTCTTGTTGCTTTTTGCGTAGATATCCCCGCGCGTAATTGTCAGACTCCTCGCACCGCCAACTTCCAAACGGACTGGAGTGCTCGGTGCAGAATGAGAGAGAGAGCGAGAGCGCGCACGGCTGAGTGTACGACTACATCAGCGGTCGGGTGAAGTCTGCTGTAAGATACGGGAGATCCCGCGATCATAAAGGAAACCCGGGCGGAACAGTGAAGTCATCCATCCGGGCGTGTGTGTGTGTGTGTTTAGGAGAGAGAAAGAGAGATAGAAAGAGAGAGAGAGAGATGGGGACTCCAAGAGGTGCAAGGGTGGCCCCATCAGGCGAAAACTGAAAATGGCGAGAGGAAATACTGAAATGCGCTCTGCAGTCGCTCCTTTGTATGTGACGCACGGTTTTCAGGGGCTGCTTTGGAAAGCCTGTGGTTGGGAAGCTGAAGAGGAAAAGATTGCAAGATATACCTTATTTATGGAGCTCAGTTGAATTTCAACAACTTTATACTGCAACCTTTATTGTACCGTTACATTTTGTTGCAGAGCATATATGTGTATTTATTCAGCTTTGGGGTTTTTTTTGTCCTAGGGGTTCATTTTTATTTAAATTTAACATTTTTAGAGATTTTTGTTATGACCTCACGTCAAAAATTCTCCAATCGTTTTACGTTTAATTAAAATTTGAAATTCTGTCATTTGCTCAATTTTGGGCACTTTTTTTGCCCTAGGGGTTCATGTTTTATTAAAATATAATAATTTGGATTTTTTTTTTGATCTGCCTCCTCATCAAAAATGATCAAATTCTCGTTTAACATGCATTTGAAATGGATAATTAAATTAACAATTCAAATTTATTATAAGTTATTTGCTCATTTGGGCACATTTTTGTCCAAGGGGTTATTTTTATTTAATTTTTAAAAAATATATATTTTGGAAATTTTTGATTTTAACATGCATTTAAACAGATAATTTACTAAAATAAAATTCTGTCATTTGCTCAACTTTGGACACTTTTTTTTTGTCCTAGGGGTTCATTTGTGATGTTGAGGCAAATCAAAAAATTCCAAAATATTATATTTCAATAAAAAAAATGAACCCCTAGGACAAAAAAATGCCCACATGAGCAAATAACAGAATTGTATTTTTTTTTATTTAATTATCCATTTAAATGCATGTTTAAAAAAAATAAATAAAATAATAATAATAAATGGATTATTCACTTAAAAATTAAAATTCTGTCATTTGCTCAATTTTGGGAACTTTTTTTTCACTAGGGGTTTATTTGTTATATTATTAAAATATAATACATTGGAAATTTTTGATCTGCCCTAATCCCAAAAATGATCCAGTCGTTTAACATGCATTTAAAAGAATAGTTCACTTAAAAATGAAAATGATGTCATTTGCTCACTTTTTTGTTGTTGTTTCAAACACATAAAATATAATTATTATTCATTAAAATCGTTTTTTTCTCCCCCTTAAAACAGGTTTATTTTTGTTAAATTAAGGTCACATTAAATCTACTACACGTTCTCCATTAATTTTTTTGTGCTACTTTTCAAATGCATTTTACATATTTTATTAATATGCATAATTACCCTTATCCCAGACCCAGACTTTAAATCTTAAAATATGAAAATTCATCAAAATATTAAATGTTACTTTTCTGTTTATATGATAAAGCTTATAAACAGAAATGTTACAGTCAGTTGGTGTGGACGCTAATAGGCTGGTTATCGGTCTCTGTGTGAACGGTCATGTAGCTTTGGGAGACAAATAAGTTTACAAATGCATTTTATTCCATAAATGTTTAAAAGAACGCTTTTAAACGTGTTATTTGTCTACTAATTGAATAAAGAACCCATTCAAACCAGTGTTTGCCTTTTAGTTTTCTCTTCGCTTTGCGCACCTTAGTGGCTTTAGAGTTCAGCTGAACTGTCTAACAATAACCTGTTTATTTTGTTACGTTGGTAAATGTAATGACCATTGTCTTCCGGTTCCCGATAAGTGGAGGTTAAGAAGAATCTGGAAAAGGCTTTGTAACTATCATTTGTTTTGATTCACGTAGCCCGATTAGATTCACGCCGGGAAAATGTCACCGCGTAACACGCCAGTGCTGCTGCTGTGCAGGCGTCATCAGCGCACGTCACGCTCAGCGTCGTCTGTCCTCGGTCTCCAGATGCCGGAAGCTGTTCGTCACCGTGGCCCACCTGTTGCCTTTCCGATACTTCCTTTGAATTAATTGTATTTGAATGAAGGCTAAATAGAGGTTTATGGTAATGATGCACCTGTCTGGCATGCATATATCTATATACACGAAGTAACGTATTTCAGCACCCTGGATAGAGCTCACAATGCTTCTAAAATTATCTTTGAATGGTTTTTGGATTATGTATGCTTATAACGTGTGAAATAAACCTATAACTTATATCTTACTGTATCCCCTGCAGAATTACAACTAGTGAGCATGCAGGCTTTTTTTCTGTGAATCAACTCAAGCATTAGATTGTTGGCATGGCAACAGTCCTCAGAAGACTGCAGTTCTCAAAGCTCATTTTCATATCTTCACTGTCCTTATGAGCAAAAGGATTTTCATAGTCTGTGCCGCTCCACTGCTCGAGTAAATGAATGAATGACAGTAGGCCGATCCACACCGACAAGTCATTTGAAATCCACAGTGGTCTGGCCTCTGAAATAAACCTTATTTTAGGGATCTATGAAAAACTCCAGAGCGTACACTGTGGTGTCTTAGATGGGTGATTGTCTGTTATATTTAGACATTGGCAATGCTGCTGAACTCAAAAGCTTCTCCAAATTGCCATTGACACTTGAGTCTGCGACAAACAGCACTTTTGTTTTTTTCTTGTTACAACGCCACCGAAAGGCCAAACTGTGTATTTTTTTCTTGTGTCATCAGTTTTATCTCGTACATATGTCTAACAAGTTTGGTGAAAATGTCTCATTCCGTTCAAAACTTATCGCCATTAAAAGAGACCCCCCCCGCTTTTGAATATTTTCGCGTCCTGTCGCGAATGTCGAAAATGCTTTTTTTGTTCTATAATAATCTTTCTGCAGTGAATTGGTTCTTATCAGGAAAACATAGAAGGAGTTTACATAAGTTGACATACGTTTTTTTAAAAAAAAAAAAAAGTTAAAAATTTCAGAAATGAAATCGTAGATAGCCATTTTCTTTTTTTGAGCCGTTTTTGAGCCGATGGTTAATTTTGAATTTATAAATGTTTTTCTTGTCTCTAAAGCAATACTCAGACCAGGCTTAAATTAAAGGAAAAGTTCACTTCCAAAACAAAAATGTACAGATAATTTACTAACCGCAAGTTTAAACTTCCACACTCCGGGTGTTTGTTCACTACTCACTACTGTGTGTGTGCACTTGGATGGGTTAAATGCAGAGCACAAATTCCGAGTATGGGTCACCATACTTGGCTACGCATCACGTCTTTTCCTTTCCTTTCCTTTCCAAAATGTCGTTTAAATGCAGCTTCAAAAAGGGCTCTAAATGATCCCAGCTGAAGAAGAAGGGTCTGATCTAGCGAAACGGTTATTTTCTATTCTTATATTAAAATTAAAATACATACTTTTAAACCTCAAATACTCGTCTTGTCTAGCTTTGCATGTGCATGCATTTCGGTTCAAGAGAGTTATGGTCTTATTTTCTTCTCCAGCTTCAAAATCGTCCTACATCACTGCAGAAGTACCGACCCAGTGTTTACAAAGATAAAGTGCAAACAAGTTCAAAAGCCCTTTACAAAAAGTAAAACAGCGATGTAGGATGATTTTGAAATTGGAGAAAAGTTTTTGACATACTATTACTCTCTTGAACCGGAATGCACAGAGCATGTGCAAAGCGAGACAAGATGAGTATTTGAGGTTAAAAAGTGTATAAATGAAATTAAAAAAAAAACAAAACAAAAAAAAAAAAAACAATCATTTCGCTAGATAAGACCCTTCTTCTTTGGCTGGGATCATTTAGGGCCTTTTGAAGTTGCATTTATGTTGCATTTTGGAAGTTCAAACTCACTGAGCACCACAGAAGTCCATTACATAGAGAGAAATCCTGAAATGTTTTCCTCAAAAAATATAATTTCTTTACAACTGAAGAAAGAAAGACATGAACATCTTGGATGATAAGGGGGTGAGTAAATTATCTGTAAATTTTTGTTCTAGTGAACTTCTCCTTTAATGAGCAGAATAATGTCAGATCACTTGGTCTATCACTTATTGCCTTTCTTTTTTTTTTTCTTTCTTTCTTTCTTTTCTTTCTGTCCTTGTTTCCCTCTCTCAGGTGTTGTGTTCAGTCACAGAATTGGGCTGTGTGTGAAAGTGTCCTTTGGGAGAGTGTTTGCGGTCACACCGGCCTCTGCTGACTCATGCGCTGTAATTGCTGACTCACTCTCTATCCAGCATTAAAAAAACACCAGATCACAAAAAAACCTGAGTCAAATGAAAAACTGAGAACAGAATGAAGCAAAAATTGCACCGTTTTCAGGGGTGGGCGATGAAATGTGCAGATGCAGTGTATATATGAGATATGCGCCCTTCTTGTCAGGTTAAAGGTCAGCAAACATCTAGTTATGAAAAATTATGATTTTTTATTTAGTTGTGATGTCATTTCCACCGCAATAAACACTTTATTTTTAAATAATACATTTAATTTGTTAGTGTTTAACTTGTTGTTTAACAAATGTTAGTGTATTTAATTACAGCATTGTCAGTGAAGAACATGCCTAAAATTAAAAAAAGTGATGAGTGATGAAAACGAAAGAAAATCAATATCGGTTTGTCATTTAAGGCTAAACTATATTTTGTCGATGTATGTCTAAAGTGTGAAAATATTACGTGCAAAATTACCAGATATTATTGTGTGTATTTAGCATACTGAAAATGCTGGCATACATTTATAAAATTGCATGTTGTATTTTCTTTCATTTGTCTATTTTTAACAAAAAATCAGTAATAATTTATGATTACTTGAATTTCTGGATCTGGGAATTAGGAAAGGCCAAAGTTTGGGGTCTGTAAGATTTTATTTTATTTTATTTTTTAAAGAAATTAATACTTTTATTTATTAACGATGCATTAAATTGGTCAAAAATGACAGTAAACATGTTTATAAAGTTGCAAACAATTTCTATTTGACTATTGAACTTTGTATTTATCATAGAATACTGAAAAAACAAAGTATCACTGTTTTACAAAAATATTTAAGCAGCACAACTTTTTTCAACTTTGTTATGATGTAATTTCCACCACAATAATTTAATATTTTTAAATAATAAATGTAACTTTTCCAAACCTTTCTGTATTTAATTACAGCATTGTGAAGAACATGCATAAAATAAGATAAGTAATGAGCAAAGAACGTGAATGAAAATCAGTATCGGTACATCATAAAGTGCATTTTGCTGATTTATGCAAAATATTATGTGACAAATTACCAGATATTATTGTGTGCATTTAGCGTACTTAAAATGTTAGCTATAAATTTATAAAATTACATTTATGTTTTCTTCAATTTGTCTAGTTTTAACAAAAATCTGTAATAATTTTGGATTATTTGAATTATAAGAAAAAGGCAAAGTTTTAAAAAGTTTTGTTCTGAAAGTAATTAATACTTTTATTTATTAAGGATGCATTAAACTGGTCAAAAGTGGCAGTAAACACATTTATAATGTTGCAAATGATTTCAAATAAATGCTGTTCATTTTAAACTTTGTATTCATCATAGAATAATTTTAAAAAGTATCACCGTTTTACAAAAATATTAAGCAGCACAACTGTTTTCAGCAGAAAAAATAGATTTTTTATTTTTGGTGTGAATGAAAATTTCCACCATAAATAATAAACAAAAATAAATAATTTATCATTTTTAAATAATAAATGTAACTTTTGTATTTAATAACAACATTGTCAGTGAAGAACATAAAATAAGATAAAATAAAAATAAGATAAATGATGAGTAAAGAAAACCAAAAAACAAACAAACAAAACAATATCGGTCCATCATTTAAAATCATTTTGCTGATTTACGCAAAAAATTACCAGATATAGAATATTTAAAAATCTAGCTATAAATTTATTAAATTACATGTTGTATTTTCTTTCATTTGAAATTTGAAAAAGAAATATATATAATAAGAACATTTATTTTTAGTTATTTTTTTAACAATATTGCTGTTTTTACTGTATTTTTGGTGATCATAAGAGTCTTATTTCAAAAACATACAAATGTTTTAGTGTAAAAAATAAGAGGCAAGTTTGAAAATCAGCAAATATTTTTTGGAGAAGATTTCCAAGACACTCTTGTGACTCTTTGATATCCACCTTTCACTTTCCTGTACTTTCCTGTGCATCCATTAGTAAATGTTATGGTTCTGGCTTCCGGTCTCATCCCTGTCCAGCTAATTTTAGCTGTGCAAAACTGCTTGTTTTAAAGCTTGATATTGCAAACTTGTGCATCTTACCAAATTTAATGTATCATCTTAATTATGAGCAAAATGGTTTGACTGCAAACAGTTTTACTGTTTACTGCACGTCATTATTCTTCTCTTTATTTCCCTATAGCATTTACTTCCTCCCATAGGCTTACTTCCACATTGAAGAAAAGAGTGAATAACAAAAAAAGGGGGGGAGGGGGGGAGCTTCAGATCTCTCGGCCATAACAGTGCCCGTATTTGAAGAAACACCTGTAAAGCTATGTGAGAACAACACTATACCACCTTCTTTGCCACTTTGGCTCTGCTGGGTCAAATGTGAGATGTTGGCTTCTGTGCAGAAGATCAGGGTGGCAGTGTAATTGGCACCAGCTGATGAGTGTCTTTGAGCATTTGTTGGCCAGTTCACCGTATTTTCACACACACCCACACATTCTTTTCTCTGGAGCTTTTAATCAGAAACACTAAAGCAGGAACACGATACAGACAGCCTGTTTAAGCCTGCGGCACAGAAGCAGGTCTGTGTTCCCATCACTGGAGATGAGACTGAGGTGAGAGCGTACGCAGATGAGGCACACGCCATGGGCAAACAGCTGCACGCTGAGAAGCATAAGGAGTTACGTGGCTGCATGTTTTTTTTAAACTTAATGTGAAATTCTCTATGACCTTTTGTGCTCCTGTCACATAGCAGCAAATGTCTTTGTGTTTGTGCTGTTGTTGTTCTTGTCGCGTCAGCTATTTTATTCAATGTAATTTCCACATCATGACATAGATTTCACTTACAGAAAAATACAGATTTTTTGCACATACTAAAATATTTTCTGAATATATGACCATGATATTATCTGAAATATATGAATTTTGAAATATATTGAATTTTACACCTCATGGTATAGCATAATTTACTGTATATAATATATTATAGTATTTATTCATATTTTGAATTTTCTTTTATTTTCATATTTCCATTTTCATTTTAGTTAAATTTACTTATTTTATTATTATTTCTGTAAAGCCTTATATTATTATTAATTTTTTTAAACTAATTTAGTCATTTTAGTACTTCTTAAACTAACTTTAATTAGCAGCCATGGCAGCATTTTCTTTTATATATATATATATATATGTATATGTATATGTATATATCTTTATTTTAAAGTCAGTTTAATGTAAGTTAAAAGTTTAAAAATATATGGCAGCAACTGAACTGAACTTTTTAAGTTGAAGGGCAAGACGCAGGGGGCAGAGAATGAAAATTTTGAATTAATGCGAATTAATTAAAAAATCATTAATGCAGGAGATGCATTGATTCATGCAAATATATTTCCTTCACTTTTCTAGAGTCTGGACCTCCTTTGCCCTCTAGTGGTTTAATGTAAAATGACAAGAATTGCTGATAAATCCAGCATCATCAGAAGTTAAGTTTGACCTTCGCAAAGATGCTTTTTTTCTTCAAATATTTATTCTGCATCTCATTTGCTTATATTTAAAGAAAAAAAGTCAAAAGGAGAAAGTAAGTTTGTTGTGGGTAATTTACAGAGGTTGCTTGTAACAGGATCACAGCTGCTGTTGCATAAGAACGCTTGAAAGATTCCTTGCTGGTAAACACACACATCTCTCTCAGAGGAATTATGACTTTCCATGTCACATGCATTAATAAATCAGCAACTGAGTGTAGCAACAACTGAGGTATTTATGATCTAGAATCTGTATGTGAAAACTCCATATAATGCTGGAACAGAAGAACAGCAAGTACACAACAGTGTTTATTGACCAAACAGAAAATAACCTAAAACTTTACATGACAAGCTTAAAAGTTTGTCTTAAAGGAAATCAAAAACTCAAACAAATCTCATTCATAAATTAAGGCACTAAGCTTACCATATTAAATAACACTTTTTATTTTACATTTTAGCTTGATTTATACCAGCCATTCAGTACCATATATAACCATCATTTTTAACCATTTGATAAGTGCCAAACATGAGATGCAACAGAAAGTAAAACACAAAGACATTTGTTCATTATTATATTTAGCAAAATATCAAAGCATATTTGCTCTGACTTTATTTCATCCCAAACTGTGTAATGATGGCATGTTAGAGCTCTGAGAAACTTTTCACTTTTAACTACAGACCAGCTGGAATGGAAGCTTATTTCTACCAATAAATAAAAAATAAAGGTAACTGCGACTCGCTCAATCTCACAATTCAGACATTTTTCTCAGAATTGCATTTTTATAATATTTAGTTGTAAGATATAAACTAGCAATTCTGAGAAGAAAAGTCTTATTGTGTGTTTAAACTCGCAGTTATGAGATATAAACTGGGTTGTCGCGATAACTGCAATATTATAATATCACGGTATTGATGAGCTAATCGCAGAGTATGACAAGCAACCAAAAACCGGGATGTTCACCTTTTTTCATGAGGCTATGCCCTTCTTGTTTTACGCTTATTGCATGTGTACTTAAGGTTCATTAGGTTAATAACCGTAACAATAGTGAAGATATACAATAGTATTTTCACACCAACTAGCTCTTTTTTACGTCATTAAGACGGTGTACCATGTGAAGCGTACGTAGATCGGGTAGATTGCACTAAACAGAGAGAGAGCGACTGAGCATGCGCGATTACCTGCGTCTTACCTTCTTTAGGCCAAGTCATTTATTTGTTGACATTTGCCAACATTTGTCAGAATATGAATTAGTTTGTCATAACATCCTGTCAGCGTTTAAGGAGATTTTCCATGACTGCGTCAGCACTGTTCAATGCATTGAATCAATGGCATTATTCTCTATTTAGTAAAATATCAGTTTCTACTTGAGGTAACGCGTTTATCGTCGATTGAGCCTTGTGACATGGCGCTCAACGGTAAATTAATCAACACCAGTTTCATTTATGAATGATGCGTTTTTTAAATATTTTAGTCGACTCGTAGAGACGGTCCTCTGTCACCACCTCTTGGCATAACAGTGTAACTGTACTGACTAACAGTGCCCTACGGAGTAGAAAAATCGTATTGATTTGATTGAGAGATAAGAACGTTAAATTCTGTGAAGAAAAGTCTGAATTGTTAGATATAAACTTGCAACCTCGAGAAAAATTAAGTATCAGGGTCAGAAATTAATCAAACACGTTTCTGTTGAACTTAGAAATGCATTGGCCAATCAGAGACGGTTGGACTAGCTAGCGCTGAACTCCCCGGAGCTGTTGAGTGCAAATATCACCCCTTAATGGAAAAGTTAATTTCTGACCCTGGTCAGCATTATAAAAAAAAAAAAAAAGTAATTTTTTTTTTATTATGTGCAAGGTTATATCTCACAATTCTGAGTTTATATTTTGAGACATAACTGTGGCATGAAAAGTCATAATTGTCACACTGTGGTGGACATAAGCTTCCGTAGTAATATGTTAAAATTAAAATAATGAAACTAAACTGTGTATCAGGAATCTGTGCGGTTGCTTCTATTGCAGGTGTCCTGTTCACAGTATAACACTGTTTTAAAGTGTAAGGCTCTTTTGACAAGTAAATCATGTTTAGTACTTGCTGAAAGCCTTTTTTGAGATGAACCAAACATCTTCACAGTCTCTCAGGCCTGATACAAAGGCACAACGCGTTTAATAATTTGTCTACAGATGGGACAGTTTGGTTGCGGCAAGGCCTGATAGCAGCGGAAACAGCAGCACACATGTCCGCAGTCCAGCAGCACACATCCTCGTGGGTTGCTCAAGCAAATCACGCAAGCATTCTCCGCTACGTCTACGCCGTTCTCATCCTCTCCTCGTTCTCCCGCCCCCATCTGTTCAAACTCCCTCCTCATGTTCTCCTGCTCCCATCGCAGCTTCAGTTGCCGGTAGTACCTGCGACCCGCCCACATCAGCACGGCCACACCTGCCAATGCACAAACACACGCCAGCACCCTCCACACCTCCGCCTGGCCTTCCTGCTCCAGCCGCAGGGTCTCAAAGTCGTCCGTGCTCAGGAAATACTCGGAGCCGTTGGTGGGTGGGCGGATTTTTAGAAGGCGGTCCGTGTCTAGGATGAGCTCGCCCACTGCGGTCAAAGACGCGCCTACTTTCAGCATCTCCTCTGTTTCAAGTTGACCTTTGGGCTTTTCTCCACTCAGGTACTGACCGATCAGGTCCGTGAAGCCATAACTGGCCTGGTGGAACTTCTCATGGACGATTTCCATATTGGGACCCGTGGCCTCCAAGGGACAGAGCACACGCACAAACGCCTTGTTCACACCCAGCAGATTAAAGGGCACAGCGTTCACACGTTGGTGAAGCAAACGCTCGCTGTCTGTCCTGAGGGATGTGAAAGACAATTATGTGTTTGAGAAATGCCATGTTATACACATTACCGTTTGGAGTTGTTACATTTTTTTTTTATGTTTTCGAAAGTCGCTTATGCTCACCAAGGCTGCATTTATTTGATCAAATAAATCAAATATACAGTAAAACAGTAATATCCACTATATTATTAAAATGTAAAAAACTGCTTTCTATGTTAATTTGCACTACCAGTCAAACATTTTTGAACAGTACGATTTTTTTATGTTTTTTTAAAGAAGTCTCTTCTGCTTACCAAGCCTATATTTATTTGATCCAAAATACTGCAAAAGCAGTAATATTGTGAAATATTGTGAAATTCTACTCAGCTGTTTTCAACATAATAATAAAAATAAATGTTTTTTGAGCAGCAAATGAGAATATTAGAATGATTTCTGAAAGGTTAACGTGACTGGAATAATGATGCTTTGAAATCACAGGAATAAATTTCATTTTAAAATATATTCAAACAGAAAACAGTTGTTATAAACAGTAAAAATATTTAAAAAATTTACTGTTTTGCTGTAGAGACCAGAAACCAGATCTTACCAGGTCCGTGCTAAACTGTTCCACACAAGTTTGTGTTCTCGGAGGACCAGTTTCTGGATGACACCAACGCTGCCTTCCTGAAACTGACTCCTTAATGGTTCTCCTATGGGCTGCACTGTACCTACAGAGAGAGAGAAAGAGAGAACAAGTCAGTGAAAGTGAAAGAGAGAAGGAGTTATATTCTCCTGATCAGCTGAGGCACTATATACTGGAAAACGAATGTTACCTTCGATGACCACATACTGCAGACATTTCCCTGGTGTGGCATTCAAAAGATCTGCTAACTTTTCATCCAGCGGCAAAACTGGAGCTTCCTTACATCAAAAACAACAAATTAGTTTCTTTTTTTTTTTTTTTAGAAAACTGTCCTTCTCTTTACAAGTGTAGCAGGCACTTTAGATCCAAAGAACTAATCCCAGGTGCAAATTCCACATATATATACGGTCTAAACCAGGGGTGCTCAACCCTGTTCCTGGAGATCTACCTTCCTGCGGAGTTCAGCTCCAACCCTGATCAAACACACCTGAACCAACTAATTGGGACCTGAAGGAGCACTTGATAATTACATACAGGTATGTCTGATCAGGGTTGGAACTAAACTCTGCAGGAAGGTAGATCTCCAGCACCAGGGTTGGGCACCCCTGGTCTAAACTGTCAATTTTGTATGGTACTCACATTAAGCTTTTCCACAGTTTTGCGTTTCTTTTTGTATATGTAATAAAACAGACCGGAGAGAGCCACACTTGAACCCAAGCACACCATCTCCATTGCCCGGATGGGTAAATCCTCCATCTTCCACCTCTCCCTCTTCCTCTTCTCTAGACTTCTGAATACAGAATGAAATCATGGTGAACAGGTGTATAGTTCAAGATGATCCAAGAGAACTTATAGCGATTTGATTCAGCATTGATTTTTATTAATTATTACTACTGTCATCATTTAGCAGATGCTTTTAATTACACTAACACATGTTAGTTTTGTTTAGTTTCCCTAATTAGGAGTTCAAAGAAAGTCCAATTTAAGTAATTTTTGTCATAGGGGTTCAGCTGACATTTAAGTTTGGCAAGTCAAATAGACATCAGCTAGATGTGTCAGACAAAATTTACATGTTGGCTTGAGAGTCTAGTTTAGTTTAAAGGTTGTACAGGTCAGAAAGAACCTCGGGCCGACAGAAAGAAGGTTGTTTAGCTGATTACAGATTGAAAGAAGCAAAAATGAAAGACAAAGAGATGACAAAGCTTTGTAAGTCTTTGTTTACATTGGAAGCATTTGACAGCTGGCACATTTGAACATTTCGTTTATTTAAATCTATGGCGTTTTGGGGTGTTTTGATGGTCGATTTAAAGAAAACTGACATAATAAGACTACCAACGCAACCACAATTAAATATACATAACAATAACCACACAGATTACCAACCAACGCAAATCATCTGCAGACTGTCAAAATGAAATATGTGACCCATACATGACCTTTAAAGACTTTTACCTAATACTCTGACCACGATTACACATGTATATGCTCATAAATGAATATTAAAGTTCTGTCTTATACAACAGAAATGAATATCGCGTGAATAAAAAGCACAAAATCACCTTTAACACTCACGATCCTCCTGAATTCATTACCGGAAATTGCGATATTGTTTAGTTCACGTGATACGCCAACACGCGAGGACCTTATGTAGGTAGCTATGAATTTTGCCTGACTATGAATTTGGTGACTCAGACGTATGCAGCCAAACACACTTTAACGTAAACTTTTCCTGTTGTTTTGAGGAGTTTTTTATTCACAAGTGCAGATGGTTTAAATGGTTTAAGTCTAAATCCAACCTTATCCAATGGTGTAATTAGGTAAAACTCTTATACAAATTATTAAGATTGTTAAAAACAAAAAGCCCTTAAGTTGTCTTCTCGTTTAGATTTGCATAAATTAATTTAAAAGCCCTATTTATTTATTTATTTATTTATTCATTCATTTTCTTATTACGTCTTATTTTGGTTACGCTTAACCAAGGCTGAATAAGATTGTTTATATTTTAGAATGTGATTATGTACATTGTTTGGATGTATTAAATAAAATAAATAATAAATAAATAAATCTGAAAAAACTTTATATGGTATTTATATATTATTTATTTATCATTTTAATTTTGAAAACGGAAAAGAATTCATATATATATATATATATATATATATACATATATAATGAATTCTATTACGTTTACGTTTTATTTATTTATTTATTTATTTGTGTGTTTGTGTGTGTAAATAAACAAACATTTGGTTGTATTATTTATTTATTTATTTATTTTCACGTCTTATTTTTGGTTATGCTTAAGACTGAATAAGTTTGGAATGTGATTATGTACATTGGTTGTAAAGTTGCAATAAAAATAAATAAATAATGCAATAAAAAGAAATACATTTTATATGTTATATATATATATATATATATATATATATATTGTATATTTTATATAATATGTATTTTATCAGTTAAGTTTTAAAATCGCATAGAAATGCCTCTAAATTTTTTTTAAGCTAAGATAATTCATAAATAACTTTTGAAATAAATATAGAAGTAAAGAAACAAACATTTTCTTTATCATATCAATTTCAATTCTACGGACTTTTAATTTGGAACTCAGTGTTTCCGAAAACCGCACAAGTCTGTGATTGAATCCGCTGACTTCACCAAGGCGGCCAACATGGCAGGAGGGAAAAAGAAATCCTCTAACGTTACTTTACCTTCAAGAATTCAGAAAACACTTTCGTCCATATGGCAGGACAAACACATGGTGTTATTCAAAGCAGAGTACACGTTTTTGGTCACGGCCGTCCTTTGGTTCCTGGAAATTGGGATTAACATATGGGTGATCCAAAAAGTTGCATGTAAGTGCAGTAGAAATCAATCACTGACATGATCCTTGGATGATTATAAGTAACAGTTAACAATTAATTAACGGAACAACAGATTAAATAAACTCCATACTGCTCGATCGCTATATGTTCAAACAATTGCAGTTTAATGCAGATTATTAATTCTTTCATTCATTGATGTACTTCATATAGACGCAATGTCCAAGTCTCCCTTCCAAAATTATAGTCTGGCTAAGTTCTGTATTTGATCCGTCGGGACTCCTTAAAAGGAACACGTGCACAGACTCACTGCTCACGTCACTGTGCAACATGACACTGAATCGCAGTAAGCACAGAGATGCCAATTATAAGTGCCATCGTCATTCATGTGTCTAATGATGTAAGTGTTGTGTGTGTAGATACAGAAATCGACTGGAAGGCGTATATGGATGAGGTGGAGGGAGTTATTAACGGCACGTATGACTACACACAGCTGAAGGGCGACACGGGGCCACTGGTGTAAGTGTCAGCATATAACATCTGTGTAGTAGTCTTCCATCTCTGGCATATTAAATAGAAATCTGGCTGCTAATCATGTACTGGATTGTATACTGTATGTATGTTTCAGGTATCCAGCTGGTTTTGTGTATATATTCACTGGGCTGTATTATCTCACTGATCATGGACACAATATTCGTTTGGGTCAGTATGTGTTTGCTGTGTTCTACCTCATCACTCTCCTGCTTGTGTTCCGCATTTACCATCGCACCAAAAAGGTAATGACCCCATATAATAGTAATTTTTTTTATTCTATACATATATATATTATATATGAATACGTTTATTTAGCAAGGATGCTTTAAATTGATCACAAGTAATGATAAAGACATTTAAAATGTTACAAAATATTTCTTTTTCAGGTATATGCTGTTCTTCTGAATTTTCTATTTATCAAAGTAACTTAAAAATAAATTCAGCTGTTTTTAACATAATAATAAATGTTTTTTGAACAGCAAATCAGCATATTAGAATGACTTCCGAAGGATCACGTGAAGACTGGAGTAATGATACTAAAAATTCAGCTTTGATAACAGGAATAAATAACATTTTAAAATATATTTAATTAGTGAACAAAATTATTATAAATAGTAAAAATATTTCACAATATTACTGCTTTTGCTGTATTTTGGATCAAATAAATGCAGGCTTGGTATCACAATATTTCAGAATATTTTACAATATTACTGTTTTTTTTGTGGAATAAATAAAGGCAGCCTTGGTGAGCATAAGATACTTCTTTCAAAGATCTTACCAACCCCAAACTTTTGAATGGTGGCGTATGAATTATGCAATACAGCGCAAATTAATCCTACAACATGTATTATTCTATGACATGTATATCCAACCTCAGCTAAAAACTATTGCAAGAATAGTAATTATATAGTAATTGCTCTGAATTTAAGCCTTGTGTAATCTAGCAACTACTCACCACTACGTTGCAATGACAAAAACTTCATTAATAATGCAGTGCATTGCTAATTTCTGGTTTTACTATGTTTTTGACATTTACAGAAGTTTGTTTTTGGATCTAAAAGCGTCTTAATTATACTTCTCATCTGTTTATTCTTCTCTAGGTTCCTCCGTATGTGTTCTTCTTCGTCTGCTGTGCTTCGTATCGGATTCACTCCATCTTTGTCTTGCGTCTCTTTAATGATCCAGTGGCCATGATGCTGTTATTCGGAGCCATCAATCTCTTCCTGGATGGCCGGTGGACTTTAGGATGTGCCCTCTACAGGCAAGTACAAACAGCATCTTCATTTTACAAGGAGTGATTCCTGGCGTTCCTGCTGTCACTACTTTTATACAATGTTTTGATGCCCGATCTCCTCAACACTGTATAACATAAAAATAAAAATGATCATTTAATAAACGACTGGTCATTTCAGTCATGTGTGCGCATTTAAAGTATATGTTTGTCTGTGCTGTGGACAGTTTAGCTGTGTCTGTGAAGATGAATGTTTTGCTCTTCGCTCCTGGTCTCCTCTTCCTCCTCCTGTGTGAGTTCGGTCTATGGAAGACTTTACCCAGACTCACTCTCTGTGCGGTCATTCAGGTTAGACACACAAATAAATCTATTCACATAGTTATTAAATGATTCAGCGGTTTTTATGCTGTTTGACAGCAGCTTTTCATATACAACTTTGTTTTTCTCCCCTTCAGCTGGTATTGGGACTGCCGTTCCTCTTGGTGAACCCTGTTGGGTACGTTAGCCGGGCGTTTGACCTGGGCAGGCAGTTTCTGTTTAAGTGGACGGTGAACTGGCGTTTTCTTCCTGAGGATGTGTTCTTATGTCGATACTTCCACCTGGGTCTGCTTTTGGCTCACATTACCACTTTGCTTCTGTTTGCGCTGAAGAGATGGAAGAGGTAAAAATCAAAACCTGCAATTAAACTTGTAATTTATGTGGTTAAATCACTTTAAATGTTAAGCAAACTCATATTTAAAGGGTTTTAATAGGACATAGCAACTTAATTTGTTAAAAAAACATTATTACAAGTCTAAGGCCAATATTATAGGGATAGTTCACCCAAAAATGAAAATTGTCATTAATTACTTACCCTGATGTTGCTTCAAACCTGTAAGACCTTTGTTTATCTTCAGAGCACAAAATAAGATATTTTTAATGAAATCCAAAAGGTAGTAAGATAGTAAGAACGTTGCTAAAATAGTCCATGTGACATCAGTGACATCAAGTTTATGAAGCTACGAGAATAATTTTTGTGCACAAAGAAAAAAACAAACAAAACTAATGCTAAACGAAACTAAATACAGGTCTGGGAACAGTGTTTGTTTCTTTCCAACTGTGTCATTTAAAAACACTGTGTTTATTACAGGTCTGGGAACAGTATATGGTCTATTTTAACAGATCCATCTGAGAGAAAAGAGACTGTACAAAAGCTCAATGCTGATCATATCCTTTTTATGGTAGTTTAAATCAAATGTATGGATGTGATGGATTGGATTCAAATGAATGTTTTATGATTGTATTATGAAAATGGTTCCTTAATCCAGGTCATACAGACAGTTCTGGTTCTTTTCACATCTAATTTCATTGGCATGTGCTTCAGTCGATCTCTGCATTATCAGTTTTACGTCTGGTATTTCCATACGCTGCCCTACCTGCTGTGGAGTGGAGGAGTCAAGAAACTTGCCCACCTGCTCAGGTAAAACAAAGATTATTAAAATAATGTATTAATAAATTAATTGTTATTAAATATTATTATTTAATTAATTATTTGTTTTATTAAAATTGTCAAAATGCACATCTTGGCATGTTGTTTACTTGTCTTTAATGATATTTGAGCTTTATATTAGGTTAGTATAAAAGTTTTTTGCTGTATCAAAATTGGAATTGAGAATTATATAATTGCAAGGTATGATTTTGGTTTCCTAATCTTATTTATTAGAATACAATATTACATTTTGATTTTGTCCCCATCTATCACAAGCTTAAATGTGATTTTATACTACAGTTTAGTAAATAACAAGTTGATACTGTGTTATATTTTAAACATTATATTATGTGTTTGTGCTCAATTTTGCAGAAAACATATTAACTTTGAGGCCATAGCAGAATTGTTGTGCATCTCGGAGCAACACAGCGGTGTTTAGTTTCTGAATGAATCCGCGTTTTGAACGAATCATGTGAATGACTCATTAAGACATTTACCTGCTAGCAGATTTTAGTTTCTTATTTAGAGTATCATTTCATTAAAAATAAATAAATACATAAATTAAAATAATAAATAAATAAATAAATAAATAAATAAAAAAAAACATTAAAGGGATAGTTCACCTAAAAATGTAAATTCTGTCATCATTTACTCACCCTCAAACTTTTCTTTTGTGGAAAAAAGAGGTATTTTGAAGACTGTTGGTAACAAATCTGTTCTGGCATGGCTTTCATTATATGAACAAAAAATACTTAGATGTTTCTCAAATTATCTTCTTTTATGTTCCATAGTTCACGTTAGGTTGTTGCAGCCTAAATGTTTATGTGTAAAAAAAATTATGCTGAATCAAATCAAATATTTCTTTCTAAAGCTACAATTTCTAATGTTTACTTGCTACTTTCTCATTTAACACAAAAATAGCCTTTAAATAATCTTTTGTGTGTATCTTCACAGTTAAATTTATTTTTCGATTAATATGCGATTCATCGACACATCATGTAATTAATTAGATTAAAAATTTTAATCAACTTACAGCCCTAATTAGTATATGTAGAAATTTTTTTCAAACAATATTTGTCACAGGCATGAACTAAATTTTAACACAATCGAACAAATTTGTTTTATGTCAAACTTTCAGATCTTTTTTTCTTCTCCAATCATCCCTGTATCTTTCATCTCTCTTTTAGGGTGTTAATTCTGGGTCTGGTAGAGCTGTCCTGGAACACGTATCCATCCACCAACTACAGCTCTCTATCGCTGCATGTCTGCCATTTCATCATCCTGCTCTGTTTGTGGCTCAACCCGACTCCAGCTCTTCCGTCTCAGAAGTCAGAGAACAAGGCTAAGCGCCACTAAACCCTGGCCTCTCTGGGGCACTCGCTGTGTGGGACCTGTACCCTGAGTCTGATGCGAAAACGGTATCGAGGGGTTTTGTTAACGGAGGTAGTGTGAAGTTACAATTTAGGGGTTTCAGAGAGTTTACAATGCTTCTCAGGATTCTTAAGGACTAATGTGATGCACAGTCTGGAATGCCGGAGAGGGAAATAAAAAAAAAAATTAATCATTTTTATGCAGCATATCAACACAGTTGACCTTCGAGACCTCGAGGATCTCTTGTTGTCGGCCAATGAAGTCAAAATATTCAGGACAATTTTTTCTTAAAACAGAATATCTCTGCATTTCAACTGTGACCTTAAGCTCATTCATAATTATTATTCAGGGATTTGTTTTCAGTTATATGGTTAGTTCACTCATAAATAAAAATTGTGACATCACTTACTCACCCAAGTCATATTGGTTCACCATGATGGTGAATAAATGATGACTGAATTTTCATTTTTGGGTGAACTATACCTTTAAAAGTTGATTTTTCCAGCCATGCACAATTGTCTTTAAGCTCAACAGGATCATATAGTTACATGTATAGGGCACAAAGGAACAGCATAGATCTGCTTTCCATTTCTTTTTAGTTAAAGGCAACCATGAGCCTCTAGTAGTTCCTGTTTTCTTTCTATCTTTGGTCTTTCTTCTTTTTTTGTGTTTGTTCCTTACATTTTTTTTCTTTTCCAGCATGATGAGAGAGATTCACTGCTGAGATGCTTCATATTTAGAGTGTGATTTTTATTTTTCTGTGATAAAGAGTGAATGATTGTTTTTATGAACCTTATTCTTATGATCTGCTTGCTGTTGGATTTTATTTAATTTTTTTTTGCATGTTATGCATTTGCTTAATCCAAAGTGTAGTCGGTAATCACAATACAACTGTCGTACATGATTTTATTCCATTTCCAAGGTTTTTCACAGACTCACTGGGCAAAACCAGATTGAAGGTACTGTACAGTACAATGATTAAAGCCCTTACTGTTTTCTTAAAACCTGAAGAAGCGTCATTTGGAATCATTCAGAGCATTTTATTGTGTAGATTTGTAAGTGATTGAAAGTAAAAAGTCATAATTTCATAACATTCATAGTTACCACAGATTCTTATGATTGAACATGAAAAATATAGCCCCAGGTTTTGCAGATTGTTTTTGTGGTGTTACCTGAAAACTCTTGCTTGAAAGCAAACTCCAAAAGAACAAAAGAAATCCAAAACATCTCAAGAATGCTAAAAGCAAGCAGTCATTGCCAAGCACACAGAAATCAATTGCTGTCAAAAACAAAACACAAATGAGCCTACAAAATACAATTTATCAGAGTAATACTAATAAAATCAGTAATTCCAAAAAATGTGGTTTGAACTAAAGTCTAGTTAGTTTTAAACTTGACTAAAGTAAGAAACAGATTAAGTAAATTCAATCAGCTGTTGTACACTACCGGTCAAAAGTTTAGGGTCAGTAAAATTAAAATGAAAGTCATTTATGCTCACCAAAGCTGCATTTATTTGATTCTAACTACATTATTGTTGTGAAATATTTTTGCAATTTAAAATAAATGGTTTCTATTTTAATATATGTTTTAAAATGTAATTTATTCCTGTGATGCAAAGCTGAATTTTCAGCATCATTACATCAGTCTTCAGTCTCACATAATTCTTCAGAAATCATTCTAACATGCTGATTTGCTGCCCAAGAAACATTTCTTATTATCAATGTTGAAATACTGTACTGCTTAATATTTTTGCGGAAACAGGACTTCTTAAGTATTTTTTTAATAAATAGAAAGTTTAAAAAAACATTAATTTGAAATCAGTTAAGGCAAGACACTGCAGGTGAATAGGGTAAAAATCGCCTTACTTACCCAGTAGATTTATTGCATTGATAACTACCAACATTTTTTTTGTATTACAAGTTTTCTAAAATATTAGGTTTAAATATGCAAATGAGGCATTATTTAATGAAATGTGTAAATTTGCATACATTTCTAGCACAAAAATCTAAACAGTGGAGTCATTTTCAAAATTCTTGTTCAATTTTTTTTGACATATTAGAGTCAAATGTTTTTACAGAGGGAATTTTGGGTGTCTCATTTTTGTCACTCCACTTGGAACAGACAGAAAACTATTTATTTTCACAATTTTTAGGGGAATAAAATGTTGTATATAATCAAGCTAATTATATACGAACAAATCCCTCAATAAAAACCTTCAGAATATAGACAGGAATAAAAAGTGAAGTGGAGATTTATGGCTCATTTTGAGAAAATGTCTTTTAAAAATATGTATTGTAATTGAAATCTATTGACACAAATAGATAAACTGCTAAAAAAGAAATACTTTAAATGTTTTTTTTTTCCCACTTGTCTGAAAAAACACTTTATGAAAAATCAAAAAGCTCAAAATCTCAAACTTGACAGGTACTTGAAAAAACGGTTTCTTTTTTCTGCAGTGTCTCCCCTGAAGTGTAACATTAAATCCTTAATCACTTTTAAACAATTTGATGTGTCCTTGCTTAATTAAAAAATAAAAAATCTTACTGACTCTAAACTTTTGACCAGTAGTGTAAGTTAAGGCAAGAATGTGTAATTTTGGCCCGCTATATGTGTTGGTGATTGGTTTCATGAAGCATCCACTACTAGTCATTTTGCTATTGCTAAGATAAAGTGCTGTCAGATCTGCAGTGAACTACATTCTACTGCATAATTAGACTGAGACCCACAGATTAAGGCAAAGCTTGTACAGTATTGTGGTCAGGGCATGAGGAAAAACTAGAACACAACTCAATCCTTTATGTGACCTTGAACCACAAAACCACTCATAAGGGTCAGTTTTTTTGAAATTGAGATTTATACTTCATCTGAAATCTGAATAAATAAGCTTTCCATTGATGTATTTGTAACAATATTTGGCTGAGATATAACTATTTGAAAATCTGGAATCGGAGGGTGCAAAAAAAAAAAATCCAAATACTGAGAAAATCGCCTTTAAAGTTGTCCAAATGAAGTTCTTAGCAATGCATATTGCTAATCCAAAATCAAGTTTTGATATATTTACGGTAGGAAATTTACAAAATATCTTCATGGAACATGATCTTTACTTAATAGCCTAATGATTTTTGGCATAAAAGAAAAATCAATAATTTTGACCCATACAATGTATTTTTGGCTATTGCTACAAATATACCCGTGCTACTTATGACTAGTTTTGTGGTCCAGGGTCACATATTTCCATTGAAGGACATCTTAGATGAACTCTATTCTGCTAAGATGACTTATGAATCCAGCTAACAGGATTAAATTGAAGTAAAACACAAAACATGTAATCTTTTTCTCACATGTTATTGGGGTTGTAGCAGAGCACGTTAAGTTTGATGTTTTCATCCCAGTGACGCAACAGCAGGAAAAGCTGCCTGGCCGCTGCCCTCAACCCTGCCAGGTCGACACCCTCTGGCAGCGATTGACACTTTAACCAGAAATCTGCTTTGGCAGCCACCAGTTCCCACTCCACAAAAAAACCAGCGCATCTGTGCTCCAGCCAGGCCAGAGCCACCACCGTGGCCCAGCTTGAGCTCTCTACGTCAATCTGCGCCAGCTCCTCTCCATGAGGTTCTGCAGGATCCAGCGGCGGACCTTCACATGTGTCAGTCTCAGAGCCCCGCCCACTGTCAGCCTGTGTGACTCCACCTACCAATTTTGGAGAACCTTCCTCTACAGGTTCGGACCATGAGTCTCGGATCTGTCTTGTTGATATGGTGGGTGGTGAGGTACAACGGAAAGGGGGGCTGAGACTGCTGCGGTGGCTCAGGTACGGGGACGCTCGTTTCAGGCGATCCAGAGGGATCTGGATGCACTCGGAGTAGGATTCAGACAGCAGAAACGCACCTGACGCCAACTGCAGGCGCACCTGTGGGGATATTAAAAGTGAAGTAGGTAAGATTGACTTCTTGTGATTAGCTTTGTAAATCAGTATGCAATTACACCAACCAGTGGCAAGTAGTCAGGTGAGTCTGTCTCTATGTGTCTGTCAGTCTCTGCAGAAAGACAGTGAGGTTTGAGAGGAGCTTGTTTTCCGTTATTGCCCTTTAGTCTGCCCAGATTAAACCTGGAGAACATAGAAATTCAGTGTGATAGTACCATAAAGTATAAATCATTACAAAGTGTGATATATTTTCACAGATCAGTGCTGACTTGGACCCGAAGAAACTCTCCACAGAGCGCTGAGAGCGAGAAGACACCGCTGATGGACTGACGCTCCCTCCTGTGCCTGAAAAACATGCCTTCATGGTTACTCCTACAATTAACTATTAATTTTTAAGGTATATGAACAGTTTTAAAGGTGTGATCACACTTATCGTTGCTTGACGAAATTTTACAGTCAATATCCCATGCAGATTTTGCTGGTGTTCAAGCTGGTCATGCAAATTTATTTGGTTAAAAAATTACTCCATGCTTTATGCATCGCTACATTATTGACTAGACCTTTGCGAAATTTCACCAAACCATTGCTAATGTAACCACACCTTAATGCATTCTTTCTTTCTCCTATACTCACTACTGTCCCAGGATTTCATGCTACAAGGGGATGCAGGTGTGTCGTCTCTGTCTGGGTCCAAGAAAACAGAACAGAAATTCAGAGTTGCACTGAAAACATTGTTTTATAGCCACATAGTTTTCATGGGTGTCCTTGTGTCAGTATTTCAAGTGGGTTTCCTTTTCTGGTATCTGTATTTGGGTTGCTTATTGGAAGTTCTTGTTGAGCCTCAGACATTTTTGTGGAAACCATGATACTTTTTTAAAAGATTCTTTGATGAATAGAAAGTTCAGAAGTACAGCATTTATTTGAAATAGAAATTTAATTCATCCTTTCTGAACATGCACTACCAGTCAGAAGTTTTTGGACAGGAAGATGTTTAATATTTTTTAAAGAAGTCTCTTCTGCTCACCAAACCTGCGTTTATTTGATTCAAAGTATACCAAAAACAATAACATTTTTTATACTATTTAAAATAACTGTTCAATTTTATTATATTTTAAAATGTTATTTATTCCTGTGATTTCAAAGCTATATTTTTAGTATCATAACTTCAGTCACATGATCCTTCAGAAATCATTCTAATATTCAGATTTGCTGCTCAAAAAACTTTTATCATTATGATGTTGAAAACAGCTGAGTAGAATTTTTTTCATGTTTCTTTGATTAGTAGAAACGTTCAAAAGAACATTATAACATTGTAACATTATAAATGTCTTTGTCATCACTTTTGATCATTTTAAAGCATCCTTGCTAAATTAAAAATATTAATTTCTTTAACTTCTTTTCCAAAAAAATTAAACATTTTATTTCAGATTAATGCTGATCTTTGGATCTTTCTATTCATTAAGGACACCTAAAAAATGTACTGTTGCAAATAATAATAATAATGATAATAAATGTTTCTTGAACAGCAAATCAGCATATTAGAATGATTTCTGAAGGATCATTCTAAAGGATCAGCTAAAGGTCTAAAGGTTCAGCATCACAGAAACGAAATTACATTTTAAAATATTTTTAAATAGAAAGCAGTTATTTTAAATAGTAAAAATATTTCACAATATGACTGCTTTTGCTCTATTTTGGGTCAAATAAATGCAGGCTTGGTGAGCAGAAGAGACCTCTTTAAAAAACATAAAATCTTACTGTTCAAAAATTTTGACTGGTAGTGTAAGTATCAATTTCTTCCCAAAAAATGTATTACTGACCCCAAACTTCTGAATATATATATGCGAGTGTTCATATATAACTTCAAAGTTACCTGTCGATGTGTGTGTATCTTCTGTTTCTTCACTGGCTCTGCTGGATGGACGGCGTCCCAATCCCACTGAACACAGCTTCTGTCTTCTGCTATGTCTGGTCCCAAACTGAACACCTAACACACACACAGAGGAAAATTTCATTCCCATCATGTATTGTAGCGTGTTTTGTTTGTGGATTGTCTGTGTTATATCACATGTGTGTACCCATGTGTCGTGTGCTCTGAGGTTGATTTCTTGTATTGGTATCTGTGGTGGTGAAGCTTGTATACATGCAGACGATTCCACAGCTTTTGCTGGTCTGGATTGCTTTCATTCTGTACCGCCTGAATGGACCTACACAGCCAAACAACAGGGAAAAAAAATGTGGATGGAGCATCCTGTTTGTAACTTGAATTCAAATTCAAATATTTTGTTTGTAACTGTTATTCCTATCAGACCTCTTTCAACTTCAATATCTGTTTCTTTCTCCGCCATGTTTTCAAAGTCTCTGATGACAGATCGTGCGGTCAGCTGGTGGATAATCTCATCCCAGGACCCGGTGCTGGTTTGCAGGGCTGCTGAGCTCTCCGTGTCCCACAGAAGAGACAGATCCACTCTGACCTCCCAGGATACAGCCCTTCCTCCCAGCATGCCATGGATGACTGAGCGACACTGGGCCCCTGAAGCCTGGAACTCGCCTGGGGGAGCGGCTGAGAATAGGCATTCGGGATCAGTAAAGGTGTCCCAGTCTAGTGGGGAAGCTGGGAACAGGAGGCCATCTGGATAGAGAGTGGTAGGTAAAAAGAAAAGGATGATTTAATATGCATCTGTATGTATTCATGTTGATGCATAAGCTGTAAGACTGTTTTCACTCACTGGAGTCTGTCAGGCTGGGGTGGGACAGACCTCCTCGTGAGGTGCTGTGGGTGTCTGTGTCACTCTCCTCCAGTCGGCCCCCGATGGCCTGCTCAAATGAGACCTTCTCTAGCGCTCTCCTCAACCGGTGCATGTCCAGGTCACCCTGTGGAGATGAGAAACTTCGGCCAGCCAGAGCAGAGCGAGCTAGTGCCTTCTGCCTGCGACGAGACTCATCTAAGAGCTTGCCAGCCTACAGAAACATACATAGACTACCAGTTATATATATAGATATAATTCTTTTATTTCTATTTTATGTTCAGACTCCTCATATACTTGATTCTTAATACTGTGTTGTTACCCGAATGAGTTGTGTTTTTTTTTTTTTTTGTTTAGATCCACTCTGTCGTCAGAGAGGATCTTTAGTGATAGTTGTTCATGAGTCCCTTGTTTGTCCTGAACAGTTAAACTGGCTGCTGTTCTTCAGAAAAATCCTTCAGGTCCCACAAATTTTTTGGATTTTCAGCATTTTTGTGTATTTGAACCCTTTCCAGCAATGACTGTTTGATTTTGAGATCCATCTTTTCACACTGAGGACAACTGAGGGACTCATATGCAACTATTACAGAAGGTTCAAACGCTCACTGATGCTCCAGAAGGAAAAATGATGCATTAAGAGCGGGGGGTGAAAACTTTTGAATTTGAAGATCAGGGTAAATTTAACTTATTTTGTCTTCTGGGAAACATGTATCTATCTTCTTTAGCTTCTGAAGGACAGTACTAAAAATATGGTATTTAGGCAAAATAAGAAAAATGTACACATCTTCATTCTGTTCAAAAGTTTACACCCCCAGCTATAATAGCTGCATGAGTCCCTCGGTTGTCCTCTGTGTGAAAAGATGGATCTCTAAATCACACAAAAATGCTGGAAAACCAAAGAATTTGTGGGACCTGAAGGATTTTTCTGAACAGTGGGCAGTTTAACATTTTGTATTATCCCTCTTATTTTGGTAAAATAATTAACATTCTGCAAGGTGTATGTAAACTTTTGACTTCAACTGTATTTAAAGGAACAGTTCGCCCAAAAATGGAAATTTGCAGAAAATGTACTTATTCTCAGGCCATCCAAGATGCAGGTGAGTTTGTTTCTTTTTTGGAAGAGATTTGGAGAAATTTAGCAACTTGTTTATTACAAACATGCAGATGTTTCACTTGTTAATTGATAGACTGGAGTGTTGTGGATTACTTGTGGATTAATGTGATGCTTTTATCAGCTGCTTGGACTCTCATTGTGGTGGCACCCATTCACTGCAGAGGATCTATTGGTGAGCAAGTGATGTCTTGACATCTTGTAATGGCCTGAGGGTGAGCAAATTCTCTGCAAATTTTCATTTTTGTTTATACTATTCCTATAACTCGGTAACACTTTACAAAAAGGTCTTATTTGTTAACATTAGTTAATGAATTACCTAACATGAACTAGCAATAAGCATTATATCTTATATCTTATATATTTCTTAACGTTTTTTTCTTTTTTTTTCCCAAAAAAAACATCACTAACCAGGATGGCTTGAATGGCTTTTTAATTTGCACTTCAGGAATAGTTTTTCCAAGTTTCTATGATCATTTTACTTGTAAAGCATGTAAATTTCCTTTGCAGGCTATTTTAGATTACTGGTACTATACAAACAGACGTGTAAAACGTGAATTTTCTTTATGTGTAGTGAATCCCTAAATGTGACCCTGGGCCACAAAACCAGTCATAAGTAGCACAGGTATATTTGTAGCAACAATAGAGTGTATGGGTCAAAAGGATAGATTTTTCTTTTATGTGAAAAATCATTAGGATATTAAGTAAAGATCAAGTTCCATAAAAAATATTTTGTAAATTTCCTACCATAAATATATCAAAACTTAATTTTTTGATTAGTGATATGCATTGCTAAGAACTTCATTTGGACAACTTTAAAGGCAATTTTCTAAATATTTAGATTTTTTGGCCCCCCAGATTGCAGATTTTCAAATAGTTGTATCTCAAATATGGTCATATCCTAACAAACCATACATCAATGAAAAGATTATTTATTCAACTTTCAGATGATGTATCTGAATCTCAGAAAAAACTGACCCTTATGACTGCTTTTGTGGTCCAGGGTCACAAATACAAATGTCATTTGCTGTTGTCACCTTCCCTGATGCAGAATCGGTGTCCCCTGAAGAGGTGGCATTCTGAGTCCACGGAGATTCCCAGTGCGAGAGGCCTCTACTTTGTGTGGGCTCCATTCTCTCCAAGCCATGCGGCAGAGAACCCATGCCCAGGACAGAGCTCTCCGTTTGGGGAGAAACAGATAAGAAGGCCTTCTCACTGCTCAGAGAACAGTGTGTCAACACATATTGATCCTGAACATACGAATCCTGTTGAATACGCCAGCGCACATCACTGGTGCTGTAGTCCGTGTCGCCACCTGCGGATCACATAAGGTATGATTTGGAATTGCTACTACTACTTTTTTTCAAAATATCTTCTTTTATATTCCACAGATAATGAGAAATGCATCCCTTTAAGCATGCATTATGTATACAGTGCATAAAATTTGGTATGAATGGACTAGACCTACTACTACTTATACAATCTAAGTGGATTATGTGGTATCCCACAATACAATGCACTTAAATCTTTAATAGATCCTGTAGTCTTACCAGGGCTGGCGGCATTATCGGTGGCATGTGCACAGGAGAATTCAGACGAGATTTCTCGTGAAATTTCCCGCAGCGCTTCCTCAAAGTCTCCTTCCACCCCGCACTCTCTTATGGTATCTCTCTCTCGCTCCTCCGGGGGAACCAGAGGCTGAAGGAGCTCAGAAGTGGATGGAGAGAACTCAAAAACCGACCCCGCTGAACCACGTGGACGGCTTCGGTATGGACGAGGCTTCACCTGCTTATGAGCAAGTGTAAACTAAGACTTTATACAACGATACGCATCTCATTTATTTTAACACGTCTTTATTTGGAATATATTAAACAGGAGAAAGTAGTTTCTCACCTCAGTTTTCTGGGCCCTGAATCCAGACACGTCATATAGAGTGCAGTAGCCAATCAGGCAGTTGCCAGGGTAGAGTGGAGGAATTTCATTGGGTGAGAGAAGGGCCTCTACATTGTCCGGCACATACCAGTCAATCCGCACATCCGTCAACACGGGTTCCAGAGCTTTCTTTAGACATTTAATCAACTGTAGAAAATAATCAAAACATTGATAACTACACTACAACACATAAATACACATTTTTTTAAAAAAAAAAAGCTCTACAGATTTCCACAAATATCAAGGTACTACCATGTTTTTTGGACATGGTACTGCAGTACTTGCATGGTATTTTAAACATATTTTCAGAAGTACCTTGGAGTTAAATATTAATACCATAGTACAATAATTTCAGTACCGTGGTATATTTTAAAGTACCATAGTTTTACCATGTAATGCCATTTTGATGCCCATCATTCACAACATTTTGGACATCTTGCAAGTTAGTTTAACAAATGTGACCCTGGACCACAAAACCAGTAATAAGTAGCACACATACATTTGCAGCAATAGCCAACAACACATTGTATATGTCAAAATTATTGATTTTTTCTTTTGTCAAAAATCATTAGGATATTAAGTAAATCATGTTCCATGAAGATATTTTGTAAATTTCCTACTGCACATATATTAAAACTTAATTTTTGATTAGTAATATGCTAAGAACTTAATTTGGACAACTTTAAAGGTGATAATTTTATTGCCCCCTTTTTTTATATTGTTGTCAGCAACCAATAAGATTTTGTTTTCAACAAAATAAAAGCTCTATAATTTACATAAAAATGTTATATATAACAAAAAATGTTGGTATTGTAATTTTTGTTCTGTAAAATAAAATAACCATTATTATTATTATTATTATTATTATTATTATTCAAATAATTAAATTAATAAAATAAAAAAGTAATTAATTTAAATTCTTTAAATAATCTTTAAAATTAACAAATAATAGGTTTCTTTTACTATAAAATATTTTACTATATATATTTACTATATTTTATTATTATTACTAAGTAGTAATAGTATTCCATTGATTTGTTTAATTCTTATATAATATAATTGTATATTTTATATAATTATGCAATAAAAATAGTTATAATAATAATAACTATTATTATGTTAATAATTAATACTTGTTTTATTTTTACAGTACAATAGGACTATTTTTGATATTAATATAAAATAGTATTAACATATATGTATCTATATCTATCTATCTATCTATCTATATATATATATATATATATATTATTATTAAGTAATAACAGTAGTCTTTATTGATTTGTTTAATTTTATAGAATTTATATAATTATAGAATAAAAATATTAATAATAATAATAATAATAATAATAATAACTGTTATTATTATGAATAACAACAACACTAATAATAATAATTGTATTATAATATAATAATAATAATAATAATAATATTATTATTATTATTTGAATTAATATTTGAATATTGTTTGAATATTATTTTCATTTATTATTGTATAGTCATATAAAGTGAGGAAAACATGTTTTCCTTCTTTTTTGTCCTTAGCTAATGACATGCCTGGTAATAAAATGTATTCTACTTGTATAACAATAATCAAATATTCTTTTTTTTTTTTTGAAAGCACATTTTAAATTTCTTAGTGTTATGAACTGAATTGATAATAGCGGTTCTGTCTCTGTCCCTGTAGAGGGCACTATGAACTCTCGCACCTTCGGCTGAAGCCTTTCTTCCTCACTGAGAAACTCTGTACTGCCTCCCGTAACCTTGGCAACGCCCTGCAGTAGCCTCCGACAAGCTTGAGGACCAAGACCCAGACCGAAACACCTGGAACAAAACCAAGAATATGTCAAAGCACAGGTACTTCAATGCAAATATACTTGGTCGTTGTATATAGTGCATATGTTTGATAAAAAGACACTGTATATGTGTATTGAACTGCCTGTGTTATGACATATTCTTATTTACAATGAATTATAAGGACGTATGTAGTGTTTCAATGTGATGGATTGCCAGTGTTACAATGTGAGAGAAAACAGAATATGTTTAGTATTCCCTCGACAATAATCTGGACCATTTCACTAATTAAATGTCTGAAGAGAAACAGAAGCCAGGCGACACACACACACATTACACACACACACACACGCAGCTGTTTGGAATTCAGGTCTGCTCCGTCTGGGTCGAAGGCTTTTAAATGTCTTGACTGAGTATCAATAACGAGTCTGTGTTCCAGTACAGTGAAAGCTATATGTGTGTGTATGTGTATGTGTGTTTGCTAAAGAGCATATCTCTATAAATATCAGTCAATGTCTTATGGGAAGGGACACTTTGTGCTGTATAATGTAAATGCACAGTACGATAAAATATTTTTCCTCAACCTCAGCTTTATCTTTGTTTACTGAAAATGTGCAACGTCATGTGCCGTATTCATTTTAAGGTGGAATACTACAGAAATACTACAGTAAGTAATTAAGGTGGAACAGATTGGATAAGTCAGAGTGGATAAGACACAAGACAGGAGCAAATGCAAGTATGTTTGAAATCTGGATTACAGCTGTTTCCCATCTGACTGACTAAATGAGTTTCATTTAGATATATTATCGAGGCATGGGGTGTTTCCATGGTAATGCCTTTAGATAAAATTGATCAGCGTTTAAGTGCTCTAAGTGTTTAGCTGGTGACAGAAGTGTTGAGCTTTTATGGGTGTTTGCTGTGAAGTGAAAGGTGTTTAGGTTGTTTTAAAGGCGTCATCAACTGTTCTTGGAAGTCCACTTATAATGTTATCAAGAATTTTACATAAAAAAACCATCATAATTTAGAAGTAATAAGCTATTTTCCCCCCTCATCAGAATGCTCTGTTTGAATAGGTGTGGCTGATTGTAGACTCAGAAATAAATGCCCACTGCTATGATTGGCTAACAGCTGTGAATGTTTGACAGTCTACATCCTTCACAGACGAACGCATAAATACTCAGTACATATCAAACCATCTGTAATAACAAACAAAGCAATAGATGCCACATAATAAAAACAGTTAATCATGCTAGTGTGTTGAGATTCAGTATGGTCAGCACAGCATCATCTTTTGGTTCCAATGTTTCTGAAAATCTTGCGTCGAATTGTGCCATGTTTGTAAACGAATCAGTAGTAAAATGAAGTGAACAAAGAACCAAGTTCCAAGAACCAAGTTAAAAAAAAAAAAGGCATCCATTCTTTCCTAACGTTTGGATCAGAGGAAAGGCTGTTTTTCCGCAACTTGACACTGCATGGCATCTTCTAGTATTCGGAGCTGTCTTTATGGTTTGATTTCTGCGTTTGCCTCTGTCATTATTTATGCTACATGTGTGAATTAGTGGGTGGGGCTAAACAGGCAGTGATGTAGAAGCAGGCGTTGATCTTCTTCTGCGGAGGCGGTGCTTATCCACACTGTTACATCATAGAGTGGCACATTCCACAACCTGTCATTTTGTCAGATTGGCTTCAATATAAGCTAATTTAGATTAACAAGAAAGTTTTGAGTTCTGAAACTTACAGGATGTTTTTATAGTACCATGACCTCTTATATGTCAAAATATCAAGGGAATTTGCGGTGTTTGCGGATGTGAATAATTATTAGGGGTCAGCTGATATGTGTTTTTCAGGGCTAATGCCGATACCGATTATTACAGATATTTAGAATATATATATATATATATATATATATATATGTGTATATGTCTGGTGTAAAAATTAATAACAACAAGGGCTCTGACAAAAATTTTATTTAAATGCTTTGAAATTTTTTTTTATTGGCAAATCAGTTTTGAAAATGGCCGATACCGATAACCATAAAAATAGATGGTAACACTTTATTTTGATAGTCCATACATTCTACTAACAGTAAGTACATTTGCAACTGCATGTCAACTAGTCATTAGAGTATTAGTAGACTGTCTGCTTAATATCTTCTAACACTCTTCTAAACTTTGCAAGTACATGTCAACTTATTCTACTAACCCTAAACCTAACCTGTCCGCTCTGAGAGTTAGTAGACATGTAGTTGCAAACTAATGAGAATTAGTTGACTTGTATTTGCACAGTTACTTATAGTTAGTAGAATGTCTAAAGTGGACTATCAAAATAAAGTGTAACCAAATAGATATATATATGTCTGGTGTTAAAATTGTTTTTTAAAATTATCGATACTGATAACTATAAAAATGTTTCATATCTGTGCCGATACATCAGCCAGACCGATCGGTCGACCCCTAATAATAGTACATCATAAGTGTTATGATTGTCATGGAAGACTATCTGTTCAGAATAACGTTTATCTTAGGTATTAATTCTTAGGTGTTACCTGGCATGGTGTCTTGCTATTAGCAATGCTAATTTAATGTAATTGTACAGTTTTTACCTGACGTTACAGGCGTTCCTCCTGACCAGTTCTAGCACGTGGCCTACACTGCTGCAGGTCCCATCCATGAGGATGAAGAGCTGTCGTGGGCAGCTGCGGTGGACGGGCTGCCGATAAACCCAGGACAGCGCCCCCCACAGGTTAGCGCCACCCTGGTCTGTGCGCATCTTCTGGATGTACTCTAATGCCTGAGTCACTGTGCTCTGAAAAATGAGAGAGGGAGAGAGTCTCTTAAGCCCTGATATAATATAATAAAAAAAAAGTTTTTTTTTGTACATCAGACAAGGTTTTTACAGTAACAAGTTTTAGTTTTATCCATTCATCATAAATAAATGAATGAATTAATGAAAAATATATCAGGGGCATTTCTTTCGAGGAGGCAAGGCAGGCAGTGCTTCCTCCAAATATTGAATATGAAAAAAATTGTAGTACAAAAAAAAACAACAATAATATTGCAAAACATAACATTAAAAAGTGTATGAATCACTTATTTTTCTAAAGAAACATTGTCCAACAGGGACACCAGCAGGTAAAGTTTAAGCAGGAGTCTATGTCTTTCTCGCCTCCCCTGAGCCCATTGAGTTTTAACCAACCTAAAGCATGCGGTGAGTGTGGTGGGGGGTAATTGAGAATAAATGCGGGAAAGTCACGTGAGAGGAGGCAATGCCTCCATCGCGATATGACTGGATGTGATTGGCTATGATTGGTTCATGCAATAAATCCCGCCTCTTGTGTTTGTGTGCATTCTGTGTTCACAAAACAATATAATGGCATTAATAGTAAGATATAACCGTGTTATCTCAAAATATGGTTTACAATGACATGAAAACATGATTTGTGCGAGTTTTTAGTGAGTAATCAACTTTTGTAAAGTAAATCTCTATGTCTGTCCAATATTTACCAAGCTTTGATGACTGATGATCCGAAAAATTTAAAAACTGTTAAAAGTTAGCTACTAAAAAGAATAGCTGAACATAAGTTCACAAATAAAATATATTGTTTGAAATGTTACTGCCTTGAGTTATTATTTTGGAATAAATGTAAAATGCTTAAAAACACTAACTTGATGAGATTCATACTTGGCTTTAATAAACAGAATAATTACATTATTTATGTATAAATAGAAAATAGGTTTTTTTTCTTTTTCTGACAGCGTAAGTCATATTTAACCAAGAAAATGTGACTGGGACATGAATTTACATTTGATTAAAACAAAACCTTGTGATTGAAGAGCACCATAGGGCTAGAGAAGCTCTGTGTGATCAAGATGTAAAGAGCAGTGGTGCACAATGGAGCAAAACAAGTTTGTGCTGTAAAATGCATGGCAGTGCCATATGGCTCTCGCTGTTTAAAACAATTTGTCCTTCCAGACCCTGGACCTGCTTCAACCTGATATTGCAGCGTCATGGCAACCAGTAGTAGCGACCTGGACAAGAGATTGTTATCAGCAGGTCACTCATTGGTAAACATCAACCATCTCACACATATCCACGACCCTGTGTGATCTCCATCTTCCTGAGTTTGAGTTTCTCCTAAAATAAATACAATGCAGTAAGAAATACTCACATCTGTGCAGGGCTTGCTGGAGCTGAAAAGAGGCCTGACTGTTGAGCAAATGCCAGCGATGTTCAGCATGGAGCGGGTCGGCAGACTCTTGATGGCCACCAACATCCCCTCCTGTCAAAGATACAAAAGCACAGGAAAATTTCTGGTTATTTTCCACCGGCATATAATGCATATTCCGAGTGGAATCCCATCAGGTTATATTATTTAAACAAGAGCTGATTTTAAAGAACCACTGATCTGTGCTGTATAGCAAATAATAACAGTTTGAGGGGAAAAAGCATGTACTGAAACCAAAAAGCCAACATTTAGTGCCAAAAGATATATGAGAACTATGAACCTTGATTTTGTTGATGTTGTGCTGTGTCATTGTGTTGCTGTTGTCAATGAGGAAGATGAGCTCTCTGCTGGCCTGCTGCAGTTCTGTTGGTTCTGACAGCAGATCAGGGCAGAAGTTAAGCATCAGGACAGGGTTCAAGAGCAGATCCTTGTGATGGCGTCTTCGTACGAACTCCAGCTGAGGGAGGCACGTGCATGCATGTTGTAGCAACTAAATAATACTGTCAATGATGTTCTTTTAAGATGAAATCAGCAATGCAATGTCTAATAGCAATAATCTTACCCTCTTCTCAGACTCTGCCTCCTTTCGGGCGAAGCGAATGAAATCTCGTCGAGCACGGATCTGCTGTTCGTACTCACTAAATGTGAGTCGGCCCCTCTCTAGGGTGACCAACGGGCTATGAGGCTCTGCAGTCAACAGCGACAGTGACTTTCAGGTAATTGTATTATCACTGATGCACTATTAACAGTTTTTTTTTATATGTGACCCTTTGCAGCAATTTACAGCAATAGCCAAAAATACACTGTATGGGGCAAAATGATCAATTTTTCTTTTATGTCAAAAATCATTAGGATGTTAAGTAAAGATCATGTTCCATAAAGATATTTAGTAAATTTCCTACTGTAAATATATTAAAACTTAAGAACTTCATTTGGATGAATTTAAAGGCGATTTTCTCAATATTTAGATTTTTTTGCACCCTCAGATTCCAGATTTTTAAATAGTTGTATCTCGGCCAAATATTGTCCTATCCTAAAATACTGTCCTATAATAAATCTCAGTCTCAAAAAAATTAACCCGTTTTTTGGTCCAGGGTCACATATATACTGTACACACAGATTTTATTTTTTGTGTTTTCTGTTTTTATTTTTGTTAAACTTTTAGAAATTTTGATGTGTTTTTGTCATTTTCTTTCTCTTTGTGTTTTATTTTATTTCAGTTAATGCCTATATTATTTCAAGTAACACATTTTTATTGGTTTAGGTTTAAGTTTTAGTTAACAATAAAAACCATGATGGTGTTTAGATGGTGGTGCCAAATTTGACCCCCTATCCAAGGAGCTGTTTATAAAACGTGATGCATTATGGCCATATTTTAGGCTTTTCTTTAAGCCTTTTGCTATATTGCTTGGAGTATAATAGGTTCAACACACTCTCGTAGCATAAATACAATAGGAATAAATTACATTTTAAAACATTCTAAAACCAAAAAACCGAGTTATTTTAAATTATAATTACACATTTTCTTTCAAAAAGTTGGGAATGGGGAAACTATGATGCTCAATTTGGCAACTGTAGGACAGGAAGTGCTGCCTTTTAAAGTAAAATGTTGTAATGGTAAAGGCATCAGCTGATTTTGTTGCTATAAAGTGTGCATTTACATTAGCTGTAAAAAATATATTTTGTAGCATGATTTGAGCTGGACAAACTAATTTTATGTTTGATGTTGTCAGAGTTCATTGCTGCTTTGAAATATGCTATTTAAGATTTTTACTTGATTTTTACTGTGCTATATGACATGCATAACTGGAAAATAACTATGGAGGTGTTACCAAAATGCCAACCACCTTGTGATTTAACGTGTAGTTGGCTCTCACCGCTAAGGTGTAGTATTATTTCCAGATGTCGGTCACATGAATGCTCCTCCGCCAGAGTGATGTAGGTTGCATACGCAGACTGTGCACTGGGGTCGGCGTCCGCACGCAGGGCATGGGTGGGGCTTTCCAGACCTGGAAGCGCAGAGATAGCATAAGAAGGTTACAGAGCCTGTTCACTTGACATTTCAGCACTGATTTGATTAGTTGCTATGAAAGAACCTCATGCTGGTGGGAATCTTTGACATCTGAGCCTCAGGGAACTAAAGATATGATAAAACAAATTCACGAGTGAAGACTGTTCCTGACTTTTAAATTAATTACATTTCAGACAGACATTTGATATGAATCTAGATATGCATACAAAATGGAAAGGTTAGTGTTTAATCTTAAAACAAAGTTTGTGGCTTTATAATCAGTTTAAACCTGTATAGTTTAATTTTAGAGCCTGATTAAAAATATATATATTTTGGTTTCTATATTATCCGTAAAAATACTATATCAATTCTAAAGTTTGGTTTTTTGTTAAAAAAACAAATACTTTAGCAAAAAACATATTGATCAAAAGTGATGTTAAAGACAAATGTTACAATTTTTGAATTTTTTTTATTCATCAAAGAATCCTGAAAAAGATTGTTTTCACAAAAATGTCAAGCAGCCCAATTGTTTTAGAAACTGATAAAAAAAAAAAAATGTTTCTTGAGCAGCAAATCGGCATATTAGAACGATATTTGAACGATAATATGACACTGAAGACTGGAGTAATGATGCTGAAAATTCAGCTTTGCGTCACAGGAATAAATTACATTTTATAATATATTCAAATAGAAAAGTTATTCTAAATTGCAATAAATGTCACAATATTGCTGTTTTACTGTATTTCAGATAAAATAAATGTAGCCTTCATGAGCATAAGAGACTAACTGCAAAAACAAAAAAATCATACCCCAAACTTTTGAATGGTAGTGTACCATATTTATATACTAAAGTATACTGTTTCTTTATATATGGTAGTTCAAACATAGTACATCATAATATTTCCATGGTACATGCATAAATGACAGTACTATCCTACTCAGTGTATATAAAAGTTGAGCCAGCTGAAAAAGAGTGGCCACTTTCTTCTGGGGCAATATGGTGTCACTGCTGCACTGTGATTTCGGTCTCTCTATCACCCTGACTCCATCTCTCTCCTCTGTTCTAGTGGCCTGGAGCCTGAGCCAAACACTCTCTCTCTGCACACACCCTTGCAGACATGCTTTGGCTCCTTCTGGCAGGCGCACTGATATCTATCATAATCACTGAGGTCCATGCCAAATTTTACGCTAACTGGATTATTTCAGAACACCAGCTGAACCTGCATGAACGTACAGTCACTCTTTAAATGCAAACTGAAAAAAAAAGGTAAGAGAGGAACCCAGCTTACTGTATGTCTGCTCCTCCAGACATCATTGTTCTATACCTTTTACTTTTAAGTTCTTGTTGTAGTATAAAGGTGACTTATGTTGGATAGGTTGGATAGAGTGATATGAATGTTACCAGCTAGCAGACAGGCTCCTCGAACCAGCAGCTGGAAGCTGAGCTGATAAGGCGAGAGGTTTGTGGCAGTGCTGGTGAGCAAAGCATGGGTGCACTGCTGCCCGACTCCCAGCATCCTCTCCTGCTTTCCGGACACAGTGCCAAAGCACGTAGTCGGGCTGAAGGAGAGAGACGTGAAAAGTGATTCTAGGGAGGTCAAACCCGCAATTTTCACAATTTGTTATTCAGATAGTGTAAATCTAATTATCAAGGAAAGAGTAAGTATGTTTTATCGAAAATACTCTGACAATATGTTTATTACTTTGTGATTTTGCTTTTATTTGACTTATTTACACACATTCAAAGGTTTGCGGTCAGTAAGATTTTTTTAAAAATAAATTAATACTTTTATTCAGCTAGGACAAATTAAATTGATTAAAAGTGACAATACAGAGTCAAGAAATTTATATTGTGAATATTTTTATAAATTCTATTTTGATAAGAGTTCATTTGCAATTTTTTTTTAACAGTTTTCAAAAATCATGTTTTTTAATTGTGCAGTCCAATTAATCTCAATCAAACTGCAGTTGGGTTATTTTGATTAGGTAAAAAAATAACTAAAAAATACAGCTAACACAATAAAACATGATAACGATGAAGAACATGATTTTTGAAAATTAAAAACTACGGAGTTATCTGTTTTTGCAAATAAACTCTTCAAAAATGTAATGTTTCTACAAAGATAATAAGTAGCACAGCTATTTTTGACACAATAAGAAATGTTTTGAGCACAAAATCAGCATATTAGAATGATTTCTGAAGGATCATGTGACACTGAAGACTGGAGTAATGATGCTGAACAATTCAGCTTTGCATCACAGGAATAATTTACATTTTAAAATAAATAAAATAGAAAATGTTAGATGTAATATCATTTTACAATATTATGGTTTTCTGTATTTTTAATCAAATAAATGCAGCCTTGATGAGCATAACAGATTTAGTTCAAAAAAAACTTTGTACCGAATCGTACCGACTCCCAACTTTTGACCGGCAGGGTATTTTATACATATATTTTAGGAATTTGAATATACACTGACTCTAAAATTTATTAATTTTCATAATTACTATGAACATTTTGTCTTCTTTTTTAACTAAATATTTATTGTTTTATCATTTTTAACATAGGACTTGAATTCAAAAAAAAAAACATTTGGTTTGTTAATATTTTTTATAATGCAAAGACATCATACATTTTAAAGTGTGGCTAAAATTTCCAAATTCTTTTTTGGACCCGTATATATATAAAAGAATTATATATATATATATAGTGGTCATTTTAATTATAAAAAGAAGTACAGGAAAGCTTAAAGACATTGATTTTACCTGGTCTCCTCTGATTTTACCCCATTTTCACTTTTTCCTGGTTGGATCCGTGCTCTCACTATAGGTGTGAGCACTGTGGGATAAACCAGGCGGATAGCCCCATTTTCAAGTGTAGGAAGTTCAAGGGTGGTGCTGATGACAACAGATACAATTTCTAGCGGTCCAATCTGGCCTGTGCTCACAATGAAAGTGTTCCTCTCCAGGTCCTCATCCAGCAACAGATGACCTAAAATGAAAAAACATACAATAAGCCCTCAAAAATCTGACGTATAAACCTGATTTTGGACACAGAAACCTAAAGTGAGATGTGTGTATTAATTTACGGACCATCTAAAAACAGGCACAGAGCCAACACTGCTCTCTGAAATAATGAATGCTGCCCGCATACTTCAGGCAGGACAAGTACAAAGCACTGTAAGAAGATTTATGAGATCGCCAAATACACTTCTATAGTATGTGCTTGTGACAAAAGCCTGCAACGCTTGCTGGTCCTATGCATAAACCAGCTAAGGACCAAGTTAGCTGGTCACCAGCATCAAAACCTACCTACCAACTACTTGTTTTAAAATCTTCCTTGTGTACTGACATTTAATATGACATCAGCTAATTACTCTTCAACAGCGATGCTAAAAAATTATCGCAAAAAAGTTACAACTAAAAAAATTTAAAGATATGTGCTCGCTTGTTTCTCTGATGTACAAGGTCTATAATAAACAGTACATTATTGTCTATTGGTATGGATGCCAACATTATCATTCTTCGTGTTAACTGGGCCTTAAAGGAGAGGTCCACTTCTAGAGCAAAAATGTACACATAATGTACTCACCCCCTTGTCATCTAAGATGTTCATGTGTTTCTTTTTTCAGCCGTAAAGAAATTGTTTTTTGAGGGAAACATTTCAGGATTTTTCTTCTTATAATGGACTGCTATGGTGCCCCGATTTTGAACTTCCAAAGTGCAGTTTAAATGCATCTTTAAACGATCCCAAATGCGGTTGTAAACGATCCCAGCCGAGGAAGAAGGGTCTGATGTAGTGAAACAATCTGATATTTTCATTAAAAAAAAAACAATTTAAATACTTTTTAATCAAAGTGAACATGCAAAGAAGATCAAACACCCTTAACAAAAAAGGTAAAACAGCGACATCGGATGATTTTGAAGTTGAGGGAGAACATGAGATGGGAGTTTTACGACATACACTTACTGTCATGAACAGGAACAAAAACAGTTCAGGCAGAGCAAGACAAGACGAGCATTTGACATTAGAAAGTTAAATTGTATTTTTATTAAAATTACCAATCGTTTCGCTAGATAAGACTGTTCTTCCTTGGCTGGGATCGTTTACAACTGCATTTGGGATCGTTTGAAGCCGCATTTAAACTGCATTTTGGAAGTTCAAACTCGGGGCACCATAGAAGTCCACTATATGGAAAAAAATCCTGAAATGTTTTCCTCAAAAAACATAATTTCTTTACGACTGAAGAAAGAAAGACATTAACATCTTGGATGACAAGGGGCAAGTACATTATCTGTCAATTTTTGTTCTGGAAGTGGACTTCTCCTGTAACAGGTTAAAACTCTCACCGTTTGAGCATTGTATCTCCAGACCTGTTCCTCCACAGCATCCCCACTCCTTGCTGTGACCACACTGGGTGTGCAGCGCCGATCCTGGGCAGCAATCCAAACAGCAGTCCTCTAGCTTCCCACGGCTCTGGAGTTCCACACTGACCAGCCTACCGGACACCACTGCCTCAAATCCCACTACAACCTCCTTCTCCCCCAGAGGATACACAAACACACCTAAAAGTGAAGGTGAGAAAGACAGTGATTTATTTTAGAGCAATTATTTGATGACAAGTATTTTCCTGCTTATTACATAATCACACTTATTCAGTGTCTGGAATTGTGTTACAGTATGTGTGCACTATCTCTTACCCTCTACAGGTTCAGGGTCAGTATTCACGTATGTGAGATGAGCCGTGATGCCCAAAGAGCAGCCATTGGCACAGGAAGTGATGTCGGATGTCTTCAGCAAAAGTGGGGCCCATGTGGTGCGATTTTTCAGTCCTGGCATTTTCCTCAAGAGAACATCATCTGCGTAAGCTAATTATGCTTGTTAAGAGGATGTTATCAACAACATCCCTGAAGAATATTAAGCATGATAATTAATAAGCTTCATTTAATTAAAATGTTGACTTTGGTAGTCACAAGAGTTCATTTTATTAACTACACTAAGAAAAGTCAATAAGAATAGCGCCCAGTGTGCTGTGTTTATCATCCTTTAATTACCCTCATGTCGTTTAAAGAAAATGTTGTATATAAGAAAATTTAACAGATAATGGATTGATTCCGACAGAAATTTACCAGTGCCATTTTTCTACAGATATTTTTCTTATAGCGTAACAGCCAGGGTTATTATCATAAACGAAACAATAAATAAATGAATAAATATTACTCAATTTGTTAATTAAATAAATATTAAAAAAACGTATTTTATTTCAGCTATTTGTATTTAGTCTAATTTGAAGTACTTACATAACTAAAAGTTGATAAAAACTAGTAGACATATTTTTAAAACAATAAAAAATAATAAAAAAAAAATATAATATTCAAAATGAATAAAAAAACTATAATAGTATATCAATATAAAACTGTTAACAGCAAAACCACCAGTGTTGGGCAAAATGGGCAGATTATAAACTTTGTGAACCAAATCTTAGACAACATATCAGAGTCGGTAGCAGCGCATTTCCATCAGATTATTTGCTTCAGCTACCATGAAACATTTTAAGAGCCGACACAACCTCTTGTTCACACAACTGGACCTGTCCATTCCACATGCTGCCTGGCAACCGGGCGGCACTCATCCTGTCACAGTGGGAATGTACGTGTCAAACATTAACAGACTGGTCAATAGTGCAGCAGCACATGCATACAAACACCAGCAGCAAGTGTAATGCTCAAGTCAACGACCTGCTGCCTGCTGCCTCTGCAGAGGTGCAGATGCTAGAATTAGGGGTCGGGGGATCAAATCTTGAAATTTGTCATTTGGTCTTATTAGCATTATAAATTTTTTTTCTATTGATCAATCTAATGTGAGAATATTCAATACTGAGTTCACTGGTTAATGATGCAGTGATGTTTGTTCTGTGCACAAGGTCTCTCAGGTACTCCTTGAACAAGGTGCACTAACACCTGCCACCTGGACACAAGTCCACTTACTGAGATTTACTGTGCCGTGATTAAATGTCAAGCGTGCATGAATACAAACACCACACTAGTGCACCACTAGTGTGTGTTTGTAAGTAAACTGCACTTATGAAGATTAAAGGTTTACTTTTGACTTTATGACTTTCAGTTGCAGTAATGCTGTGCATCTAGATATTTTGTATTCTGACCAACATTGTTGCAAACAGCAAAATTTCTAAATGCATTTAGATAAACTGTTTGTATAGTTAAAAAAAAAATTGGTCAAGCTTTGCAGTGTCCTATAATGTATCAAGCATATGGAACAATCCCACAGAAATTAAAAGTCCTTAGATTGACTTAATATGCAAGAGGCATTGCTGAGTAAACCATGCAAAGCATATGAAGGTGGAAAGATTTGATTTTGAGAACTAAGAAGTTTTGTAGTAAACTAGTGATTGTTTTACTGATGCTGTGCTAGTTACATGGACCTGATGGAGTCAGGCAGAAAAGCTTTACCAGTTACACAAGTTGAAACAAGTTCCAACTCTCTGTAAGGAGAGATTGCATTTACAAGATGACAGAGAAAATATTACCTATAAGTTTGATGCATATAGAGTATGTGAATCACAATGAACAAAAAACAATAAACACATATATGTCTGCTGATGCAACAGAAGTAACTAACAAAATGTGATTAACTGATAACAGTCCAAATTTGTCATTTAAAAATTTAAATTAACAAAGAAAGGATTCAAGATACTCTTCTGACTTACTAACTTTGAGTAAACACATCTTGCACAACTTGCATTTTGAAAAAACTGATGCACAAGTCTTTTTAAATGCATTTAAATGAAATTAAATATGTAAAGAGAAAAATTATTTTAAGCTTTAGAGCTCATTAGAGAAATAAAAAAGGGCATTCAATTTAATTTATAAAACAAACAAACAAACAAACAGATTAGCGTAAGTTGCTAAAATGAATTTTTGAATGAAGTCTTTGTATCATTTAAAGGGTTCAGTCACTGAATCATTCAGAATGTTTTCATGATAAGAATCATATCGGTAGCATAAAATGAAGCTGTGAAATAAACATAATTTAAATTAATTTGTATTTTCTCGTCAACTGTAAAGTTTACGCAAATCTATCAACTATTATTTACAGACATGCACTTGAGCATGTTAATTTCATAACATCAGAGGAGTCCGCATGATTAATAACAAATAATCCAAATCATAACGACTGAAATGTTTTAGTATGTTTTGAAAAGGACAAAATGATGCACTTTACGTTCACGTCGAGTTTTTACTTACTTGATGAGCTGGTCCTTGATTTTTGCCCGGTTTGCTGTGATTCGGACGGTGACGTGTTACAGGTCTCTCTCCATCTCTCTGTCACTCTCTGGGCGGAGGGACTCGAGTGCGAGCCACACTTCACTACAGCGCGCATTCATGCACGCGCAGGGAAATAAGGGCAAATGCATCTTATAGGAGGCTCTGTGATTTACTGCTGTTATTTTATTTCGAGTTTCTGCAACGTGTGAAATGAACAGTTCTGCACGCTGAAAATGAATTAAACTTATTTCATGTAGTCTTATAGACCTATGTGTATTCAAAAAGGCAAAGTCACAGTAGCTGTTTGGTTTCAACCAAAAGTCCAAATAAGCTTACATACACGTTCTAAATATATTCTACGTAATTGTTAAACAGTCACATAAACATTTAGCTTTTTATGTTTCAGTTTTTAATTACTTATGGCTTGCATTGTTTCTTCTTTTTCTGCAGCTTGAAGAAAAATAGACCTTCATTGCATCAGCAATCACTGCTGCATGCTGTATCGCTGTGCATTTGATTATTAAAAGTTGATGTGACAGATTTTATTGATTAGGCTCCATAAAGAGAGATTGCTTTGCGTATTTGGGTTTGACCTAAAAGGCCCACCAGAGGGAGACAACTTTTAAGACAAAAAAAAAAAAAAGACAGAAACGAAAAACTGAAATCTATTCACATTCATATTAAATCAGAATGACTGGTTCTGACTCGCATGCTGCCAAGGCTAGACCAGATTCGAGGTGTTCAGCACCAGAACATCATATTATCAGTTTCAAATGACCTAAACATCATATTATCGGTTTCAAATTACCTAATGGTGGTTCTTGTGTTCAGCACCATGGACAGCTCTATGAATTTCTGATCAATTTTGCCATGTACCTGAAATAATTAGGCTTGATTAAGTAATTACAGTTAATGCTTCAGAATGTAATGCTTGTTTAATTTTAATTTACCTGTTAATGGATAGCGAATTCAGACAGGGTGACAAATAAATGTGCTATTTGTGCTGAAAAATACCAAATGCAATTGACAGTTGAGTTGTAAGAGCAGCAACAATTAATGTTCCCTAGAAAATACCTATAACAAAATAAAATAGTGTGAATGCATTTAAGATGTTTAAATCAAATAGCCAACGGATTAACCTACAGGCCTCATTTATTTTAGGTAGAATGCAACAAGTACAATATTCTTTGATTTCAGCTTAGATTTTTGGGCCCTCTAGAGTCAAACTTAAAACTTTTTCATCCATATTCTGAACTGAAAGAGAGAATGAGCTACAGGTTATTTCAGATATGTACGTTGCAATAACGGTACTTTGACATCAAACTTGTTGAATGATTAATGATTTTGTTTAATATTTAACAACATTTAAAGTGTGCACATGTTTAAATCTTAAGAACTCCTCACAAAAAAGAACTGCAGGGGATTTGTGAGTTTAATGAAAGGCTAACAAGTAATTAAATCTTAAAAATGTAAAATTAAAATAAATCATTTGAAAATAACAATCAAAATAATTCATTTGCTAAAAAAGAAGAAATATTCTATGTTTACCTGCACACCATAAGACCATTAACCAATATCAAAGAAACGTGAGCATGCAAATGTGATACTTAATTATTAAAATATTTATTTTAAAATCTCAGGGGTACTTAAAGGGGTCATTGATTATGATTTGAGTTTTTAAACTTTAGTTAGTGTGTAATGTTGCTGTTTGAGCATAAACAACATCTGCAAAGTTATGATACTCAAAGTTCAATGCAAAGGGAGAAATTGTCTTTTTCAGAGTTGCTTTTAAAGTAAATGTATTAGGTCAAAGAGGTTCAGATGACAAAAAGTTTGAGAATGTCTGCAAATAAGAGATAACAAGAAAATGTGCATTTTAATGAGTTAAAATACAAAAGCCTTTCAATAATACATAATAATACATGATTAAATAACCTACTGAGTAATAATTCAAATAAAAATGAATGAGTTCATCAGTAGTTGATGCAATGTTGAAATACTTAAACCTGAAATTACATTTGTATATCCATTGGTCAAATACTGTGTCGCCACCTGATTAATGACTGGTCTATGTGTGAATGTCCACAAAACTGGACTTTCTGAAAGCGGTAGACTATTTTAGAAAGAAAAAAAATGAAAGAGAATTAATAAATTATGAATAATTTATTGATATTGTGTAAATAATATCAATAAAAAGGTAACTACTTTTTAAAATGGAACTTATTCTAATTACAAGTACTTAAATTTTTGGAATCTGATTACATAATCCAGATTACATGTAATTAGTTACTACGTTACTACCCAGATCTGTCAGTAACATTTTGGCGACGTTCAGCGAGATTGTGTCAGCATGGCCTGATTAACAAATATATGAAATCGAGTGTAAACCAGAATTAATTGGTTGATTTGATTGAACAGAAATAGTGGGTTCACCAGAAACGTGCCTTTTTACAAGTACTTCACGTTTATTGGCTTTTGCCCCAAATGATTTATTTTGCTAATAATTTCCTTACATGTTTTCATTTTTCTTACCACACGCATTTGCGGAACTAGGCTTCTAATAAAACATCTTTTGGAGGTTCCTGGAGTGAATGTGTTTACCTCTGCTAGAAGGTAAAATCACTCAACAGATCATATGAATTCCCATTTTAAAACTCATACTACCGTCATTGTCCGATAGAAGGCGCTGTTGACATATCCTGTCGAACTCTCTCCTTCACAGTTCCAAAGTAGGCGTTGGCTGATGGTACCAGATATGGCCTCAACGTTGGTACCGTCATGATTATGAAGGTAAAAACGTAGATCATCTTATACATTCTGTCTACACATAAAATGTGTAATGTTTACTTATTTTGTTTTATAACAATTTGTTAAGTGGATAAAGCAATGTGTTGTCAGCACTTCACACATTTCTTTGTCAGAAGCTCAGAAAACAGGTTTGAAAATGACAGTGGCAAGTAAATAAAGTAGATGCAAATACTGCACCACCAGTTAACACTAAATAACTGAACAAACTGTCCTTTACACTTCTAAAATGCATTCTTTTGTAATTCGCCAGCTTTACGGATATCTACATAGCCTAGGGGTTGATCCCCTCTTTAAAATATTAAGGCAGGTATGTGTGTGTGTATATGAATACATGCTAAGCATGGGCTCTACCACTGAGCTACATCCCCAGATGTAAGGCAGATTTCGTTTGTGTGTAGTTACAAGTGTTTTTGCTCAAGATAACGTTTGTGTAGTAAGTGTCAGCTGTTTGGAGACATTTGTAATGAATACACACAGTTCAAAAGTCTGAAAAATAGGCAATTAACAATCACCTGGAGATGCTGGGGATTGAACTCAGGACCTCATATATGCAGCTGAACTTGTTGAGTCATGCTTGATTTTCAGTGTCAGTTTCTTCAACAAACAATGGTCTTTGGCTGTAGAAGCAACATGGTCAAGTGGTGTAACTGGTTTGTGTCAATTGGCATAACCAGTATTTTTCATAAAAATATAATTATATACAGGAAAATTAATGTTAAATAAAATGTAATCTAGTTTAGTATAATAATATGGTTTTTAACATTTTTTACATAATTTGTCAAATATTATTTAGAAAACAGAGGTGTTTTCAGCATATGTCCCGCCAAAATTGCAAAAACGCATTAAAATTTACATTTAAAAATAACTTGAATAGAATATATTTTCATGTGATATTTTAAAATGAAGTATTTATTTTTAAGAGTAAGCTTACATGCCATCTAGGTGGATAAAATATTTAATATTTTTCAGTTTTTGTCAGTTACACCGTTTGACATTTGTACATTCAGTCTTAACTTTTGTAAAAAATGGTGCATATGTCATTTTTAATTACATAAAATCAACATAAACACACAGTGTACATTTTAAAATACCTGATGGATGCTTTTAAAATAAGTTTTTAAAAGATTTTTGAATTACTCATCTTGCCAACCCATTTTTATATATATATATATATATATATATATATATAAAACTTACTGTTTTGTGTGTGTGTCTGTAGGGAGTGTGGGGTGGAAATGAAGAGTCTTTTATTAATGTCGCTTACTGTGTCAGATGAGAAGTGTGAGAAGTGTTATCACTGTGACTGTATGATGTCTGGAGTGGAGGTGCATACTGAATGAGTGTGATGGTAGGTTTGTCCTCTGATTATCTTAAAGTAAGACAGTTTCTTTAAATCCTTTACTAACCAAACTTCAGTAGATTCTGTCAGTGGAAGCATCAGTCCACTCTCCTTCAGATGGATTCCACTGTTAGGAAACACTGGTTTTAACATCAATTCAATCTAACCAATCTGAACACATTTTGTGGCAAACCTATTTCTGTGGCAAGCCTATTTTTGCCATGGAATAAATTTAAAAAAATAATTACAACTTTTATCTCACAATTATCACTTTGTTTTCTTACAATTTTGAGTTTATATCTTGCAGTTCTTAGAAATAAAGAAATAAAATATTTACTCAAAATTCTGACTTTTTCTTACAATTTTGAGTTTACATCTCACAATTCTTGATATCTTGCAATATTTTTTTCTCAGTTCAAAACAAAAGTTCTGATTTTTTTTCTCTGAATTTCTCTAAAAAATTGTAACTTTTTTCTTACAATCCTGACTTTTTTTCTTGAAAATGCAGGTTTATTGCCCGCAATTCTGTTTTTTTTAGAATTGTGAATTTATATCTAGCAATTCAGAGTTTATATCTTGCAATTTTGAGAGAATTCTTAGAATTGCAAGAAAAGAAGTCATTACCATTTTTATTTTTTATTCCATGTTGAAAATGGGCTTCCATACAAACCCATCCTCTTAGATACAGTATATTAGACCTATACTAGCAAACTGTATTGAAGGCAGAAAAAGGTTCAGGACACATAAAGATTATCGTAAATATGTCTTTTTTAGTGCAAAACAACTTGACAAACATTATAAGTGGAGATAAGTGAAAAATATTTTAAAATATATATATATATATATATAAAATACAGTATAACCCTTTTAATCAGTCATCTAATACAAACAGATGTCTTCATTGGGATTGTGTTCTGAAAAGGTTTGGTAAATGAGCTAATGGGGTCGTGCATGTCACGCAGAAAACGCTCTCTGGGAAAAAACTGCTCAAACTGAAATGTTGGGAGCAGATTTTTTTTTCAGCCCACTGACCCACTTTTCAATTGTTCTCAGCACCAGACAATAGAGACAAATGGTTTCATAACTAGTGCACAATACCTGTGTGTTATTCAACATTACGGTTGCGCAGGTTTTTTTTGTAAAGGTCTTGTTTGGGTGTCTTTTTTTGTGCCATGTCTTTATGTAACCTCCCCCTGTTGCCCCCTGTAATTTTTAAAAAGCCAACAATTTCTCACACACAAACTCAAGATGCCCTCTCATTGGCTTCGATCGTGCGTCAGACCCCAGGGCTGTGACGACAAGAGTGGTTTCACTGATCCAGGGCTCAACCAACGACACACGCGAAGCTCGCCCTTACAGCAGAAAGAGAGAGTGAGTAGCAGGCTGTGAAAGATTCAGCTCACACCCCCCAACTAGTGTAGAGCTTAACTGTATAAGAATAATGTTGTCTTCTGTGACTAGCCTTGGTTGTTGTCCCGCAGATGACTTTGGGGTTTATAAAGAGGAAGAAAATTTGTTTGCATAATGTTCTTGCAATATGCATTCAAAAATTGAATTTTGAAAGAAGTATTTGATCGGAAAAACACAGTAAAACAGTAATATTGTTGCAATTTAAATGGACCATTTTTTTTATTGTAATATATGTGACCCTGGACCACAAAACCAGCCCAAAAGTACATTGTATGGGTCAAAATGATAGATTTTTCTTTTATTTAAAAAGATATTAAGTAAAGATCATGTTCAATAAATTTTGAAAAATGGACACTTATGAAGGTTATGATGGTTTTGTGGTCCAGGGTCACATTTTTTAATATATAATTTATTCCTGTGATGCAAAGCTAAATTCTCAGCTTCATTACTTTTCAGTGTCACATGATCCTTTAGAAATTATTCTAATATGTTGATTTGATGCATAAAAAACACTTCGTATTATCAATGTTGAAAATAGTTGTGCTGCTTAATATCTTGATGGAAACTGACATTTTTGGGTTCAGGATTTAGAAAGTTAAAAGAAAGAAAGTTAAAAAGAGCAGCATTTATTGGAAATGGAAATCTTTCTTAAGATTATAATGCACTTAGTGTCAGTATTGATCAATTTATTTATTTCAAACAAAAAAACCCCTCAAGACTTAATTTTTAATGGTAGAGTTATTCTAATATGTGAATTAATTATAAAACCCACTCTTTTCTGCAATTATAGACACAAAACTTAAATCTTACATCTTTTAAGACTACAGTATTTTGATAAAGACTTTGTCTGTGCAGTTTTAATTCAATATTACAGACTGTTTTCATTAAACAAATTTCACCCAGATCCTGCTTTTCACATTTCACAGTTGTCTCTCTTTCTGTGATTTCAAAGCTGAATTTTTAGCATCAGTACTCCAGTCACATTTCCTTCAGAAATAATTCTAATATTCAGATTTACTGCTCAAAAAACATTTATTGTGTTGAAAACAGCTGATGAGAATTTTTTTTCAGGGTTCTTTGATGAATAGAAAGCTCAGAAGAACAGCATTTATCTGAAATCTTTTGTAACATTATAAATGTATTTATCATCATTTTGATTAATTTAAAGCATCCTGCTAAATAAAGTATTAACAACTCAAATGCACATTTTTTGGTTTGAAATAATTAAAATTATTGCTTTAACAAAAATTCAGGCTTCATATTTGTGCTTTTAAACCTAATATATTGGCTCATAGGCTTCCACTCTACTGTGTGCACCTTACTGTGGACATAATGCATAATGAAACATTGCTTTAAAATGAAGTTGTGTATAATTGTTAGTTTTTCTGGACTCACTGTCTTTTTCTAACCAAACACTGTAGAATCAGATACTGAAAGTATCCTCACATGCTCGTTCCCAAACTTTTCCTTGAATCCAGCTTTTGCCTTTAGTGCTGTGATCAGCACCTTGTTCGTGGAGAGTGGTGAAGCACCACAAAGTGGACGAGAGAAACCGAAGGGAGCGGAGGACAGATTAATCAGGCAACATCAAAGAGAGCAGCAGGGCGAAGGGAGGGAATGGGGCAAAAGATGAATGGAGACCAGCCGCCTGTTTGTTTTTTTTTTTTTTGTTTTTTTTGTGCTTCCATGCCATCCCTCAGTGCTTCAGTTGGCAGTGGGACGACAAAACCATTGTGCAGGGGCCACTGAGAACGCCTGGAACACACAGTCGGCTTCTGTTTTTATTCTGCATGCCAAAAAAGGAGGAGAACACAAGATAGGGAGACTCTTGCTCTTGAAGTCCATCTTTTCTTTTGATCTGTTTTATTTTTTCAGTATATTAAAAACATTATTCACCAGTATAGCCCTTAAATGATGCTCACACTGTGATGGCTTTTAGATGTCGCTTGTTTCTGTCTTCTGCCCATCATCCACGCTTTCTCATGTGCCGCTGAATTTCAAAGGAGGTCTTTCTCTCTCAGTTGCTACACACATACATACTGTAGGCCTTGTGTGAAGCACTTTGAAAGTGGCCTGTTGCTTCGCGTGCCCTCTCTGTCAGTTGGCTCAAAGATAACTCCAATTTGGGTCTCTCATCCTGACTGCAGACTCAGCACACGTACGTTACACAGTGTTCCTGTCTTGTCCTTTAGTTGGACTCGCTAATCTCTGCACACTTTGTCACAAAGCCTGTCATGAGTCCACTTCAAAGAAACGCTACCAACCTGATAGCTCTGATGAATTGAAGAGCACCTCTGGCTGTGCATTCACTCCTTTATTTTTCACTTTGTCCTGATTGTCACGTCCTGCCTTATTTGAGGGAAGAACAGTCATTCAATTGTCATATGCCATTATTTCATGAATCAGGCCACTAAGCCTCACTTGGATCATCTCACACGTGACACACTTAAACCTGTATTAACGTCATTCCATTAAATATCAAACCAAGTGGTGTTTATTTTAATGATGGCTCAAACATTTACATTTGTGCATCAGGAGCCATTTTTATCCAAAGTGACTTACAAAAAGTAATTGGACACCATTGTGAAATATTAATGTAGCGTGACCGTTGTTAATGTGATGAACTATACTACATATCTACAACTTAGAAAGAGGTTTGAAATATAAAGTTAGTTTCTATAAAAGCTCAGATGCCACTTTTCACAAACAAGCATTAAAATAAGTTAGAACAACTAAAAATCAAGATATTTCTTATTTTAATTTACCTCCTCAAACAACTGTTATTTATTTATTAATGATTTCTAGACTTGGGAAAGTCATGTCAGTTAATAAAATCTTTATAATATCTTTTATAATAAATATACATTTGCTAGTTACATTTGTCAAGCTGCAAAATATTTTATCAAGTAGAAATCATTGAGTAAAAAATATTTTATTAAATCCTTATCCAGTAAATCATGTAAAACTGGAAAAGTCATTGGGTGTTCGAATATTGTTCAGACAAAAACTGTTGTCTGTTGATTGTTTACATTTATAATTGGAAAAAAAATTAAATGATTAATCTATTAATTATTATGAGGGAACAGTTTACTTAACTAATTAAGCGTGTAGCGCTGAAACCCTATTGTAATTGTTAGTATAGTCACAGATCAGCGATCTCCACGTAAAACCTACCGCATTTTTCAGGGGCATAAATGATTGTACGTCGCAGGTTTTTCCGCACATACTCAGAACTCCTCATTCTGGACAGCTGTGCCTCTAGAACCACTGCTGTCAATCAAATTGTTTGTTAAATGATTGAGAAGATGTCAAAACCTACTTTTGCAAACTAGTCCTAGTTTTTTTGCTCAATCTGGAAAAAAAAATGTTGAAATGTTCAAAAATGCCCAAAATCCTATAAAGCCTAAAGGAAAACTCAAAACTTCTCAAAATCTGCTGAACACATGAGATGGGTGATTCTAAACAACTTTTAAAGAGATCGGACCACAGCTGACGCCATAACAGTCATAAACCTTAAAAAAAAACATAATTAATAATTAATAATTATGTTTTTTTTTATGGATTTTTTTTTAAATCAATGATTTACGTGGTTACAAGCTTGCTAAATAATGTCTTTTTTCATATGTGATAAAATGCCTTAAAACATTTTATTATTTTTATTTGCATTTATTATGCAGCCAAATGGATGTCAAGTATTCGCTTTCATCCAAATATAAACTTGTCAAGCACTTCCCATGAAACAACAAAAGCAGTTAGACTTCCATATACATGATTTTTTTATTTTTTGTCTATCAGCTATTGTAAAAATTGGATTTTAGCAAACTTCAGTTTGCCTTTTCAAATGTTACTGAAAAAGTTTTCAAAAAAGATTTGGAAAGCAACTTCTGTGACAGTCTAACAAATTAGGAAGCACAACACAAACTTTTCTACGAACCCTCGACCAGTAACGAGTAAACAAATGATGAGCCGTTGTTTTTTAATGTTTTATCTTTTTATGCAATGAGGCTATGCTGAGCTGAGAAAGATGCGATGATCTGAACTGACAATATTTTAATGGAGCACATAAAAGCGTGAAAGTGATCAAGGAGGTCGGCGTGCCTGTGATCGCCACATTCGCTCGCTTTGAACTCTCAGGGAGGAGCACAATGCTCTCATTCAGAGATTGGCTGAATGACAGATGCTCCCTCTCTCGTTCTCTCTCTCACCCCCCCTCCTCTCTGTCTCTCCGTAACGTTAATGAATTCAAACAACCCGCCCCCTACCCATCCAGCTCTCTTTCTCTTCCCCTCTTTTTCTCTCACCACAGAACATTTCCAGCTTTGGCAAGTTCCTCGTGATTTGCTCTCATCGTCTTAATGAATTCAACTGGGAGTGCATTGGCCCTGATGCCCACCCCCTCAGAGAGAGGTCCAGCGCTCTTGCTTATATCTGCAGGGCTGCTCCATGCCCTTCCATTGTTCCATCTGCTTCTGTCACTAACAGATCCTCCAAGAGGGATTGTGGGAGAAGCCTTAATGTGAAGGGAGCTGCTTCTTAAGGCTATTAGAAAATATATTTTTCGCTTGGAAGACTCACCTGTGGACAGGTGAAGTGGAATCATGGGTTTGATGTCACTGCTGCTGTTGATGGTGATTGGCTGGTGTGGTGGAGCGCCACCCGCGAGAGAGGTGTACAGAATGCCACAGAGTGCACTTAAAGGTAGGTCAGGTATTTGTTGTTTTGGCTACTTCTACATTCTTAGAAAAAAGGTACCTAAGCGTCACTAGGGTGGTACCCTTTCAAAAGCTATTAATATTGTACCTTTATGGTATTGTACCTGAGTGACCGCCCTAGTGACAGCTTTGTACCTTTCTTCTGAGAGTGTAGATGCAGAAGATGCAATCTCACTGTGACGACCAAAAAAATTTAATGGTCACGCTGTTTTCTTTTCAATAATCTTGTCAAAAAACAATACTTTGAACCAAAACGTGAAAAGCTATTCCAATGATTGTAGTCATTGATGTCAGAGCTCCAACAGCTTGCTTTGACTTCTGAGAGTAAATTATTTTCCACACACTGTTTTTCTAATAAACATTTTGACTGTTACTGAATAAGCATATGTGACCCTGAAAGATGAATAAATAAGCTTTCCATTGATGCATGGTTTGTTAGGATAGGACAATATTTGGCAGAGATACTATTTGAAATCTGGAATCTGATGGTGCAAAAAAAAACAAGAAAATCATCTTTAAAGTTGTCCAAATGAAGTTCTTAGCAATGCATATTACTAATCAAAAATTACATATTTATATATTTAAATATGTAAATATTTACGGTAGAAAATTTACTAAATATCTAGATGGAACATGATCTTTACTTAATATCCTAATGATTTTTGGCCTAAAAGAAAAATCAATAATTTTGACCCATATAGTGTATTTTTGTCTATTGCTACTAATATACCCGTGCTACTTAAAACTGGTTTTGTGGTCCAGGATCACATATATCATATTTAAAAACATTTAAATATATGCATTTTACAGATTCTTCCATCTAAACAGTCGTGCCTCTTCACTGTGTACCTTTCTAAAAAATTTTTGGAGTCTATATGGTCTGCTTCTCAGATCTGAATCCACAGATTTGTCACATTCTGAGATTGTTGCAAACATATTCACACACTTGATTGAAACTGAACACTGCCAGCTTGATGAAGTCATTGGTTTAATCCACTGTGTAAATATAAAGTATTTTCAACATAGGCTCTATACGTCTTTAAATAAAGCATTATTTTTGTTTGTAATAATCAGTCCTCGACTGTTGTGTGCCATCACAGTGAGACTGTGTTCAGGAGTTTAGCGTAGTCACCATAGAGGCCAGAGTTCAGGCTGTTAATTAAGATCTCAATCAGCTTTGAAGTCAGTCTTGCTCTCTGGGATATAGAGAAGAGCGGATGACTGAATGTGGATCGGTGTGTTTGAACTTTGTGTTTGGTGTCTACGGTGCTACTTTGAGCATGACTTTGCTTACTTGTCTTGACAGAAAAACCATTACTGACAAAATACTGTTTGTTTTCTGCGCAATGTTAGTTTTCTCCCCGTCTAACAGGGAATATTCTCAGAACTTTGGCTAACGTTCTGGCAAAGTTCTCTCCGGTAATGTTAATAAAAAGTTCATTCTGCTCTTTAATAATGTTCTCAAAAAAATTGCACAAAAATGTTATTTATACGTTGTTCATGGAATGTTTATTCTGAAACAATTTAGTGTTAAACTATAATGTTACTATTTGTTTCATATTGTTCAGAGAAAGCTCAAAAGTAACATTCTTGCGTCTGCAAACTCATAAAATGGAATGATCACTTAAAGGTTTCTCTAATGTTCTCGAATCCAAAAGAAATGTAAAACATTTTGGACATTTTGAACGTTCAGAAAACATTCAGAAACCTTATAGTAACATTGGCAAAACATTCTTACATATTTTTGTTTGTTGGGTCTCTGTCTTTGTCTGTATTTGTTTTTGTATTTGTTTGTATGCATATACTTTTTTAAACATAAACACTAAATCAGCACAGTTTTCTGCTCCGCTGAGGTTAAATGTCTCATATTATTCTTTATACCTACTTTTAATGTTTTTTTTTTTTTGATTTGATTTGTGTTGGTTGTTTTGAGGCATGTACTCACTTGTACTTACATCTCTTTCTGCTTCTCTTTGCAGAGCTGTCTGATAGAGGAACAGTAGTGATGGAGGCCGCTCTGTCCCGCGCTCTGTCTGCCGTAGACGCTGCTGTATCGGACCGCAGCAAGGCCGAGGCAGGCTGCAGAGGGTGTGTGCCCTGTCTGTTTCAGGACTGTGGACAGCGAAAAGGCGCTTGTGGTAAGCCTGACTGCACCCACTCTTTATTTGATTTTTTGACTTTAAACACGGATGCTGACAGTGGTGGTATTTCTGTAGCATCTCCAGAGGATACACAGTCAGAGCCTAGCTGTGAGGTCATCTCCCGTGCCCAGCAGGAAGCTGATGAAGGAGAGAGGAGTTGGTTGCTGAGTCAGGCCTGTGGCTTCTATAAACGCCGTTGCACACCTGAACAGGTGAACAAAGATTTGTGCGTCAGAGTCATGGGAGAGAGCTGCAGCGCTCGGGTCTTGCAGTGCAGTCTGCTCAACACTATGCAGAACCTGGAGCCAGCCACGCAGACCACAGCACAGGGTAAGAGAAAAAAAAACAAAAGTTTAGTGGATTATGTAAACGTACTCAGAACTTTAAAATCTTTCTTTACAGGGAACCCCAGGTATTAAGACTTTTATGGCTTAAAATAACAAATTAAGTTAAAAAAAAAAAAAAAAAACATTGGTTGCAATTTTTAGTCGAAGGGAAAATGCCTGTGAATGAATAAAACTTTCTAAAGACGTGCGTCTTTGTTCTCTCCACTTTAGCCCTGATGCCTTTGAGGCTTTTAGTAGATCTCGTACTGAGCTTACAAATGGCAGAGACAAGAAATGCTAGATGCCATCCTGGCAGAATGTAAACATGCCGACGCTTGTCAGGACACCACAGCCAATGAAGGAGTTTCTCAGCGCAGATTTCACTCGATATCCGGGGGCGTTTAGATTTGGGGAAAAATCAACAGTACGGCATTTGGTTTAAGTCTGCGCTTATATCCATTGCCACCTATAAACATTTTCAGTAGTTGTGGTCATCGTATCAGTATTTTATTTTCTGAGTTGTGGTAAAAATAGCAACAGGTAGTGCCAGCAACTCACCTGTTGTAACTATTTTATGACACCGAAATAATGGCGCCCCCCCATAGTCCAAAATATATAATATATATGGGTTACAAATATATATAATATATGGGTTTTTTAAATAACTTAAATCTTTCGTGGGTTTTCCACTACATATTTCAGCCAGAGACAAGTCTTAACACCCAAGATTCCCTTTAAAAATGAATTTGCAGTTTTACATAATATACATGATTTAAATTTTTAAAAATTACATTGAAAATAAACTAAGATTAAGATTGTCAGTGGACTTCAGGGGAACCGATATATAAATTATAAGTCTCTTTTAATGTAATTTTAGCTGTATCTAATTATTGATGTTGCTTTGTTTATATAGCTGTGTGTGGCCAGCGTTTCGCTGTCTCGCAGAACATGACACAGCCTCGCTCTCGTATCATGGGGGGATCTCCTGCCCCTCTGGGCAGCTGGCCATGGCTGGTGAACCTTCGGCTGGACGGGGCTCTGATGTGTGGGGGTGTTCTGGTTGACAGTTCTTGGGTTCTCACTGCCGCCCACTGCTTTGCTGGGTAAGAGAGCAAATACATATCTACATAATTTAACTTAAAGGAATAGTTAACACAAAAAATTTTAATTCTGTGATTAATTGCTCACCCTTGTGTCATTCCAAACCTGTAAGACCTTTGTTGATCTTCAGAACACAAATTAAGATATTTTGTATGAAATCCAAGGGCTTTCTAACCCTTCATTGACAGCAACGCAACTGACATGTTCAAGGCCCAGAAAGGTAGTAAGGACATTGTTAAAATAGTCCATGTGACATCAGTGGTTCAACCGTAATGTTATGCAGCTAGGAGAATACTTTTTGTGCGTGAAGACAACAGAAATAACTACTTTATCCAACAATTTATTCTCTTCTGTGTCAGTTTCCGCTGCCATTCACGTGAGTACAACGACAAATGCATGTGGTGATGCTGATGCAAGAGAAGGCATTCTGACGTAGAACCTGGATGCGCTGCGCCTTGTTTACAAGCAGTAGAAGACACACGCTGTACGTAAAACAGTCTTTGTAAACATGTCTGAAGACTGTGACAGAAAGGATGACTTGCAAATTTTTTATCCAGCCTTACTTATTTGAACCAGAATATACAGATGATGAACTAAGAGAGATGAGCATTCTACGTCAGAAAAAGTTCTTTTTGTTTTCCTTTGCGCACAAAAAGTATTCTCGTAGCTTTATAACATTACGGTTGAACCACTGATACCACATGGAGTATTTTAACAATGTCCTTACTACCTTTCTGGGCCTTGAAAGTGTCAGTTGCAGTGCTGTCTATGCAGGGTCAGAAAGCTCTCAGGTTTCATCAAAAATATCTTAATTTGTGTTCCAAAGAAGAATGAAGGTCTTACAGGTTTGGAATGACATGAGGGTAAGTAGAATTTTCATTGCTGGGTGAACAATCCCTCTTAAGTGTGCCATAACATTAAAAAGCACAACATTGTTTTTTATCATGCTGTTTTCATCGTTTTATGAAAAGGATTGTAAATTGTCTACTGAATGTATACAAATTATCTCCCCTAATTAGGAGCCGCAGTGAGAGTTACTGGACAGCTGTAGTGGGAGAGTTTGACCTCACAAAAACTGACCCTGATGAGCAGCTCATGAAAGTCAATCGCATCATCACTCATCCGAAGGTAGAATGGTTCTATTAATTTTATATTATACATATGAAGAGTTCAGATGCAAAAGCCCCTAAATCCATCTGACGTATTTCTTTAAAATTATAATTTCTTTCTGGCTACTTTGTATAGGTTTCTGTGTAAGTACTGGTACTTCTGATTGGGCTGAGGCTGGAATTTAGCGAGTTTGAAGTAAAAGTATTTGATGGACATATAGTATGTGTCAGGAGCATTCACTTAGTATCATTATCTCATTTTTGACCGAGATGGCTTTTAGCTGGTTTTGCATCTGAACTCTTCATATATATATACAATATATCAGTTGTCCTCAGTGTGAAAAATCTCAAAATCATACAGTCAATAAATAACATGCATTTTGTATGATCCCTCTTGTTTTGGTAAAATAATTAACATTTTGCAGATTCTGCAAGGTGCATGTAAATCATTTTATTTATTTATTTTTGAAGTAACAACAATACAAAGTGTTTTATTTTTTTTAAGTGTGTCCCATCTGTGTCCAATCCTTTTCTCTTTATGTAGTTTAACCCAAAGACGTTCAATAACGACATTGCTCTGGTGGAGCTGAGTTCTCCAGTAATTCTGTCTGAACGGGTCACACCTGTCTGCTTACCCTCTGACCTCGATCCACCGGCTGGTACACCCTGTTTGGTGGCCGGCTGGGGCTCCTTATATGAGGGTACGGCAATCTGCATAACTCATATTTTAGAAAAAGTGCTCATAATATCCCACAATATTTGCCTAAAAGCTGTAAAGTGTTTATGTTTGTCTTGATTCTCTTTATGTGTGTAGACGGTCCTTCAGCAGATGTGGTGATGGAGGCAAAAGTGCCCCTGCTGTCCCAGACCACCTGTCGCAGTGCACTGGGGAAGGAGCTGCTCACAAACACAATGTTCTGCGCTGGGTACCTGTCTGGAGGCATCGACTCATGCCAGGTATCTCCACATTATTGTACTAGTTTACTAGCTGATGAAGAGACATTGTACCTGCTTTATAAACACTGCATCTGCTTTGCAATCATCATACTTGAATCTGTGTCCTTGCATGTGTTTAGGGTGATTCTGGAGGGCCATTGATCTTCCAGGACAATTTATCAGGACGATTTCAGCTGTTTGGCATCACCTCTTGGGGGGATGGCTGTGGGGAGAAGGGAAAGCCTGGCGTTTACACGCGGGTCACAGCTTTCTCTGATTGGGTCATGACAGAGATACAAAGTGAGTTGCTCAACATGTTGCACACACTACTGAAACAAAAAATATCTCCACTCACCCACACTTTTTGCTTAATGAAATGCTGCAAAATCTTTTTACATTCCATTCTCCAAATTCCAGAGTCCTTTGGGAGTCGGGAGCCCACATGCCCTGAGCTGCTTAAGACAACTGAGCTGTCTGAAGAACAGCAGATGTCAGAATTCACCACGCTCTGCCACTTCTACACACTATCCTGCCCTCCGACCCTCGACCCCTCTGCCTGTCAGCGTCTCGCTCAGGACAAATGCCAAAGCCGCTTTAAGAAGTGCCGTAAGTTATCCAGACAGTTTAAATTAAAAAAATCCAATTACATATTTAAACAGAATTCACTTAGAGTTAAAGGGATAGTTCACCCAAAAATTAAATTCTGTCATTAATTACTCACCCTCATGCTGTTCCAAACCCGTAAGACCTTTGTTCATCTTCAGAACACAAATTAAGATATCTTCGATGAAATCTGAGAGAAGAATGTTGAATAAAGTCATTATTTTTGTTTTCTTTGCACACAAAAAATAATCTCATAGTTTCATAACGTTACGGTTGAACCACTGATGTCACATGGACTGTTTTAATAATGTCCTTACTACCTTTCTGGGCCTTAAATGTGTCAGTTGTATTGCTGTCAATGCAGGGTCCGAAAGCTCTCGGATTTCATCAAAAATATCTTAATTTGTGTTCTGAAGATGAACGGAAGGGTGAGCAATTAATGATAGAAATTAATTTCTGTGTGAACTTCAGGTTAATTTTGTTTAAATATGATTAAAAAGAAATCTTATTAATATAGAAAACTGTCTATTTCTAGGCAGTATTTTCTATTGACTTTCTCACTGTCTGCTGTCTTTCTCTCTACAGAGTTGCATTCCTTTCTGCAGACTCTGCTGGACTTACTTCAGAGGGCTGATGACTATATCAGAGATAAAGTCGATCTGACCTTCTTCACTCAGACTCTTCCTCAGCTGGTGGAGAATGTGTACAGCTCTGCTCAGATACCACGAAAGCGTAGAAGTTCAGTTGAAACAGGTAGAGCCATTAAACCTTTCTGCACTATACTTGTACAGCCAGTCAGGGCTCAGGAGAGGATATACAGTGCTTTACAGAATGTAATATCTTTTAGGATCTTTATATATCATTCTCCATATTGTTATTCTTCTAACCAACAAATTATTCTCAAAGAGCAGGTAGGCCAGCCAGCACTCTTCCAGCAAGTGGGCCCCCTGGTGGACGACTGGGAGAGCTACCTTACAGGCATTGCTGAAGATCTGGATCAACACAAAGAACTAAAGAACTCACAGGAACTGTCTCAGGAGCAACAACTCTTCACACCGGTAAACTTGTCTAATTTTTTAAGTGTTAAAGTTTTTAGATGTGACAATACAACAAGTTCACTAATAATAATAATAATAAACAAAGACTGATACTGATTTGATGAAATTTTCAGGATGAAGATGGTGAAAGAGCTCCTCTTCAGCAGCTCGATGGATCGCTGCGCTCCTCTATTGCTGCCCTGCGTTTCAAACTAGAATCATTGCGCATTCCTGTCATACCAGAATTGGACCATCAACTGTTTCAGAGGGATTTCACCATTCCCACCACTGGAAAACAGGATAATAGTCCTAAATCTAGAGGGTCTGTATTGTCAGCTGATATTTGGACTGCTCTGCTATATGAAGCCCTCAGAGGAAGCAGCACAGGAAGTGTCACAGGACGTCCAGTGATGACAGTATCCCCTCGGGATGATATGGATACAGCATCCAGATCTGTGGAAACTTCAACCCAACCACTCTTTAAAAGTAAGATTAAAAGTTAATAATGGGAAATTGAGTAGCAGAGTATTGAGGAAGAATAATAGGAAACCATAGTTCTTGAAAATTCTTAAAGGATTTTTCAGCAATAAGTAGAATGTTTTTTTTTTTTTTTTTTTACCTGCAATAGTCATCCCACCACAATAAAATCATAGAAATTAATACTTTTATTTAGCAAGGATGCTTTAAATTGATCAAAAGTGATGATAAAGACATTTATAATGTTCCAAAATATTTCTATTTCAGGTAAATGCTGTTCTTCTGAACTTTCTATTTATCAGAGAAACCTGACAAAATTTTACTTTTCAACATAATACATTTTTTTTGAGCAGTCAGAATATTAGAATGATTTCTGAAGGATCATGTAACTGGGGTAATAATGCAAAAAAATCAGCTTCGAAATCAGGAATAAATTACTTTTGAAAATATATTAAAATAGAAAAGTTTTTTAAATAGTTTTTTTTTTTAATTTAAAATAGTATTTTTTAAAATATTTTTTAAATAGTAAAAATATTTCAAAATTGTACTGTTTTTGCTGTACTTTGGATCAAATAAGAGCAGGCTTGGTGAGCAGAAGACTTTTAAAGAGACTTCTTTAAAAAAACATTAAAAATCTTACTGTTCAAAAACTTTTGACTTGTAGTGTATGTTTTAATGTTTAAAAGCAAAGAAATTAGGACAATCAGGAATATTAGTATTGTACATTTAATAGTGTTATGTAAATAAAAGTATTATAATAATATTAATTCATTAATAATATATATTTTATAATATTTATTTTGTATTATTATTATTGTATTGTATTATTAAAAATAATAAATTATTATTAATAATAATTCTTTATTCATTAGTTTCATTTTAAAAATATTTAAAAATATAAATAATGCTAATAAAATATTTTTTTATTTTGAACAAATAACAACTATTACTATTATAATTAGTAGTAGTTGTTGTAATATTGCAGAATTATGTTAAACCATCAATGTCCAGACTAATAGACTAATAATTGTTTCAGAGCTCCTGTGGAGGAGAAAGAGAGATCTACACAAGCGTCAGATACGAGGAGCCAATGACAAAGGTACAAATTCTTGTTTCATTAACATTTAGCATTGCTGTCCATTGGAAATTATGTTATGGAGCCTGTACACTTCAGCTACATCATTTATATGATTTGAAAAGTAATATGAGTTTAATATTAAATTTATTTTATGGAATATGAGTTTTTATTATTTACTTTAGTTTTTAAAGACTGTGTATTGTAAGGCTTTTTTCTTTGTGTTTTGTAGTTTGCTCAGGAGTAACTGAATCAGCTCAGCTGGTCAGCACTACCAAAGAGATGTACAGCTGGATCCTGTCTGTTCCATCCAACAACATGAACATGAACTTCCAGGAGGTGAGTGTGTGCAATGAATTCCTGTGATTGCAAAGCTGAATTTTCAGTATCATTACAGTCTTCAGTGTCACATGATCCTTCAGAAAACATTCTAATATGCTGATCTGGAGCTCAAGAAATATTCTCATTAACAATATTGAAAATAGTTATGCTGCTTAATATTTAGGTGTTTCAGGATTCTTTGATGAAAAGAAAGTTTAAAAGAATAAAAAAATTGTAACATTATACATACCTTCACTTTTGATCAATTTAAACGGATAGTTCACCCAAATAAAAAATAAAAAAAATACCTCATGATTTACTCACACTTCAAGCCATACTAGGTGTATATGACTTTCTTCTTTCAGAGGAATACAATTCAAGCTATATTAAAAATGTCCAGTCTAGGTGTCGAGATTTTAAAGCCCAAAAAAGTGTGTCCATCCATTATAGTACTCCACACGGCTCTGGGGGGTTAATAAAGGCCATCTGAAATGAAGCTATACATTTGTGTAAGAAAAATATCTATATTTATAACTTCATAAACCGTAATCTCTAGCTTCTGCTAAGTGTCGTATGTGCGTTTATGAGAGAGTGGCATTCTAGCGGATGACATAGGACATAGGCGCAGTCTATAGAACCATGTGCAGTACTTTTTATGATGGATGGATGCACTTTTTTGGGCTTCAAAATCCATTCACAAAAGCCATTCACTGCCATTAAGCATGGAAAAGCCAGGACATTTTTTAATATTACTCTGATTGTATTCATCTGAAAGAAGAAAGTGATTAAGACCTAGGATTGCTTGAGGGTGGGTAAATGTAATTTTTGGCCGAACTATCCCTTTAATGTATCTTTATTAAAAAAAAATCTACTTACCCCAAATGTTTGTTATGTTTGTGTGGTGTTGTATTTAAATTCTGTATGTATGTGTTTATCATCCCAGGTGCTGGTTGACCTGAATTCTAAGAATGAACGTGGTTTGTATCAGTCTCGGATCAAGGCCACTATTGGTGGGCGACCTTTGACCTTTTACAGCTTGGTGGGTTTGGAGAATGAAGCGTTCTACCGCAGCATGCCACGCATCATTGCCGTCGCCATTGATGCTCTCAAAACGTAAAATACACTCATATACGCTGCTGAAATCGTACTTGAGCTAAAATGGCATCTGTGACATTACATCCTAAACTCTCTAAACTGCTGCTATGGAAATGATTGGATGGGACCTCCTTTCTAGAGCAAACACAGAAAAGCTGACACTTTTCTGGAGGATAAAGGGTCTCATTTGGTCACTGCTCTGAGACGGGACTGGCGGTAACAGCATATCCACCCTGACTTAACTTATTTCACAGGGACAGAGGTTGATCCTCCTGTCTGAGCTGTGAACTGTACAGATATTATATTTGATGTTTGTTATGTATTTATTTGTATTACTTTATATTTTTTATATGAAAACAAAGAAGAAAATGAAATGTTTAAAGAGTTAAAGATTTAACTATATTTAAATAAATTTTGTCTTTATGAGCTTGTCAGGAATTTCTTTCTTTTTTTCCTTTTTTGAAAATGTGTACATTTTATGGGTCTGGTTTCTGGTCTCATCCACATCCAGCTATTTTTAGCTGTACAAACCAGCTCATTTTGGTTCTTGATATTGCAAATTGCTGCGTTTTACTATATTATTTTAATGTATTGTCTTAATTATGAACACACTGGTTTGTAGTGCAAACAGTTTAACTGTGTACTGCATGTTGTTATTCTTTTTATTATTTCCTTATGGCAGCTAATGAACCTGGTAATGTAGCAATCCGAAAAAGGGCAGTAATATATGAGCTACAATTTATATATATATTTATATATGTATATATTTTAATTAAATTGAGCAGTTTGCTTTTATTTTGACCTCCTGCCCTCTTCCTTTCTCCCCTCCTTTCCTATTTTCTCCTTTTTGCTTCTTCTTCCCTTTTCCTCCTGTCCTTTTTTTCTTTTTTCCCCTCTGCCTTTCTCCGAACATTCCAATCTTTATTCCCATCTTTTGATCCTGTTGTATTTGTAAACCTTTTAAAATTTCTGTTATTTTTATCCTAACTCTTATATAACATTTCTATTTCTGATTTAATACATGGGAAAGATAGGTAATTGCTGTGAGAAATCACCTTATTTAGAAGCTTGTTTACCTCCACTTAAACTGCACTTGCTATGAGCATGTCAGTTCGCAGCAGCTGAACATCTCTGTCAGCAGGAAGCAGAGCTGAAAAACTCAGGGGGGCTTTTTCGTGGGCTCAGATTTAATTTCTGAGGTGTTTTAGCGTATGGGCACTGTGTTAATTGTACTATTCGGCAACAGGTGTCCTCACATTACTAACAAATGTCAATCTGATTCTTTATTTGGAGCTGATGACAATCCTCGGGGCTTCAGAATGTGCACTAAAGATTCTGTAGGATCCTAAAGGAACACTGAGAAATGGCATGCTGTGTTAGTACCTGATAGTTATTGACAGTTGTAGCTCATTGTCTGCTCCACCTAGTAGTTCCCTTTAAAAAGCATGCTTAAGTGGTTTATTCAGAGCAATGTAAAGTCACTTTCAGTGCCGAACAACTGTAGTTTCACAGATTTGCATGTTTATGTAATCCTTGAGTATGTTTGGGGATCAGTTTGTGCCTCCCTGTACTTATGAATGGATAGAAATAATGCATGAGATGGGCTGGTGAATACCAGAAGAACTGTCACAGTAGTGATGCAAACAGCTGTTTTTATATTCTTGGGTAATGATTGACAGGATTAGATTAACTAGTTCCTCTAGTTTAGAATTCCATATTAATCCATCTCTTGCCGATCTCAATCAACAGTAGTACCAGATGGTACAAAGCATTCTATTCTGTTTTATTAGAATGGAATTATATGGAAAGGTTTTGTATCTCTGATCCTCAAACAAACAAGCAGTCTAGAATCAGTCATTCCAGAATTCCAATGTGTTAAAAATAAACCTCAACACTCAGTGGTGAATGGTTTGTAGAGGCGCAGGGTGGCAACACATGATATTTCTGAACTCTCTGTCTATGATCAGATATGATGATCTCTTGTTACATTTACTCAGACAGCTTTACACATGAAATTTGTGGTTTATTCAAAGGATGTTGAAAAAAGCATCCATCAATCATTTGTTCACTGGTTAGTCTATCTGTTTTTATGCCTGTCTATGTGTTTTTATATTTTTCTGTTTGTTTATTTAAACTGTTTCTTTGTACTACACTGTAAAAAACAATTTGTTGAGTCAACTTTAAATAATTTGTAACCTGGCTGCCTTAAAATTTTAAATTCAGTCAACTCAAAAAAAAAGTTGCAGGTTGCAACTTGAAATGTTAAATTATACTATGTGACAACTTAGATATTTTAGTTGAATCAACTTAAAATTTTAAGGCAGCTGGGTTACTTACCCATCTGTTAAGTTTAGCAAACACAAATATCTAAGTTGTTACTTAGTACAACTTAACATTTCAAGTTGAATAAACTTATTTTAGTTGACTGAACTTCAAATTTTAAGGCAGCAGGGTAACAAATTATTTTAAGCTGACTCAACAAATTGTGTTTTTTATTTTTTACAGTGTAGACACCAAGTAAACCAGTTTTACCAGGAGTTTGATTGACAGGCGATCTGATCAATCATAAAGCAGAATCTGCCAATTTGTCCGACAAACCAAACAATGGAGTAGATTTATGTTGGTGGACTTTAACTTGATAAATGGTGTGCATTGATGTCTTTCTGCAGCTAAAACAACAATATACCTTCTGATGTTCATTCATGATGTTTATTTTGAGCTATAACTAGTAGGAAGAGATGATCAGTTGACGTGTCGCTTGAACCGAGGCACTACAGCAATCTGTCACGACACATTAAAGAGCCACAAAACGGTATTTACTGATTTAATTTATTTACAGAATTACAACATTTAATAGCTGGAAGTTCGTTTCATGCCCAAAGTAACCTGCTCTGTCTTGTCTGTCGGTGCGTCGTCAGTGTCCTTTTTGCTGCACGCTGTATTTTTCACTACGTGAGAACAGTGTTTTTGAATTAATCAGATGAGTGAATGATTGAATGAATCATTCATAAAGACAGCTACTGTATATGTAACATCAGTTTTTGTAATTAGTCAACTATAGAATGTTAGAATGGTCATGGATGAGCGATTTCCACGTAAAACTGATTGTGCAGACCAAACCGTAGGTTGTAGAGACTTAAAACTTGGAGGGATGGTAGTACTCACACCGCCTACAACATGACCGAAGCTCACCCCAATTGGCCTGACCGGGGCGCTACAGCGACTGAAAGTACAAAATCGCTCATACAGTAACTCCTAAACCGTCAGTTGTAAGCTCAAGTGTTTTAACTCAGCAAACTTCTGTTTTTCTCAAAAACATGGCCACCATTGGCGGTGAAGTTTGAGCACCTAGCACAAGGTTAACGGAGGCTGATCAGAATGAATGGTAGGCCTGTTTGAAATTTGAAAGAAATTGAGAAAGGATTGTACATTGCGTGGTTTTCCACACATACACGCAATATTTATATCGTTTGAAAGACCTCCTCATTCCCAACAACTTTGCCTCTAGAACTACTGCTGTCAATCAAACCGTTTTTTAAATGATTGAGAAAGTGTGAAAACCCATACTAGTCCCTAGGTTTTTGCTCAGTCTGGAAAAAACACTGCACTGCAATTCTCTGGACTCTCTAGGTCAATAATTATCAAAAACATGTTGAAATTTACCCTTTGGAAAGCCATAACGGGGTCCTTTAGAAAAGGGGCCTGTCCAAATATACAGAAAAGCTTAAAAGCTTAAACAAAACTCAAAACTTCAATTTTAAACCTAATTGAGCACATGTAACAGGTGATTCAAATGCATGCAAAAGTTTCTGGGAGAACGGACTACAGCTGGTGCTATAATAGTCATAAATGCTATAAAACATTTCATATTTCTATTGTAAATCACCTGATTTGGCAAAAAATGTTTTTTAATAACTGAATTAGATGGTTAAGCAGGTTTGTTAAATAATATTTAATGCCTTTTCCTTATGTGCTTAAATACCTAAAGCGCTTAAACCCTTGGAAATCGCTGCCTGCAGCTATATTTTTTATTTAATCTATGCTTTTTAAACAAATTAGTTGAGTGAATGACTAAATAACTCATACAAAACCATTTTTATTTCCCTAAAAAAGACAATGACTTCACCTTTTTAAAAAAAAAAAAAAATGGACAAGCATCCAAGTTTCTCATTTAATGTATCTCTAAGACATCTTAAAACAAAGTTGACTAAGTGCAGCTGTCATAAATTTATGCCTCAGAGATGCCATTAGGTTTAAAATAATCCACCAGAGGATGTGATTAGCACCCGTTGACCCACAGTACAGCGCACAGATCTGCTCACTCACTCAGATATTCCAGAAAAACTTTCTATTCATGCACAAAATCTTCACTAAACACCTCAAGATCCTAAATAGAAGCAAAACCAACTTCCCAATTTGTCAATGAAGAAATTTCTGGTGTTATGACCCTCTTTGTCTCCCCAGATGACAATCGTTGAGACAGAGATGAACACATGGCAGCTGATGACACACGTCCTTCCACAAATCATGCCTGTGATACCATCTGTGCAGCAGCTTGTGGGAAATACTGTAACCTTATCTTTCTGCTTTACATCAGAGAAAGAAACAGACAGAGAACTAGTTCCTGTGACCTCACTTTGAGGTCTGCGACGTGTGTGTGTGCGTGTGCATGTGTGTATAGTGACAGCTGACAATGTGAGGAGCTGTATGGGCACAGACTGTGTGGGCATTCTGAAAATAACAATGAGGATTCAAGTTTGGAACCACACCTATTTTTCCCGTAACCCTTCCCATTTCTAAACAACTGTTTCCCCTCACACACACACTGACCAGGTGCTGGAGAGCTCTTCTTTACTAATGCTGCTCTGAGGATAATAGACATGGCTCCAATCTCTTCCACAAACAACGTCTGGTTATGGACCCTACTGTCACTCTTATTCTCGGGTAATAAGATGTTTTTTTTTTTTTTTTCTACTTTCTGAGGGTTTGTGATACACAAAGTTTTTAGTTCAACACATGCAGACTGTCATAATATGCTGTAGAAAGAAAACTGAAAATAAATTCTGGTAGACAAATCCTTTGTCACCACTGGTCTTTACATGTTCACACTTTGTCTTTATGAAGTGTTAAAGTTAGAGAATGAATTGTTAGCATGCTAAACTGTCAAACAGGGTGTTAAATCCTCGTTAATTTACACAAGTATTACATACAGTAAAAGCTTGCCATGTCTATAAACATATAAAACATATATCTGCTTTAATAGGCTAATATAGAGATATTTTTAACTGTAAAGATGTATGTGTACACAGACCAACCAAGACTAAAGGTCAACAAGAAGACTATTCTGAAAATAATTTGGAAAAACAAACAAAACAAACAAATAAAAAACTGACACAAAATGTTAAACCCTAGGATTCAATACAGGGGCACAATTGGTATTTGGACACATAAGTCACACTTATTGCATATATGAATGTCATTACATTACATAATAGAAGAGAGGGGAAAATACGAACAATTAAAAAGTAAATAAATTATAATGACTTTTAAACTGGTATTTTAGTGGATTTATCCATTTTGGGATTTTACATTTTTCTCCAAAATATTATGAGCAAAATACATCTTGTGTTTTATCATTTACCTTTCAATCTTAATAATGTGAAATATTTGCTTTGTGCTTTATCTTTAAATCCCACATGATTCACTATTTTAGTTAACTAATATTAATATTAGTATTAATATTAGTATTAGTATTTTAAGTTAACTAAACCTATAATCAAGCACAGACACTATAAATTATAACAATACATTTTTACATATTGTTCACACTTAAAAAGCATGACAATGTTGAATTTTAAGTGATAACTAATTGCAGCAATCATTTTTTACAGTGAACACCCAAGTTATAGTTGTTTGTAGTGATGCTCAACAAAAGATTAGATTGACATGGTCTCTGTGTGTTTTAGGTGTGATCTGTAATCTAGAAGGATCTCTGCACAGAGATTTAATGGTGGGATACAACAAGAACATACGGCCTATGGAGAACCATGGTGACATCACCGATGTGAAGATCAAGATGACCCTCACCAACCTCATTTCTCTGGTAATGCTCTCTATATGTGTGCATACCCAAGATAAATGTGTGTGTAGTATGTAACTGTGGTTTATCATATTTTTTTTATGTTCAGAATGAGAAAGAAGAGACCCTCACCACTTGCGTTTGGATTGAGATGGTGAGAGTAATCACATCTGTGTTACATCTGCGTACATGTACAGTATGGTAAACAGTGGTTTCAGAGCAAAATACCTTTCTTTCTGTCTCTCTTTACAGAAGTGGCATGATTATCGACTCCGCTGGGCTAACAGGACAGGGTTTGAGGTTTACGAGAACATCACACGAATGCGTCTTCCCTCTAAAGCTATATGGCTGCCTGACATCGGCCTGGAGAACAAGTGAGATTGAAGACTGATTTGATTAAGCAGATTATCCAACAGGCAGAAACACAGAATTTAACTAAACACTGAAAGAATAGCAGCAAAATTCTTTTCAGCTCACTGTATCTGTATCTCCAACTAAGTTTTTAGTTATGAAAGTAACTAGTCTGAAACATCAAATTAGTCCATCAGATGTGACCTGTAAATACCTGTTTGTGTGTTTGCAGTGTGGATGGGCATTTTGAGGTGGCCCTCTATACTAACGCTCTGATAGATCCTGACGGTAGCGTGGTCTGGTTGCCTCCTGCCATCTACCAAAGCTCCTGTGCCATTAAGGTCAACTACTTCCCCTTCGACTGGCAGAACTGCAGCATGGTGTTTAGGTACGGCTGATCCGTCTGTCTTAACAACGTTGACTGGTGGCAATACATGGAAATAGGATGATGTTTCATTCTGCATTCACTCTGATTGCTTTGGCAGGTCTGAGACGTACAATGCCAATGAAATTAAACTGATGCTGTCAGACGAAGACAACGTCACTATGGAGTGGATTGAGATTGATCCAGAAGCTTTTACAGGTACTACACCTCCTGTAGCACATTGTGTTTTGCTGGAAAAAAAAGTTTTTATAGTATATATATTTGCACTTAAAGCACGATTTGGTCTGTTACCCGGATGCACGGCCATTCTGGTGATCCTCGGATGTAAAAAACAAAATGGATTGCACGGTTAATGTATTACTTAATACGTTACTCTGCAAATTTATGTTGTCTAAACCACGGAAAAACATGTGGAAGCTGCTATCATATAGAGAAGGATTTAGTAAAGCAGAAGAGGGCACAATATTTTAGAAATAATGTTAATAATTAATAAACATTGAGCAATATTAATTAATATATTCTAATTTTAATACAGCTGTAAAACAAAAAATGTTGCAAAAATCCTGGTTCATTTGGGTCACTAAAACTTTCTTCTTGAATAATTTTACAATCAAATACAAAAGTATTAACTGAATTTTACAAAAATCAACCCAGAAAATGACAAACCCCTGACTAAATTTTCGAACAGGGTTAAATGGTCTTGCAGCAACTGTTTATATTTTATTTTTTTCACTTTGGAGCTTAAAGTTAAAAAGTTAAATCATTTTAAATATAATGAACATTTATCAATATGTTAAATAAAACATATGCCTCTGTATACAATAGAATATTTTGATTTATTTTCAAGTAAAAATTTTTAAACATTTTTTAAGTAACCCTCTGGTGCTCTTCGATCACTTTTGACCGAAAATTTTTCTGTTTTAAATTTTTAAAAATCACAGCTTCATCGGAATGGTATGAAACTCTGTGACTTTTATGCCATTTGGAATGTCAACACAAAAAAAATTGAGGGCATGATTCAAGCAGGCTAAGTGGTCGTAAAAAAAATAGTCACACTTGTGCTCTTCGGTCTAAAATGACCGACCATAGGAAATGAATGGGAAATCGACAAAAATACAAATATTCAGAGAATTTTTGTGTGTACAATCTACAAATCCTCCACAATGCTGAAAAAAAGTACACAGCAGTGAAGGGGTGACACTCTAAAACACACCCATTCATAAACACACCCATTCACACACACACACACACACACACACACACATGTTGGGTTTACATGTTTTATGGGGACATTCCATAGGAGTAATGGTTTTTATACTGTACAAACCGTATTTTCTATCACCCTACACCTACCCTACACCTAAACCTAGCCCTCACAGGAGACTGTGCACACTTTTACTTTCTCAAAAAAACTCATTGTGCATGATTTATAAGCCTGTTTCCTCATGGGGACATCACAAATGTCCCCACAAGGTCAAAATTTACTGGTATTACTATCCTTGTGGGGACATTTGGTCCCCATAACATGATGAATACCAGGTGCACACACACACACAGACACACACACACATTATATACACACCTCTCTTCGGTCACTTTTGACCAAAACATTTTCGGTTTTGAATTTTTCAAAAAAATCACAGCTTCATCAGAACGGTACCAAATTCAGTGACTTTTATGGCATTTGGAATGTGAACACACATAAAAAATGAGGGCACGATTCCAAAAAAAAACAAAAAACTTGTGCTCTTTGGTCAAAAATGACCGACCACAGGAAATGAATGGGAAATCGACAAAAATACAAAAATTTAGAGAATTTTTCTGTCTCTTTCTCACACATCCACACACACGCACAAATGAACTGTAACACAGCAAATTGAGAATATGTAAAATAAAAAAAAAATATATAAAAAAATTACATATCCAGAGTGCAAAAGACACACACTCTCTTGCATATACAAATTCAGAGAGTATCTATGTATACAATCTACAAATCAGCTGCAACGCTGAAAAAAGTGAAGGGGTGACACTGATGTAGACACATCCACTCACACACACACACACACACATGTTGGGTTTCCATGTTTTATGGGGACATTCCATAGGCGTAATGGTTTTTATACTGTACAAACCGTATTTTCTATCGCCCTACACCTAAACCTAGCCCTCACAGGAGACTGTTCACACTTTTACTTTCTCAAAAAAACTCATTCTGCATGATTTATAAGCCTGTTTCCTCATGGGGACCTCACAAATGTCCCCACAAGGTCAAAATTTACCGGTATTACTATCCTTGTGGGGACATTTGGTCCCCATAACGTGATGAATACCAGGTGCACACACACAAACACACACAAACACACCTATGAACTTACGGTGTCTATAAACAGAGCAGAGTTTTGAGAATTAATTTTAATTATTCTCAATGGCAAAAAAATGGATATTAATTACAGCATAAATATTAATTATTACGACAAAACCCTCTCAAAATGCAAAATAAAAAATAAAAAAATATTATTAAACAAAAATGAATTCGAATGGTTTTACTGAAAAAAATTACAAGATGCGTTACAGGTGTCCGGTCACTTCTGACCGCGAAGAGCACAAGTGTGACTCCGAAACGAAGAGCACCAGAGGGTTAATGGCTACCAGACAAATTCAGATCAATAAATATATGCACAAAATACATCAGCCTGTACATATACATACATACATACATACATACATACATATATATATATATATATATATATATATATATATATATATATATATATATATATATATATATATACACACACACACACACAGTGGGTACGGAAAGTATGCAGCCATTTGCTTAAATCATTTGTTCATTTTTTTCCTCATTAATGTACACACAGCACCCCGTATTGACAGAAAAACACAGAATTGTTGACATTTTTGCACATTTATTATAAAAGAAAAACTGAAATATCACATGGTCCTAAGTATTCAGACCCTTTGCTCAGTATTTAGTAGAAGCACCATTTTGATCTAATACAGCCATGAGTGTTTTTGGGAAAGATGCAACAAGTTGTTTACACCTGGATTTGGGGATCCTCTGCCATTCCTCCTTGCAGATCCTCTCCAGTTCTGTCAGGTTGGATGGTAAACGTTGGTGGACAGCCATTTTTAGGTCTCTCTAGAGATGCTCAATTGGGTTTAAGTCAGGGCTCTGGCTGGGCCATTCAAGAACAGTCACAGAGTTGTTGTGAAGCCATTCCTTCATTATTTTAGCTGTGTGCTTAGGGTCATTGTCTTGTTGGACGGTAAACCTTCGGCCCAGTCTGAGGTCCTGAGCACTCTGGAGAAGGTTTTCATCCAGGATATCCCTGTACTTGGCCGCATTCATCTTTCCCTCAAATGCAACCAGTCGTCCTGTCCCTGCAGCTGAAAAACACCCCCACAGCATGATGCTGCCACCACCATGCTTCACTGTTGGGACTGTATTGGACAGGTGATGCGCAGTGCCTGGTTTTCTCCACACATACCGCTTAGAATTAAGGCCAAAAAGTTCTATCTTGGTCTCATCAGACCAGAGAATCTTATTTCTCACCATCTTGGAGTCCTTCAGGTGTTTTTTTTTTTTAGCAAACTCCATGCGGGCTTTCATGTGTCTTACACTGAGGAGAGGCTTCCGTCGGGCCACTCTGCCATAAAGCCCCGACTGGTGGAGGGCTGCAGTGATGGTTGACTTTCTACAACTTTCTCCCATCTCCCGACTGCATCTCTGGAGCTCAGCCACAGTGATCTTTGGGTTCTTCTTTACCTCTCTCATCAAGGCTCTTCTCCCCCGATAGCTCAGTTTGGCCAGATTTGGGTTCTGGTCGTCCCAAACGTCTTCCATTTAAGGATATGGAGGCCACTGTGCTCCTAGGAACCTTAAGTGCAGCAGAAATTTTTTTTGTAACCTTGGCCAGATCTGTGCCTTGCCACAATTCTGTCTCTGAGCTCTTCAGGCAGTTCCTTTGACCTCATGATTCTCATTTGCTCTGACATGGACTGTGAGCTGTAAGGTCTTATATAGACAGGTGTGTGGCTTTCCTAATCAAGTCCAATCAGTATAATCAAACACAGCTGGACTCAAATGAAGGTGTAGAACCATCTCAAGGATGATCAGAAGAAATGGACAGCATCTGAGTTAAATATATGAGTGTCACAGCAAAGGGTCTGAATACTTAGGACCATGTGATATTTCAGTTTTTCTTTTTTAATAAATCTGCAAAAATGTCAACAATTCTGTCTTTTTCTGTCAATATGGGGTGCTGTGTGTACATTAATGAGGAAAAAAAAAAAGAACTTAAATGATTTTAGCAAATAGCTGCAATATAACAAAGAGTGAAAAATTTAAGGGGGTCTGAATACTTTCCGTACCCACTGTATATACACAGATATTCTTAAAAAATAATAACACTATAATTTCTTCAATTTCACATAGCATTGGATGAAATAATTAGATACAATCTGAATACATAAATGTAAATCTGAATGTATTGCAATTCTGAAGATACAGAAGAACATCAGAATATTTATTTATTAATCAGAATATATAAATGAAGTATAATATACTACAATATCTCCATTTGATACATTTGTAAGAATACTGTTTTCATAGAAAAGCAATAAGAACTTATGTCTATTGACATGCCTAACAATAAAGATGTATTTATATTGGGATGTAGACTTTATATCCAGATTTTGATTTTGATTTACATTTATAAAGATTTGTATCTTATATTCTGATTAACATTAATATGTTCTGATTTATAAATAAATCTTCTGATTTGCTTTTATATATTCAGACTTCCAACTATATATTCCAAATTACATTTATATACTCATATTTCTATATTCTGATTTACTTATATATATATATATATATATATATATATATTCACAATTTACATTTATATATATATATTGAACTTATATCTATATATTCATGAATTACATTTATATATCTAGATGTTTATCTTTATTTTTTATATTCAGATATTCTGATTTATAAATAAACATTCGGATTTACTTCTATATTGTTATTTGTTATTTTAATACTGTATTGTCCCCTTTAGGGGTGATTTGTACTGCAGCATGATAGATTTTGTGTTTACACAACATACAAGACAGACAATACACAGCATTAGTAACACATAAGAGAAACAAGATGAAAAACTACAGACAAGCACCACTCACATTGTCTTGTACAAATCCAGTTATAATTGTCTTTTTCAGTTTTTCATTGGCTTTAGTGACCTCAAGTCAAAATGATGGACAGTGGCGATATTCATATTCATGGTCATAGTCCAGTTTAACATGTGGCTGACACATGCGTGGCACACAAATGAGTATGTTGTAATAGAAAGAAGATTAGACATGGTATTTGCATTGAAGAGCAACTTCAAATGACTTTTCCTGTCTCGTCACAAGGCCCTTGCTCTCTAATCAGTCAGGGAACCATGAGGAAGCAAAAGCAGACATTTGCCAAAGTAATGAGTGTCCCTAATGACACTAAGTTCATTTAATTTGTCCTCAGGATGGTAATAATTGGACTCCATTATGACCTCGGTGCCATAATTAAACCGCTGCCTGGTTATATTCTACACGCTGGCATGTAGTTGTCAGTAGTGATTATCAGCAACGAGAGAACGAGAGTGACAAGGTACAACTTTTCTGGCAACTCACAAGTCGTCGTCTTTTCAAAGGCAGCTACTTTTTCTGAGTATGATATGTCATTAGAATAGCAAAGTGATGCAGACAGGTCCATTAGCAGGCCAAAGGCGCACGGGGTGGAAGAGCAAATTAATCAAACTCCTCTCTACCATTTCAATGTTTGCTAAATTGGATCGACGAAAGGGCCCGCATTTCAAACAGCAACCGGTCTGCCGTTTGACTTAAGGCTGTGCAGTGAACAAGTGACCTTGCCTTTTTAATCATCAGCCGTTTCAACTTTGATGTTTTGACTGACATTTCCGGCAATCCAATTTACACCAGTTCACACTTTTAACAGCTGGTCAATTGGACCAACACAGTCCAGACGTATTTTATTTTGAAAACTTGGAAATATATTGATTTTTTTTTTCTCTTGACCAGCCAATACGTCTCTGCCACCAAGCAAATCAATTTTGTCTTGAGATTGAGCATTGTGTTTAATCTCTCGCTTCGCCAAGCATTTCCAGATGGTAATTGGCAAGTTTTTGCTTGAGAAGATTTCAAGGAAACCAAAAATTGGGAATGAAGAAAATTGAAAGTAAGCATTCTGATGACAGATGCAAATCATCATAATAACAGAGTAAATCAACTGCTTTTTAAAAGACACAATAGATGTCAATTGCAAATCCAACATGTGTTTTTGTCCCTTAGGCTGGAGGTTGTTGCTCTATGTTCTCTATGCATTTGAACATGGTTAAAAATAGCCCCGAATCATGTGACAACAAATATCATGTGACGGCAAAGTGCATTTGGCAGCAATTCAAACAGAGAGTGCGCATTCAATATAGGGTCATATAGCCAATATAACACTTATGATACTTCTACTTTCACTACTGACCTCTTTTATTCGTCCTTTCCTTCTTTCAGATTACAAATCATCCTGAATGATATTTTGTCAGTCTCTCTGACTGCAGAATTTTGTTCAGCTTGCTGTGATATATATTCTTTAATCTGAATGAAGAGAAAAATATATAGCAATCATTCTGATAACAAGTGAAACAGTCACCTTGCTAGCTACAGCTGGGTCTTACATCAAAAAGTTTCAAGATTCATTTCTCTTTCGGTCAGCATGAACATGTGGCCTGCCTCTTTCAAGGAATCTTTAATTCAAGCTATAAAAGTGAAATATTGATTCAAAGAAAAAGTCTTTGAAATTTTTTTTTTTTAAATAGCAGTAAACAGGTAAACATGGAACTTTAGATCTTAGGTCTACATTCTGATATGATAACTAAGATGATATTGGAGATATTAAGGAATCTGGGTTATTTTCAACTTAATATTTATAGCATGCTGTTGTTTATTACAGACAACAGTCACGATTCGTCCCGAAGGAAATATGCAACCAGTGTCGTGATTAAACATTTAAAATGTGCAATCATCATTGTTTGGATGTTGTAAGACAAACTCAAGTTGTCAGACAAGGCTTTGTCAGGTCAACATCAAAGTTTATCTTCACAAACTTTATCTATCTTGTTAACATTATGTTTTACTCTTACAGCTCAAATAACATCTTTACATTTCATAAATATTCATGCATTAAGTGTTTTAAAGGGGTCATCGGAAGCAAACAGCATACCAAAAAAACATTGAGTGCGTTGAAATATGTTGATCTACTTTTGCGTTGATTTTAACGACTGGCAGATGATTGAGGAATGAAACTTCACAATGACGGTATCCAAAAAAACAAATCTCGTTCAGACGGCGCACCAACTAATCAAACAATCATGTACCTGGACAACAAAGAAGTCCTTCTACCAAAAAAAAAAAACACCAAAAACAAACGTAAGAATTTCAGACATTCTGAAAGAAGAAAGACAATGTTTTTTTTTTTGTTTAAACATACTCACAAGCTGAGCTTAAAACGAAGGGTTTCTCAACCAGGACTTCCCAAGACAATACAACAATTTGAGGTAGCTTCAAGGGACCATGCGTTCCCTCTACCACAAATGAATCTCTTCCTCATCCAACCACTCACCTAATATACCTTCTAGGTGTACCTAACCAGCGCCCTCTAGTGCCCTGTAGTTCCATTAGATCAGCCTATTTCTTTCCATTATTCAACAGATAATAAAAAAAAAACAGTGACAGACATTTCATTCTGTTACAAGGTGATTGCAAGAATTCATAAAAAAAACCCTTATAATCACTTCTGCTATAAGTGAAGCTGGATCACAAATGATTCACGCGAACATAGATGGATATACTGTATGTAGATCGGGAGGCGCTTTCCCTTCACAAACAAATGTGATCCACTGCATCTTCAGTGACTCAGATGTTGGGAGTAAATGATGACCACTATGTTCATTATTACATCAAGCAACACAACACCTCAATCGCTCAATCTGAGATGTTCTTGTCTAACTTACATCACTGAACTGGCATTGAAACAATGGAGGTCGGACTGTTCCTGCTGATTTAAGGTGGGTCTGAGGTAAGACGCTCATGTCAGGGATATTATGTTTACAGATTAATTAAAAAACACTGCATGGATTTTTATCATTAGAGGGTAGATGTGAACACTGCCAACACACATTAATGTTCAAACAACATGTAAAAGTGAACTTTGCATCCGATGACCCCTTTAATAAAAAAAGCTGTAAATGTATACTACCCACAAATGCATTTAGACTCACTGGGGGAAAAGTGTGTTTCTAAATGTGTCTAAAAATGTGACCCTGGACCACAAAACCAGTCTTAAGTAGCAAGTGTATATTTGTAGCAATAGCCAAAAATACATTGCATGGGTCAAAATTATTTTTATGCCAAAAATCAGTTAAAGATCATGTTCCATGAAGATATTTTGTAAATTTCCTAAAGTAAATATATCAAAACATAATTTTTGATTAGTAAAATGCATTACCAAGAACTTTATTTGGACAACTTGGTGATTTTCTTAATATTTTGATTGTTTTTTGTACCCTTAGATTCCAGAATTTCAAATAGATGTATCTTGGCCAAATATTGTTTAAATATTGCTTATTTATTCAGCATCTAGATGTATAAATCTTAAATTTAAAACAATGTACCCTTATGACTGGTTTTGTGGTACAGGGTAGCTAGTGTGTTGTTGCTCATTCAGTACAGAGGATTCACTGGTAAGCAGGTGATGTAATACTTAGTATCTTCAGATCTCTTCTGATGAAGAAACAAACTTAGATGGCCAACTGCAACAAAGCACAACAAAGAATAACATGAGTATGCCGACCACAGAAGACTGATAATGCTTGGTAAGAGAAGACTTACCTATGATTTTGAGAAACTGTTCATATTTCAGTCCAGTCCAATCCAGTCAATGTTGGGTATTTTATACCAACATAACAGTATTTGTATTTCTATGACTTCAGTACTTTGTTAAACAGTGGATCATATCTCTACTTAACTTTAAAAGTCAGTCACTGCATAATTTTAAATCCAGTGCAATGGAAGACAAAAAAACAAACAAAAAAAAAAAACAAAAAAAACATTACATTGTGGTACTAATTGGTTTTGTATGTGTAAGTACATGTGCTTTGTGCTATTGTAACTGTATTTATGAAAATAACATGATTTTAATTAAAAACCTCCAATTTTAAGTTCTTCAAGTTGCACTGTTTCAAGTAAAGAATTTGCTATTTTACAGTGTCTGTTTGGAACGAATGCCAGTTGTACTGTACTACAATCACATAACTGTAAATCGCAAATACAGTAATTTCGCAACAGTGTGAAATGAACATTAGTGGCAATAAACCAACTTTTAATCCTTTTCACACAAATTACTGATTAATAAACGTCTTATTTCCATGCAGTTTCTTGCACAATACTAAGTTATGACCTCAAAACAGTTTACCACAGTGCATGATTTGCATCACATAACCAGCTCTATATGTATGGCTATTTTAAAAACTTCCTCAGTAGCTCACCTGGTACAGCATTGCACTGTGGAGCAATGTGGAGCACTCAGATACTATAAGAGTCCTATGAAAGTCAACTAAAAGCACTGTGAATCTGTTTTTATGCATTTTTCTGAGCGGTGTAAGCATTTTAAGTGCCTGAAAATGTAAACTTTTGAGAACAGGTTTCAAAGTGCAAGTTTTAAAAGCAATACCTTTATCGTCTAAACTACAAAAATGCAAATTTCTAGCTGCAACAAAGTGTATGTTCAGTCTATCCATCTTATTTTAAATGCAGAAGCTGTTTTCTGGTAATGTGTTAGACTTCCCGTTCACAATCTGCCACAGAGAAATAACGAGAAGAATACTGAAGTGCCGTAAACGGTAAAACAGTTTGCACTACAAACTATTGTGTTCATAATTTCATATAATAAATTCAAATAATATGGTAAGACACACCAATGCAATATCAAGCAGCAAAACGAGTTGTTTTGTACAGATAAACATAGCTGGATGCAGATGAGACCGGAAGTCAGACACATTACATTTACAAACAGCCGCTCCCACTCCCACTCGGCAAAAATAAAGTGGATATTTATGTGCACAGATTCGTAATGTTTCTTTACAAAGTGACATTGCCAACTACTGGCCTGGCATGCATAATACAGCATTTTTAGTCATTTTCATGGAGCTGTGAACAGGGATCATTTTGATAACGTACAGACAACAACACAAAACATATCAAAAACTCATAGTACACTGTTGTTGTGTAAATGTACCCTTGTAGGGGCAAACTAAAATGGCATGGTTTGCTTTTGTTAAGTATTGAGTAGTTTTAGGGAAGGGCTTAGTGTAGGTGTTAGTGCACATTTTGAACATTAAACTCTTAATGCCACTCACTGGATGTTTCATTTCTTAATTGCTGCAATATGTAATATCAACATAATACACTGACAGATTAACATTTATTTCAGATTAAACAAACCTTGCTTTTATCACCACAGGTGCAGCAAAATCCAAGAAGCAATAAAGAAATGTCGCCACAGGATGAATCTGTGAGCCTGGGTTGGGTATGGTTTCCAGGCTGTTGTTAGATGGTTGCTAATTGGCCCAAATCAAAGAGCCTTTATTGTCTTTTATTGCCAAAAATTGGTCTTCAACAGCCTGCATAATTTGTGCAAAGTTACATGATTATGTTTAATACATTTGCAATACTATGAGCTACATTTTACCAGACTTCATAATTGTTGGATATACAGTTTCTCAAATACTGAATAGCAAAATCCAACCATTACCTCTGAGGTGCAAACAGTAAGGAATAAAGGCCAACCAAGCAAGACTCATTTTCTTGTAAAAGCCTCAGCTTTAAATAACTTACAAGTCCAGGGTCATTCAGTCAACGCCTTGAAGGTTTATTTCTCTTTTAAGTACCATCAACAATATATCGGAGAGTCTAGGATGATGAAAAAAAATAATTATTCAGGTGGACTTGCAGTGCTGGCAGAAGTTTCACCCACGTCACTGATATCTCCTCTCATCTCCTGAACTCACTGAGGTTCTGCTCTTTGATCCCTAGCTAGCATGTAGCACCTCATGCAGAACGCTCCCGCCTACCGATGTGAGACATGAACAAGATATTCTGCTTTATGCAAAATGGTCTACTGGAACGGAATACTACTGTACTGTCAAAGCCCCTTTAGGGCAAATCAGTCTGCTCGGTGGCCATATTCATAACACCCCCAGGCAACTATTTCCAGCCTTGGAAGTACAGCTTGAAAAAGAAAAGACCAAACGCTACAAAACTCTTGGTCAAGTTTACATTTTATTCAAATATTTCAAATAAAGAATACATTGTATAAATTGTGCTTCTTTGGCTCAAATAATGCAAATGAATAGTGAAAGAAATGACTGGTTTATTAACTGTTTAACTTCAGATGGAACTTGCATTCATGTGCCAAATTAGGCGTTGTGATGCATCTTTTAAAACGTTATTTGCTTTAAACTGCAAGGTTGGACTACGTCATATTTACTCTTTTCATTCACATATGTATATTTGGACTCCCTGCATGATCTATCTGATACTGCACTGTGAATGCATTATTCATGCAGTGTGCACAATATATGCACATACATACAGCACATTTCAGGAACTGTATGACCATATAACATTCTGAACATAACTTGAGTGATACATGAAATAAAAGATGGGAGCTGAATTGCGAGAAGGGTTCACATAAAAATTAAAATTCTGTCATTAATTACTCACCCTCATATCGTAACAACCCGTAAGACCTTCATTCATCTTTGGAACACATATTACTAATATTTTAATATTTTTGATGAAATCCAAGAGCTTTCTGACTCTCCATAGACAGCAACACAATTGACACGTTCAAGGCCCAGAAAGGTCGTAAGGACATTGTTAAAATAGTCCATATGACATCAGTGGACTAAATTCATCAGCCACAATTTTATGAAGCTACGGGAATACTTTTTGTGTGCAAAGAATACAAAAATAATGACTTAATTCAACAATTTCTTCTCTTTAGCCCAAGCACCGGTGGTGTGAGGACTAAAGAGGTGTTGTAGCTTAGCCATTCAATGTCTGATCTGCCCCCAACTTCACCCATTCAGTAAGAGTCCTGGCCTGAAGATATCTAAAGGACAATATCCAGTTATAATCATAGCGCCACCACCTGGTAGCAGGAAGTTTGGCACATACAGTATAAATTACTTATTCCTTATATTTACCACTTTAAATGCATATTGCCCACCGGTCGCTGTTCTCCTAAAGCCATTGGATGGTGGTGAGCTCAGGTCCAAGGGCCCTTTTAATGCTGCTTGCAGCTTTAATTTTGACTCATGACTATAATGCTTGTTTTTCAGTTGATATTAAATCTCACTGTAAGATGACTGCAAGATGACACAATCAACTGGACTTATAATCGCATGCCCTGATGCCATCTTTTCTTGACAGTTTTTTTTTTTTTAGATTTCAGACAGAGCCAATGTCTCCGCATGTAGAGTCAGGGCAGGGAAAGATAACATCTGTCTTAGCTGAAGCTTGTTAAATCAGTGTTAGTGAGCTGCCTCCTCTCTCGCTGTCTCTCTTTTATGTAACAGAGCTGTGTAGTGTCTGCTAGAAACCATCCGATTCCCCACGGATTCAGCTGATTTGCTTCCCAACCCACCTCAAAATAACTTTCTGCCCACGTACCGCACTTCACCTGCCTGCACTTTTGTTTCAGGATCCTGAAAAGGAACTGTGTACGTGTTGGCTGCAGGGCTACAGGTACTGTATGCCTTAATATGTTTTGTACATCGCATATGCTTGCACTATATGCAATGGCACCCTGCTGTTTTTAATGATTACCAAACAGAAGACTTATGAGACACCATGCTGACACACCGATGAATGCTGAATGGAACTGTTACCTTGCTTTCATGATGTACTACCTCTGGATGTATTTATTTTCATGATGTCTGACAGTACACAAGCAAAATGGCCAAAGAGGACTTTTTTCACCATCTTACAGAGTAATCTGAGCCAGACAGGAAACAGAAACTAATAAATGTTAATTTGTCCTGCTTTTAAGATATAATCATGTAACTGCCTTATAATCTAATCTTGTCTAAAATAATTTCGTTCTTCACTATGTGTTCTCTCACAGTGCATAAAAAATGAAGTGGCAGCCCATTGAAAAAGTTTGATACTGCCCTCTACTGCCACCTTTACTGCCAGTAAGTAATCCAAATAAATAAAGTGCACAGAAAGCAGGACAAAGAGAAAGCTTTCCAAGTCATGGTCACATTATTGTTTATTGCAATTTTATGAAACAAATCACGCAGTAATATTGCTGAAAGCTTTTAGCAGTATTAGATTTTAACTTTTAGGTTGTCCTGTTAAGCCATTTATAAAAGTAATAGATATTTAAACAGTTATTTAATGTAATCAACTCAACAGAAGTCAAAGTGAATGATTTCAAAAGTCACTGCTGGTTATGCATTTGGACATCCAATCTTGGAAAAAAGTGAAGCATCGACGAATGAACATCAACTCTTGATTAATCCTCAAATTAATCTTGCGAACCATGACCTTGTCTTTTATACAGTGTTCCCCAATCTTGCAAAACGACATAAAGAGAAGAAAAAAAATCCATAACAAATCTACACTCGAGTACATCAATGGACCAACTTCCAAGAGACATAGAAGTAAGAGAAATCACTTACTGAATTCTGAAGGAGAAATCTGATATTGTGCTGTAACAGTCTAAGGGCAGTGCGTGGCTCAACAGCAGCGTCTTGATCAGTGATTTCTGCTGAAACTAATGTCTTCAGAAGCTCTTGAGCAATGAACTCTTTACAGCTGCACATCTGAAGAAAACAGGCCCAGTCTTGCTCATATGGCATCTCAAAATTTCATATTTTTTTCTCTATAGGCCTATTAAAGTATTCAAAACTCACCTCCCTGCTTTCAATATGCAAATTTGGTATGTATATCACGTTCACGTCCTTTAAAAGATGCAGAAAATAACGATTAATTATAGTATAAATGCAGATAAGATGTCATGTTTATGTTCATGAAGTATGGTACTTACAAATGTGAAAAGATGTGCATAATCCATGAGGTCTCGAAGATGATAAAGTGCCTCACGTATAGCGTCATCCCCCTTACCCATGTGCTGCAATGCTATTAAGAAAAACAGCACATTTATACAGCTGGAACAATTTCTTCAGAGCTGGTAGTACACACACACACACACACACACACACACACACACACACAAAAACATTAACTTTACATTAATAAGGTAAGTGCAATGTTTTGCAAATGTTGAAGAAAAAAATTTTATGCTCACCGAGGCTGCATTTATTTGACTGAAAGTACAGTAATAAAAACATGATAAAAAAATATTGCAAAATATAATTACAGTAAAATTGTAAATATTCTAATAGCTGCTGAAAATTTGGCTTTGTAATAAATAAATGCAACACATAAATGGGTCATTCCTTGTCAAATCAACCATATTTCAAAAACTTCCTCAATTGATTTTGCAAATATTTTTTTTCTGAGGAAAGATAGACATGTATATTGATGACAGCCAAAATATTAAATGTCATGGATGAATATTTACTGAGTAATCCACTATTTTGTAGAGGAAGGTCAAAATGGCAATGACTTCAGAAAGATGGCAGCATGATAATGTTATTTTTACACATTAGTATGTCTGTTAGTAAAATCTATTGACTTTAGCTATCTTTGTTGCATTATGTGCCAATGGTGTCCATTCAAAAATGGAGAAACAGCACTTTGTTTTCTTTTGAATAGGAATGTCTAAAGAACAAATAATGTTAAAACTAGAGCTGTATCTTGTTTCCTTCTGTCAGGATGACTGCATTGGACCTACCTGCCTGAGTGGCATAAATATTCTTTTTCCAAAGTTTGGGTGCTTAGAACTCAAAAATTATTAAAGATATTGCAATATGATTTTAGATTCTAGCTGTTAATAAACTTTTCTATTGGAATCTTCATTTTCAAGGCCCTACATTGTTCAGTCGCAGATATATGGGGATCTCAACGAGGCTCCATGTCCAGATTGTTGAATATTACCTATTTTCAGTGGTCGAAAACCAAATGTTGGTCACTTTGTATACAGCTGATACTTATTTGTTAAAAAAAAATAAAAAATAAATGATGTTGAAATTAGAATGTTATCTTGTTTCCCTCTATCATTTAGGCATTAAGATATCTTTAATACAAGTTACAGGCTTGCAAACTTTGGAGAAAACTTCAAAAGTGCAGTTTCCCCATTTTTGAGTGGTCACCATTGGCACATAATGAAACAAAGACTGCTAAAGTCAACAGATTTTACTAACAGACCTACCAATGTCTGTGTAAAAATAACATTACGATGCTGCTATCTTGACTCCGAATCTCAGGTGAAAATTGCCATTTTGACCTCCCCCTACAAAATAGTGGATTACTTAGTAAATATTCATCCATTTAATATTTTGCCTTTCATCACTATACCTGTACATCTTTCTTTAGAATTAATGTTAGCAAAATCAAAAATTTAAGCAGAGGACCTCTGGTTGAGTTGACATGTAATGACCCAATGTAAAATACATAATAAATACTAAGCATAGCAGTATCTTTGAGAATTACATGCTTTCAATGTTTCTTAATTTCCAGTTCTATCAACCTACTCATAAAACTGCAACCTACGTAGTCTGTAAACAGAACGTTCTCACATATATCAAACAGCAGCGAAACAGCACCACCAAGTGGACGGATGTGGTGTAACAACGACAATACACTTTAAACGGAACATTTGCATGATAAATATAAATATTAAAAAAACAGAATATGCCAAATGTGATTTTGAAAAAAAAAAATACAAAATATAAATGAGAATTTAATAAATGAGTATTTTGTCCTTTTGACAAGCCACCCCATGATATCAAATGTGACTCCACAGACCAACAAATAATATGCGTCGAACTTTTCTCCTGTTCCACATTGTCAGGATTTATTTAAGAAAAAAACGCGGATTGATTTGGAGTACTTACAGACAAGAAACAGCATGAGAAGGAAGGTTGTGCAGATCTGAGCGATTGTTGGTGGAGGTTTGCAGCCTTTGAAACCCTTAAAGAGTGAAACAGTCCGACCATTTCACACATGCTTAATGTTTTTCAGGGCCATATTAACAAACCACACTTTGGTAGTATTAATGAAATTAAATTGACAGGGCGGTTTCCTCGGGAAATTTGCGTCTCGTGACACTGAGCATTTGATGTGTTTTTATAAGCTGAACAACCATATTATTTCTGAGAGCAACCACAGTTCACAACTACTAAGCTGATTTTAGCTATGCTGTTTCAACAAATCAAAGTACCCTTTTTGATTATTCAGCTGTAGTACTTCCTGGAAGTCAAGATTAGTGAATTAAATTAAATAGCTAGGGCTTCGGGTGAAATAAATAAGTGAATATCGTTTCTTTTGCAATATTATGCAGTTATAAATATAATTACTTGTATTTAAAGTATTCGTTATTTAATGAAAAGATCACTTTGCATGCTGGGATTTGTAGTTTTTTGATGTTTCATGTGACGGTGAGTTGAATGCGGAAGCACGTCACTGCGCCGACGCGGGAAACACACGATTGAGTGCATGCAGTCAAAACAATCCGCAACTTCTGTTTACGTGGAGTTTACTGCCTTATCTTGTGTGAGTTATTCTAATAAAATGCTATGCTATTTTATAATGTTTTTACATATTTGCTAGCCCAACTGCCTTGAAGCCTAGAACGACGGCATGTCATTACATGAACGTGTTAAGAAACTACATATGCCACTTGCCCCAGTAGTTTTTTGCACTACTTAACTGGCTTAACTGGCATAGAAAAAGATAGACAATATCATTTTCTTGTTCCTGTTATTGAAAATGTGCTTTGATTTTCACTACACTTAATTTTATCAAGGCTACAAGTCAAAGCACTGGTCCAAAATGTCTAAGATTGAAAAGATGAGTATCCTGGGAGTAAGGAGCTTTGGAGTTGAGGATAAAGACAAACAAGTGATCACCTTCTTCAGCCCCCTGACTGTCCTTGTGGGACCTAATGGAGCTGGGAAAACGGTTTGTATATTACTGTCAGTCATGATACTGATGAAATGCATAAAAATGCTTTTGTGTTTAAGTTTCGCCGCTTAAGTTGAAACATTATGATGATTAAATATTTATATTAAATATATTTTTCAATATTTTATTTGTATTTAATTTCTACCATCAAATAATTGTATATTTAAACTCTAAATGAATAATTATGAACTATAAATAAACTATTCATTTTTATGATTCCACAGACCATCATTGAGTGTCTCAAGTACATCACTTCAGGAGACTTTCCACCAGGAAGTAAAGGAAACACATTTGTCCATGATCCCAAAGTAGGTCTTTGACAAATGTCAGCATCCACACCAATGCACGATAAAGTTCTGTTTATTATAAACAGCCACTTTAAATGCTCAATCTCTTAAAAGCAGGATGGATTCTGATTGTCTGTTAATGCTAATGTTGGTCTGTTGTAGGACGCTCATGAGACAGATGTTCGGGCACAGATCAGACTCCAGTTTAGAGACGTGAATGGCGATCCTGTGGCAGTCCAGAGGTCTATGCAAAGCACACAGAAGGGCAAGAAAACTGAGTTCAAAACCCTTGAGGGTGTCATTACAAGAATCAAGTAGGTTGAACACGTAATACACTACAGAAAAATAGTTTGGGGTCTGTAAGTTTTTTATAATATTTTTTAATGGTTTCTTATGCTCATGAAGGCTTTGTTTATTTGACTGAAAATACAAAACAGTCATACTGTGAGATTTTATTACAACTGTAACTTTTATGTTAGTATGTTTTAAAATATAATTTATTCCTGTGATGGAAATCTGAATTTGCTGCAGCCATCAATTCAGTTCCTCAGTGTGACAAGAAATGTGGGTAACACTTTATTTTAGGCTGTCCTTGTTACACATGTTGCATGTAATTGTGGAATAAATTATGCATAATTACATGCAAGTAACGCTAAGTCAAACCCTATTCCTAACACTATCCATATAGCAAGTACATGTAGTTGATTAATACTACTCAGTACTTAAATAGATAATAACACTGTAACAAAGACACCTTAAAATAAAGTGTAAGCGAAATGTGTTATTTTTATCAATGATGAACAGTTGAACTGCTTCATATTTTAGTGGAAACAATGATATATTTTTTCAGGATTCTTTAATGAATGCAAAGAATTTTTCTGTTTTCATTAAACATGTTTTACTGTTACTTTTGATCAATTCCTTGCTGGAAAAAGTAATCTTTCAAAATAGGTTACATGTAACCTAATATGTAACAAATTTTTACTCCCACTTGGCCCTTGAAATGTGTATGTTATGGTCCCTGTTTGAAGGACTACATTTGATTGTTTTGAGATTAATATGTACTGACCTTTCTTGCTGTCAGGCATGGAGAAAAAGTGAGCCTGAGCTCTAAATGTGCTGAAATAGACCGTGAGATGATCTCAGCACTGGGTGTCTCCAAGGCTGTTATCAATCATGTCATCTTCTGCCACCAAGAGGAGTCCAACTGGCCTCTCAGTGAAGGAAAGGCCCTCAAGCAGAAGTTTGATGACATTTTCTCAGCCACAAGGTATTTTTGTCTGGACAACAGTTTTCTCACTGAAGCTTCTGTCATTCAATCGTGTCATTTTATTATAATTTTTTTTTCCCCCAAAGGTGTACAATTTGCATTATATTTTAGTTTTTCAGTTTACATCATCTCTGACTGCTTACATCCTCTGCTTTCTTATTATTGTCTTATCATTTATAATGTGTGTGTGTGTGTGTGTGTTTTTTTTTTTTTGTTTGTTTGTTTTTTTGTACAGTTACTGTATGTAATTATGAAGCCATTTTATCTCAGAATATCTATGAAAATTGGTTCTTGCTGTACACAATGCACAGTATATTTTGTAAATCCTCCTACACCAGTAGGTGGCGCTAAATGTTTATTTATAACATTGGAGAGAGATTAAATATTTGCTTAGCTGATCTGATTAAAAAAATAAATAAATAAATAAATAAATAAAAACACAAAATTGTTTACAACTGAAATAGTGGACATGAAACAATTCATTATTTGATTAATTTGTGAAACCCCACTAATTATATCTTTTTAGTTATTCATACAACTGTATTGATGATCAGTCTAACTGAAATTAATTATATATTAAAACCCTATTAAACTAAATTTGTTATTATTCTATTAGTTTTCTTTAACATTGGTTTGTCCGGTGTTGTCTTTTATGCATATTAACGTAGCTTCACAAATGAATAGCTGGAAATAACCAAAACCTTTACTTGAAGGTACATTAAGGTATTGGAGACTTTGCGGGCGCTGAGGATGAAGCAGACCAGCATTGTTAAAAGCTGCCAGATGGAGCTCAAGTACCTGAAACAAAACAAAGATAAAGCCCGAGAGATTAGAGAACTGCTGTCTACTAAAGAGGCTCAGCTGTCTTCCTCTAAAGAAAGTGTCCAACGCATCGAGAGTCAGATTGACCCACTGGAGGTGAGACGCAAAGAATTTGTGACACAATTTTTTAGGCAGACTCAAAAGATTATATGCTCTGGAAATTTTTTATTTTCTTTTTTTATTTTTTGGAGGTCTGTGGCAGTTTATTGTTTTGGATAATGAATATTTTGAAATGTATTTAATATAAGTGATTGTAACGCAGATTAGCATACCAGTTACAGAATGTCATAGTATAGTTATCTTTGGCTTCAAAATCATCCCAGATATTTGTATTTTTTAATTACTGTATTAATGAATTGACAAAAACACATAATAATGTCTAGTTTTTAATAATCTGATCAGTTAATTCTTTACAAATAGAGTTGCAAAGATGCAGAAAATTTCCAGAAAAATGTTAGAATTTTTGGAAATTTTACAGGCATTTTTAAGAAATTTGGCCCTTTGCAACCCTATTTACAAATGAAAGGCAAGTGTGAGCTCATTTAATTTTTTAAAATGTATCATTATTATTTATTTGAAACTTTGGAACCAAATTTAAAAATAAGACTAATTCTAAATTATAATAAATCTGACATCAGTGCAAAAACAGAAGCTTCACATTATGGAATAATTGAGTTAAAAGCAATAGATATGTGTGCCATGATCAGAGCTGTGTAAAATGGTCAAAATGCACATCTGTGACTGCACATCAGGTACATTTTAGCCCATAGACTTATGTATTCATGTATATTCACCAAACACACCTTCCGCATATTTTCAGAATCGAATGTATGATATAGACAACAGCCTCAGTAAAGTGATGAAGTTGGATAATGACATCAAAGCTCTGGACAGCAGGAAGAAACAGATGGAGGATGATAACCGGGAACTAGAGGAAAAAATGGAGCAGGTAACCAAAGTTTATTTAAAAAAAAAAAAAAAAAAGTCATTGGTTAGGAAAGTTTCACAACTATCGGTATTAGTCATAATACCAGATAATGATCACCTGAAAGCAAAGGAAATGTTTTGCACACAAAACATGTACAGGATGTTTAATAATGGATGTTTTTGGTATACTTCTGGCATTTTTAATTTGATGGTGAAAGAAGGGGTTTGCTTTTGCAAGCTTATCTTTCTATTCAAGAGCGTGTGACATCTTTAACAACGGCCCTACGTGACTAGCTAGTTAGTTTCCACAACATTGCATCGTACTATGGAGGTTAATCAGTGAGTTACGTCATTGTACGTGAAACGCACCCTAGTGCAGCAAATGGCTGCCCATTCCTCTGGGTGTGTGTTCATGGTGTCTGTGTGCTCACTCACGGCTTTGTGTGCATTTAGATGGGTTATATGCAGAGCATAAATTCCAAATATTGGAAACCACACTTTACGTCACTTTAAACTCAATTTAAACTATTATTGATACCTTCTGTTCTGGAGAATTTTTTGTTGTCTGCATAACATTGAAAACTAATTACATGTTAAAAAAAAACAAACTAAAAATATCGAAAATGTCTAAAAATATCACCTATAAGGAGTGTGTATATCCAGAAAAACAAGGGGCCTAATACAGAGCCTTGTGCCACACCATTTGTTATTTCTTTGAGGAACACTGCTTTTGTGCTGTGCTGTTTTAGGTATTTCAGGGCTCAGATGATCAGCTGCAGGACATGTATCAGAACCACCAGAGGACCGTGAAGGAAAAGGAGCGTAGACTTACAGAGTGCCAGCGTGAGCTTGAACGTGCTGGCCGAGAGTGCCAGAGGATGAACCGCATCAAATCTGACCTGCTAGTTGAGCAAGGTAGTCAGATTTCCCTTTATGAATCAGTGATTGTAGACATCAGTTTTCTAAATAGCTCTAAATAGTTGTTTCTAATATTTAAAAGAGTCACTGGAAGAAAAATGGTCTTTTTAGTTTATATCACATATACACATATTTGGCAAAACCATGATTTGCTATTTGCTATGGCACTATGGTTGCACCTAACGAACATCTGTCCATTACTATTTTATGGCAAAGTAATTTTGCTCATATTGCCTTTCAGTAGCACATATGAAGTTTATTCTTTCTAAGAGCTAATTATCATAATTTTTGTTCGTTTGAAGGCCGTCTGCAGTTGGAGGCAGATAGGCACACACAAAACATTAAAAAGAGGGACACCCAGGTAAAGAGTTTAGCGTCTTTCCTGGAGTTGGAGGGTTATGACCGGACCCCTCTTAATGAGCGACAGCTTCAGAGTTTCCACAGACAAGTCAAAGAGAGACTGGACCAGGACACAGAGGCCCTCAACCAAACTATGGTATGGTTTTAGTAACACTTTCTAAAAACTTTAACTATATTTTATTATTTGGTATTAGTTATTGTGGTATTTAATGCTTAACAGAAAGATAACATAGAATAGAATTCTGATAGCCTTGAAACTTTTGATTTAGCAGTTATTAACTCAGTATTGTAACGTGTTGCCATTTTTAATAAAACAATCTTAATTTGTTTTCAGCATGATATGCAGGAGAAAGAGGCACAGAAGCAGCAAAGCATCGATGATCTCCGAGATAAGAAGACAGGTCTAGAGAGAACCATTGAGCTGAAGAGAGACATACAGACCAAGAAACAGCAAGAACTGAAAAACATCAAGTCTGACCTCCAAAGACTGGAGGGCTCCTCAAGCAGACTACAGGAGCTAGACACTGAGCTTCAGAAAGCGGTTAGGCCTGCACTACTGTACTACACCATGCATGACTTGCTTTGAGCATGCAGATGTATTTGTATTAATGTTCTGTTGGATTTCTCAACCAATCCCTTAACTGAAATGGCTACAATTGAAAATAAATGAGTAAAAAGGGGGAAAAAATAATAGTAATAACATAAGTGTCACCTGTATTGCTTTTGAAAATGCTTAAATGTGTGTGTGTTCATAGGAGCGTGAGCTTGATAATGCCATGCAGGCCTGTACGGTGGACAGTCTAAAGGCAGAGGTAATTGAACTACAGAAGGAGAAAACTGAACTGGATCAGGCCCAGCGCAGACTAGACCAAGAGATGGAATTGCTCAACACACACACTACGGCACGCACACAGATGGACATGCTCAAGAAGACCAAGGTGAGCTCACACACTCTTTTGTCCATTAGTGGCCAATCCCAGCACATTTAAAGAGCACAACAGAATTTCCACAGCACAACGAAATTGGGTAAACACAATGGAAACATGCCTATTTATAAGTATAAATAGTGTTTAACTACTTTTTACACTTATTGCAAATAAAACACTGCTACTTTTACATAGTGTAAATCAAATCTATCTCTATTTTCACTCAGTGTAAACAGCATGTCACTAAGAAAATACTTCAAGTCAAGTCAAGCTTGTGTCTCGCAGGACCACGGTGCTACATAAATAAACATAAATATGAACATAAATACACTAGACGTAGAAAAAAATGTTTAAACCCATACATGTAACTATACATATACTATAAATAATTGACTCTACATACACATAACCTAAGACAGACTATACAAGTAATTTACATAATAACTGTGCATGCTAATGTGCAGAAGAGGTATTTAAAGGTTAAGATGCAAAAAGTGCAAAATGATTTGCATTTTGCACTTTGGTTTGGTCCTTGTAACATAACGAGAAAAGAGTGTTTCTACAGGTGGTTTGTCTAGCCCACTCACCTGTAGGTAGCACACTCAGAGGTGCACAATGTTTTCTGTGTACATGTAGTGTTTATAGGAAAGTGTCTGGTGCGCATAGAGATGAAAGAATGCGTTACTACAGGTGGTTTGTCCAGCCCACTCACCTGTGTGTAGCGCACTCAGAATTGCAAAAATTGTGTTTTGAGTTTTTCAACAGTTTACATTGTGGATAAGGATTTCAGAGGGGGGTGAGGTGGTTGGAATTGAGGGCTCTCACAGCCTGGGGGAAAAAGCTGTTGAGCAGTCTTGCAGAGCGGGCTCTGATGCTCCTGTAGCGTCTTCCTGATGGCAGGAGCTGGAAGAGATGATGGGAGGGATGGGTGGGGTCCTTCACGATACTGGTGGCTTTACTTGAGCATCATGCAAGGAAAATGTCCAGAAGGGAGGGGAGAGGGGCACTGATGATCTTTGCAGCTGTGTTCACTGTCCGTTGTAGGGTCTTGCGGTCAGCAGCACTGCAGTTCCCGTACCAGACAGTGATGCAGCTGGTCAGCACACTCTCAATGGTTCCCCTGTAGAATGTGGTGAGGATGGGTGGAGGGAGACTTGCCTTTTTCAGCCGGCGGAGAAAGTGTAGGTGCTGTTGTGCCTTGGAGAGTGACATGGTGTTGGTGGTCCAGGTGAGATCCTCCGTAATGTGCACCCCCAGGAATTTGGTGCTGCTGACTCTCTCCACAGACGAGCTGTCGATGGTCAGTGGGGGGTGGTCAACAGAGTTCCTCCTGAAGTCCATCACAACCTCCTTTGTCTTACTCACGTTGAGGGACAGGTTGTTTGCACCACACCATTCAACCAGCTGTGCCGCTTCCTCTCTGTAGTGCGTTTCATCGTTGTTGCTGATGAGACCTACCACCGTTGTGTCATCAGCAAACTTGATGATGTGGTTGGAGCTGAACTTGGCAGTGCAGTCGTGGGTCAGCAGCGTGAAGAGCAGCGGGCTGAGAACACAGCCCTGTGGGGCACCTGTGCTCAGTGTGGTAGTGCTCGAGGTATTGTGGCCGACACGGACTGACTGAGGTCTTCCAGTTAAAAAGTCCAAGATCCAGTTGCAAAGGGAGGTGTTAAGGCCCAGAAGGTTTAGTTTGTTGATGAGCTGTTGTGGGATTATTGTATTAAATGCTGAGCTGAAGTCAATGAACAGCATTCTAACATAAGAGTCTTTGTTTTCTAAGTGAGTAAGAGCCAGGTGGAGGGTGGAGGAAATGGCATCGTCCATGGAGCGGTTTGGACGGTATGCAAACTGGAGCGGATCGAGTGCGTTGGGGAGGCTGGTTTTGATATTGCGCATAACTAACCTCTTAAAGCACTTCATCATGATTGGAGTCAGTGCTATGGGATGGTAGTCATTCAGACAAGACACAGGGGACTTCTTTGGAACTGGAATTATGGAGGTGGATTTGAGACGTGTGGGGACGACTGCCTGGCTCAGCGAGGTGTTGAAGATATCTGTTAGGACATCCGTCAGCTGTGCAGCACAGTCTCTTAGTACACAGCCAGGTATGTTGTCAGGACCTGCAGCCTTGCGTGGGTTAACCCTGGATAGAGTCTTCTTTACATCGGCTGGAGACAGACAGAGTGCCTGGTTGTTGGGAGGTGTGGGTAGTTTTTGTGCAGGTGTGTTATTCTGCATTTCAAACCGTGCATAGAACTCATTGAGTGCGTCTGGGAGGGTTGTGTCATCATCGCAGGCCTGTGGCAGGGGCTTGTAATCAGTGATGGTCTGAATGGCTTGCCACAGGCTCCGTGTGTCTTTGCTGTCAGTAAAGTGATTATTTATTTTTTGTGCATACAAGCGTTTTGCTTGCTTGATGCCACGGGACAGATTGGCTCTTGCTGTTTTTAGGGCTGCTTTGTCTCCTGATCTGAATGCATCATCTCTGAATGCAAAATCAAAAATAAATAAATATATTACTAAATAAATATATTACTTCTGTTGTCAATTAGTGTAAATAGCATCTTGTTTAAAAATAACATGCAAGTTTTATACTAGTGGTAATGAGCTAACAAAACCCTAATTTTGAACATTATTCCAAACCATACCAGTGTTTTTTATGAACTCTTGAAATTGAATTTGCACATATTAATACTGTTTCTGCTGTTTCTCTCTCTTTATTCCGCATTGTTGTTAACTTGTGCTTTTTATTTATTTATTTATTTATTTATTTTTGATTTTCATTGTGTTGCACACTACTGGGCCACCATACGAGATGCCATAATATATGACACAAAATCATTAATAGTAATATATGTGTATTACCACGTCAGCACATTGCTTGCAGTAGATGTCAGTACATGTCTTTATATCAGTGGTGGCCAGTGTCAATCCTGGAGAGCTGCAGTCTAGGAGAGTTTTGCTCCTACCTGGATAAAAACTCACCTGCCTGTTGCTTTCTAGTAACACTTAAGGCTTTATTAGCTTGTTCAGATGTGTTTGATTAGGGTTGGATTGAAGCTTTCCAGGACCCACGTTGATCACCCCTGCTTTATATGATTTGCTTGAGGCATCAAAATTATTTATTTATTTTGATATGATTTATGATACCTTTTTATGTGATTTATAAATTGAAATAAATTTCTTTAAAATTATTTTATGCTTTTTTGTAGGTTATGTGCAATCTGTTAAATCATTTAGAAAATGTTTATACTAGTGTTTTTACATTTTTCAGTCCTGTTTTGTTCATAATTGTTGTACATTGAAACTGAATGTAATATAAACTATATAATATAGCTATTTTCAGAATGGAATACCTCAATAGTTCTATTAATTTAGCAATATGTATACCTTGCTCAAGGAATACCCAAATTATGTACTACTATTGTTAGAGCACACTGTGACAACAGTCTGGCATGCCACTATTTCAAATGTTTATTTAAAAATACTAGGCATATACTTACATATATAGGCCATTCTACAGAATTTGTCCAATGTCAGAGTTGTCTTTTTCAAATGTGTCTTTTTCCAAAAATGTGTATGTGTGCCAATTGTATAATATTCAAGGTACACATTTCTGGTAATAGTGCACTGAATTGTCATATAGTATTTTCAGAAAGTTTTGGAATATTTGTCCTCTTCCCATAATTGTCACTACCAAAACAGTAATGATAACTTAATTAAAAGGGTTATATTGACCTATTAAGATCTTGCTTACACCTATATTGTTAATATATATTTTTTGCTATTTTATTTATTTATTTTTTTTAGAGTTAAATCAATAACAATTATATTTTTAACAATATTTCAAGTGTAATTTATGAGATTTGTTGTATTTTAAATGCAATTTTTCTTGGTAAAAGGCAAATGTTGATCATACTGTTTTCTACCTTAAGTATTTATTAGTTTGAGTAAACATTTAATGGAGGACTTTCTTGCAGAACAAAAATTTACAGATAATTTACTCACCCCTTTGTCATCCAAGATGTTTGTGTCTTTCTTTAGTTGATAAAAAATTATGTTTCTTGATGAAAACATTTCAGGAATTATCTCCATATAATGGACGTCAGTGGTGCCCCCAAGTTTGAACTTCCAAAATGCAAGCTTCAAATGGCCCTAAACGATCCGAGGAAGAAGGATCTTATCTAGCAAAACGATCTGTCATTTTCAAAAGAAATTGACAGTTTATTGGAAGTTCAAACTTGGGGGCACCAGAGACTGTTTTGGTAGTAACAATTTTAGATACTTTTAAATCTAGCTCAGAGATGCTAATCACCACGTGGTTAGCTAGCACAGTTCTGAACAGTTGTACACATAAAAACTAAATGTTAAGGAATAACTCTAAAAAAAAAAGTGTGATTAATTGCAGAAAGAAAAATTTGATTGTGATGTTCCTTAGAGTTACACAGATTCAAGAATCAAAAAGATACTTTTAAAAACAACAATTTAAATAAATACAGAAAATATATATATATAATATTTTAATTTCAATATAATGTTCATAAGTTGAAATATAGGGGTTAAGCTTCAGGACAGCCACCTCTCAAATGAAAGTATCCAATAAATTATATATATATATATATATATATATATATATATATTAAGCTTACTAATATTTTAAATATTATTGTGTGTTTTCAATAGATAATCATAGTAAGGATCTTAGTAAACATTAAAGATTTGAATACTTAAATCTTTTTTTAAATGTGTTTTTTGGTTGTGGGACAGCAGTTTGGACCAATTCTGTAGAATTAGCTATATAGCAGTTTTATTATCAGTGCTTATGCCCGACAGGGGCTGGTGAAGTGACAGTTTTATTCTACATAAAAATAAATAGTTTATATCTGCTTTGGATTCCAGATGGAAAAAGACGAGCAAGTGAGGAAGATCAAGTCAAGACATAATGAAGAGCTGGTGTCTCTGCTGGGACACTTCCCAAGCAAGAAAGAGCTAGAAGACTGGATCTACTCCAAATCCAAAGAGATCAACTCCACCAGAGAGCGGCTCAGCAAAATGAAGTCTGTCACACTTCTTAGCAATTTGTTTTCTACAAACATTTGTATACTAGTAGGTGTTTCCTAGAATAAGCTAGAGAATGTCATAAACAATGATTTTTTTTTTTTTAGTGTGAGGATAAAATGTGATGCGATCTAGGGAAACCCAACACATGACCATTTTTAGGTTTGATACCATATGAAAGCTGGGTTCAAACCCTTTCCAAAACTGTTTTTATTTTATCCACTGAACGTAACGAAAGTTATGGCTATGTTAAGTCGGTGGGTAGCTATGATTTTCAGGAATGGAGTTTTGAGAAAAATGGGTTTAAAGTGAGACGGCTTTCACTTTCAATTCCAGGGTTTAACGAGAGCTGTCTGTCAAGTCAGGAGCACTATACTGCAATATTACACAAACTAACTAACATCTGTTTTCCGTTGTTTATCATGGGCATAGTCTCCGGACTTTTGATCACCACTTGTATGTTTAGATAGCACGAATAATGCAGCCTACCTTGTAGTTTACATTTATAAAAGCAAGCACAGCACAACTGTTCGCTCACTGTGCATAAAACAGACCGTCATCGGGCTCCTCCTCTTTAGTAACTTCATCATCCGATCATTCGTCTCTGGATGTGAAATAGTCCATTATAACATCGTTTAGGGCACTGACATCACCAAGATTGAGCAGATCGAGACGAGTAAGATCGTTTAAGTGAGCAGTTACAGTACTTCAGACTGCGCTGTTGCGCTCCATCATCTCTCACAATATTAATAAACAAATAAATAACTTTGCGTGCCATAGATTACACAAGACTGGTGGAGAATGTGCATTGATACACCTTTATTATTACATATGTTACATGGTTTATTTGATAGGTTAACTGTTTTTGTGGTGTTAAGGGAAAGCACCTCCGCAGCACGTTCATCAAAGACACAATCATTTCAATTTGCTGCAATAAATCACTATTTTTCTGCACAAAACAAGTGAATTTTGACAAGATATTTTCAGAGATGATAGACAAGATGTTACAGAATAATAATTTAGTGAAAACCTAATTTTGACAAAAAAAAAAAAAAAAAACATTGACATTTGACCTATTTTTTCAAATTTCGTGCAAACGTCCCAGTGTGACACAGATCGCATCACAAATATATTTTGTTCAGGTGACAGGACATAAACGTCTACGTGACAAACGACACATGCAATGTCCTTGATATAAAAGAAAATATGACATTTGCACAACCACCCACATGCTTAAATGTCTTTTCAATATATAAGCAGTTTCAATTCCGGGCTTCTGAGGAATAGGTCATCTTCAGGGCAGTGGAACACAATGTAGTATTCAGATGGTGATATTTAGCTTACACAGATTTGGGTTGTGTAGACAAGCATCACTAAAAAGTCATATTAAAGAGTTGCACTTGTAGTAGTGTACATAAACCGTTTACATTGAAAAATAACAATAATAACGTCAGTAAAATACATGCTTACATGTAAATTAATGTCCCAGCATTTTTTAAATGCATTATTTCCTAAATAAAAATAATATTTGTAATTTTTTTCCAGCTTACATTAACTATAATAGTGGTGAATTAATTCACAGTAACATTAAAACATTTCTTTTAGAATAATGTTGCCCTGTGATTGTAATGCACTGTGTTTCAGGCTTGAAAAATATAATGTTTACTAGCATTGCTAGACAACTCTTTTACAAAAATGTTTTTGTTTCATAGTAAGGAGCTTGCATCTGGAGAACAGAAGAAGACTCACTTTACTGCAGAAATCAAACGTAAGGAAGAGCAGCTGGCCAGTTATGAAGAACGACTGTTTAACGTGTGTGGCAGTCAGGACTTTGAGTCTGACTTGAACAAACTAGAGGATGAGTTGGAGAAGTGTTCCAAACAGAGAGGTACAAAAGTGTGTTAAGCACTTACAAAACATTTTGGAGCTACACAAAATGCATGTACATGTTCTGTGCTAATTTTGAAGGAAAATCATCTGAATGACGCAAAACCAATATACGTTTCTTAGTAAACCATACATAATAACCCACAATAGATGGGGGCGTGTTACGTGAATGATGGCCTTTGAATTCTGGTTAAGTTTGTGGATTTTGCAAATTGAGATTCCGTGTGGGCCTGGTTATGGTAAATTACTGTTTATTGCCAAACAGGATATAGATTTTTTTGCCAAATATAGTGATAACTGGATATGAAGTATCAAGCTGGTGACTTTAATGTGGTAGGTGATAATGTTGCCCACACAGATGAGGTTAAATAGTTTGCAGTAGTTGTATTACCCTGTATGTGTGCTAATTCAGAACATCCCCAATTTTCTGAGACGTCCATGTTCTTAATGTTATTCTCAGTGTCTTATTCTCTTCTCTGTCCTGGATCTTTTTCTGAGCAGCCATGCTGGCGGGTGCCACAGCCGTGTATAGTCAGTTCATCAGTCAATTGACGGAGGAGGGCGAGCCCTGTTGTCCCATATGTCAGCATGTGTTCCCGTCAGAGGCAGAGCTCCAGGATGTCATTAATGACATGCAGTCCAAGCTACGGCTCGTCCCAGACAAACTAAAGAACACTGAGCATGACCTGAAGAGGAAGGAGCGTAGGCGTGATGAAATGATGGAACTGAAGCCCATCAGGCAATAATGAATTTGTCTTTCTTTCTGTCCATTCTTTCATTTCTATATTTATCTGTCCTCCATTCATTCATTCTTCCATCATTTATTTACCTGTGCATCCATCAATCCATCCTTTACTGGTTTATCACTTCATCCATCCATCCATCCTACTACTCCTTTTTGTCCATCCGTTCATCCATCCACCTATTAAGCACTTTATCCAGCCGTCTGTTCGTCCACCTATTTACCCCTTCATCTATCCATCCATCCTTTCTTTCTTCATCTTTTACTTCATATATTTATCCATCCATCTTTCACCTGTTTATCACATCATCCATCCATCCTACTTTTTGTCCAACCAATTCATCTGTCCATTTATTAACCCCTTTAACAGCCACCCGTCCTTCTACTTATTTACCTTTTCATCCATTCATTGATCTATATTTTACATATTTTTCATCCATCCTTTACCTGTTTATCACTTTATCCATCCATCCATCTGTCCTACTTTTTTGTTGTTGATCCATTCATTTGTCCATCTGTTAACCCCTTTAAGCAGCTATCTGTCCATCTACCTATTTTACCCCTTCATCCATTCATCCATATTTTACTTCACAATATCAATTTATCCTTCAACTGTTTATCTCTTCATCCATCCATCTGTCCGACTCCTTTTTGTCCATCCATTCATCTGTCCACCTGTTAACCCCTTCAACCAGCCATATGTCTGTCCTCCTAATTACCTTCATCCATTCATCCATCTTTTACTTCACAATTTTATCCATTTATCCTTCAACTGTTTATCTCTTCATCCATCCATCTGTCCGACTCCTTTTTGTCCATCCATTCATCTGTCCACCTGTTAACCCCTTCAACCAGCTATCTGTCCATCCACCTATTTACCCCTTCATCCATTCATCCATCTTTTACTTCACAATTTTATCCATTTATCCTTCAACTGTTTATCTCTTCATCCATCCATCTGTCCTACTCCTTTTTGTCCATCCATTCATCTGTCCACCTGTTAACCCCTTCAACCAGCCATATGTCTGTCCTCCTAATTACCCTTTCCCCTATCCATCCATTCATGTATCCATCCATCCATCTGTCTACCTGTTTACCCCTTCATCCAGCCATTTGTCCATTATTTTTACCCCTTCAGCTGTCCATCCATTCATCCATTCATCGGTCCACCTGTTAACCCCTTCATTCAGCTCTGTCCTTCCTCATATTCACTCCTTCAACTATCCATTTATCAATCCATCTGTCCACCTATTTACCTCTTCATCTATCCATCCATCCACCTATTTACCCTTCATGCATCTGTCCACTCATCCATTCATCCTACATCCATCTGACCCCCTATTTATTACTTACATCCATTCATTCACCTATTTATCCCCATCCATCCACTCAGTTATCCATCTGTTCACCTAATTAACCCTTCATCCATCCATTCACCCCCCATGCTTCCCTTCATCTATTTATCTAGTTACCCCTAATCCATCCATCCATCCACTTATTTACCTTTTCATCAATCCGTCCATCCTTCAGATACATACTAATATATCGATGAATGAATTTCTAATCTAATTTTCTGTCCATCTCCTCTACTGATAGGCAGTCCTTAGCAGAGCTCCAGGAGAAAGAGCTGCCAGAGCTCAGAAATAAACTCCAGCGTGCGAATCGAGAAATTGAGAAGCTGAAAGGAGACATTGAGGAGCAGGAGACACTGCTGTGCACACTAATGTCTGAGGAAGACACAGCCAAGGCCTGTCTGCAGGACATATCACTCATGGATCGCTATCTGGTCTGAACTTATTTGCAGTCAGTCTAAACACAGAAAATACAATCTGTCAAATATAGCACATCAGTACAACATAACATACACTTTAAAGACTTAAGACTTATTTATAGTGTTTTTCCACCTGTGCAATATCAGAATGTTTTTGTTATCTGTAGCTTGACCTGAAGGATGTAGAGAGGAAGATCGCTCAACATGCAGCCAAGTTGCAGGGAGTTGACCTCAGCCGCACTATGCAGCAGGTCAGCCAGGAGAAACAAGAGACCCAACACCGCCTGGACACCAGTAAGTTCAGCAGTTTATGTCGAATAAAAACTCACCCTCATGTGCATGTACTGTATAATACCATTCAAACGTTTAGTGTCTGTCAATTTTTAAATCTCACCAGGGCTTCATTTATTTGATCAAAAATGCAGCAAAAACAGTAATATTATGAAATATCATTACAGTTAACAAAAATTGTATTTTAATAAAAAGTGTAATGTATTCCTTTGATTGCAGAGCAGAATTTTAATAAACAATCTTCTGTAACATTATAAATGCCTTTACTGTCACTTTTGATTCATTTAATGCATATTTTGCTTAATAAAAATATTAAAAAAAAAAAAAATCTTATTGACTCCAAAGATTTGAACGGTCATTTATATTGTTTTAAACATTGGCATGTTGTTATTTGCTGTTTATATTCTGTTTATATATAAGGTACAGTACTACTTTTTAAAACTCTTTATCACTTTAACCTTTACTACCTAATTTTTTAAATATTTTTTGCTGTGAATGTCATGATGAATGTTTAAATGATTGCATGCATAATTAATAATAAATAACTATTAGTAAAATGGTGTTGAAAATTATCACACCACAGGTCAACTTCCCAAAGTATTTCATGTCAAATACCCAAATACTGGTAAAATCAGTTCCAACATTTGTACAACCCTGTTATAATCTGTGTGTCCAATTGATGCTCCTTTTGTGTAGCCTGCAGTAAGATTGACCTGAAAAGGAAACTAATCCAGGACCAGCAGGATCAGATCCAGGCCTTGAGAAGCAGCGTAAATGAGATTCGTGGAGAAAAGCTCCAGATCTCCAGCAATATGCAGAAACGTCAACAGCTGGAAGAGCAGTGTGTGGAGTTCACCACTGAGATCCAAACACTCCACAGAGACATTCGAGTAAGGAGCACCCACTCCACTTTAATGTGCTTTTTATTCATAAAGAGAAAAGTTTCATTTCATAGGTTCACTTAATACTCCATTAGTAGCTGAAATGAACACCCTCCAGATGTGACGATTACAAATAGGTAGTCAGTCTTTCATGTTTGTCAGTCTGTCACAGGATAATAAACCAGCAGTTACTTGGTTGTATTGCATTGCTATATACTGTTCCCGCAGTGTCAGCTATTGATGCAGCATTGAGTAACCTATTGCATATGTAACCTTGGTTCTCTGAGTACCAAGAACGAAGGTGAAGCATAGCTTGCCATACTACTCAGTTCTGCCCTATTCACACATAAATGCTGGTAAATTACCTAGAAATTTGCCAGCATAACTTTTTCTGGTAAATGCACAAATGTGCTGTTCACACAAGCAGCAACACTTTGTCTTTTTCCCGGTAAAACACCCTTCACATCAGTACCACCGTGGAGGTATAAACAAGACAGTTTCTTTCCTCTTCGTTAAACAGCATGAGTGTTGATGAGTAGTTTCTCAGAAACAAGTTAGTTCTGTAAAATATAAATGCACTAAAACTGTAAATACACTGCTTAATTTGTACAAAGTAATAGCTCAATTTACAAAAGTAATGAAAGTTGTCATATACAGTAATGTTCAGTAGTTTTTGGTCAGCCGGATTCTTTTTTAAGAAGTTAATATTTTATTCAGCTAGAATACATTAACCTGATCAAAAAGGGAGAGTAAAGACTTTTACATTGTTACAAAAATGTATTTATGTATTTAAAAGTGTAAATGTGTAAATTTATTTAAAAATAAATTGTTATCTTTAACTTTTCATCAAAGAAAAAAATTACAGTTCACACAAAAATATTAAGCAACACAGCTGTTTTCTTGAGATAAGCATATTAGAATTTCAGGTTTTCCATCACAGGAATAAATTGTATGTTTAAATCATTTACAATGTTTAAACATTTGTACCATTAATTGTACTAATATTCCACAACAGCTGTATTTTGACCAAGTAAATGTAGCCTTGGTGAGCATTAAAGAATTATTTCAAAAGCAAAAAATATTACAGACCTCAGACTTTTAAACAGTAGTGTAATCATATTGTTTCTGTTGTTTCATCGTAATTTGTCTGTTTATTAGGATGCAAAGGAGCAGGTTTCTCCCCTAGCTGCCACTCTGGAGAAGCTGCAGCAGGAGAAACAGGACCTTGTTGAGCGCAGGAGGCAGAAACAGGAGGAAGGACAGCAAAAGGTCCAACTTATGTTTTCTGTTTACTGTGAAATTATTTACTGCAGTGTACTACATAAAAGGTTGTGGACGTTAATTTTAATGCAAGATGATGTCATTGCTTATTATCGGAGTTGACTAAAGCATTATACGTTATTTTAGATAAATGAAATCAAAGAAAAACTGAAAAATGTGACCCTTCTTGAAAGAGAGATTACCAAGTACATAGAAGAGGGCAAAGACAGCTACAAAGAGGTAAAACAAAATTGTTTATTTAGCTCCTGTTCTCTATATGCAAGTTTTTTTTTATTTTTCTTTCATGAATTTCTTTTTTTACCTTTTTACTTCTTTAGCAAAAAGAAACTGAGCTACAAGAGGTGGACAAGCAACTACACGAGGCTGAAAAACAGCGAGAGAAGATCAATAAAGACATGGGCAACATTCGACAAGATATCGACACTCAGAAGGTGCCAAGCAAAGCTTCTTGTGTTTTTGCTTTTGTTTGCGTTTGTGAGCATATACCACATCTGTAACATGAGAATTCAGGAATTCTGAAAACCTTCTGACTTCTGACTCCGTCATACTCCTTTTTGTCCATCCATTCATCTGTCCACCTGTTAACCCCTTCAATTAGCTATCTGTCCATCCACCTATTTACCCCTTCATCCATTCATCCATCTTTTACTTCACAATTTTATCCATTTATCCTTCAACTGTTTATCTCTTCATCCATCCATCCGTCAAACTCCTTTTCGTCCATCCATTCATCTGTCCACCTGTTAACCCCTTAAACCAGCCATCTGTCCATCCATCGCGAATGAACATTAAATGTGCACCGCTGCATACAAAAGTTTGAGCCACTGATAATCATTAAACATACTGAGCACAATGTTTTTCCACCACTCCTGACTTCTTTTGTCCATCCATTCATCTGTCCACCTGTTAACCCCTTTAACCAGCCATCTGTCCATCCACCTATTTACCCCTTCATCCATCCATCCATCTTTTACTTCACATATTTATCCATCCATCTGTCCTACTCCTTTTTGTCCATCCATTCATCTGTCCACCTGTTAATCCCTTCAACCAGCCATCTATCTAGTTAAACCTTCATTTATCCATCTATCCATCGTTTGCGTTTGTGAGCATATACCACATCTGTAACATGAGAATTCTGGAATTTTGAAAACCTTCTGACTTCTTAATTAATTGGATTCAGTTGTCGGCTGCTGATTTGAAATTATACAATTAAAGCTGATTAATCATTTGAGACAACTTATCTGAATGCATATTTTATTGCTATATGCTTGCATTTTTTTCCCAAAATGAAGCATATGGTTTTCTATTTTGTTTGTTGTAAAATGCTTGGTTTTTGACAGGTTCAAGAGCGCTGGCTACAGGACAACTTGACCTTACGAAAACGTGTGGAGGAGCTGAAAGAGGTGTCCCGGAAACGTGAAGACTTGGTTAAGGAGGTGGGCAACATGCAAGTTCTGCAGCTGCGCAAGTATGAGATCACTTATAATAGCTATCAAGTACCATTTAGGAAGTCCTGACAATGTTTGACGCACTTTCAGAAGCTCCAAAGACTTAAAGTGCCGAGCATGCTCTTTAGTTACCATAACAATAAATTAGGGGGGCCCAAACACAGTCCTGGAGGGCCATGGTCCTCCAGATTTTAGCTCCAGCTTGCCTCAACACACCTGTCAGGAAGTTTCTAATATGCCTTGTAAGAGCTTAATTACACTGACCAAAATTATAAACGCAACATTTTTGTTTTTGCCCCCATTTTTCATGAGCTGAACTCAAAGATCTAAGACTTTTTCTGTGTACACAAAAGACCTATTTTTGGTCATATTTGGTTAGTGTAGCTGATTCAGGCATGTTCAATTTGGATTGGATGTAAACTCTTCAGGACACTGGTTCCAGGACCAAGTTTGGGCACTTCTGATCTAAATGAATCCATTTCAATAACTTGTTGTTAACTACTTTGCATAGATCTTTACTAAGTGTGTGAGGGGACATCAGATTAATGTTTATCTTAAAAAGTCTATCTTCTGTTGTCAAGTGAGCGGCGAGAAGTGGAGCGAAAGTTGGAGGACCTGAAAAAGAACAGAAGTGTGGCTCTTGGTCGTCAGAAAGGCTATGAGGACGAGATCCTCCGCTTTCGTAAAGAGCTTAGTGAGGACCAATATTGCCGGGCCGAGGATCTCTACAGAGACAAAATGATTGTGATGAGAACGACAGAGTTGGCCAATAAGGACCTGGACATCTACTATAAAGCCCTAGACCAGTAAGTACATTTTGTTATCAGGGATTTTCTCAAGCGTATGTTTCAGGTGGCGGCTTGTCAGAGTGTGTAGGTTTGGTTTTGATGTGGTTCAGCAGACAGTAAGCAGCAGTAATCAGCAACAGGCCATGTGCACTGTTATCTAGACTAAAGGAAGTCTGACTCAGACTTTTTAGCCCTAATGATGCAGTTAAATCATCACTAAGCGGTGGGCTTCATCACATGGACTCCCCAAAACAATGATAAAATGCTCACCATAGCAAATGTTGTAATCATAGCAACAGTCATCTTGCCATCTTTAGGTATTGACAGTATTAGAAAAAAAAAAAAATTGTAATATATACAAATTAGATTCAGAAACTACTGAAAAATCATTTACCAGATGTTTTTAATACTAAGTTATTTGCATATGAAAAACATAGAAAGCAACATTTTCACACAAGCGTGATAAATACTCACAGTACTGAAATACTTAAACCAGTTGTAAGCTGGACTAGAAATAAAGACGCAAAAAGTAAAAGAGAGAAAATGCAATGTTCAGATTCTTGTCAGATTCTTGTAGCAAAATATTTTTAAATGCTCATTGAAGTAGTGGATCTTCAGCTGTTTCTTAACTCTTTCCCCACCAGCGTTTTTTTTAAAGAAAAGTTGCTAGTCATCGTTATTTTATTTGATGATTTTCACAAAATTTTAATGGCACCTAGAATATTTAGTTGTATGAATATATAAACAAACAAAAAACAAAGGTCAGAGCCTCTGCTTTTAAACAAGCAAACAAACAGATAATGTTTTGTTCTAGCTTCATGCAACCTTTTTTATCAACTATTGAAAAACGATTTTGAACAAGAGGTTTTTTTGTTTGTTTGTTTTTGTAAAAGTCGACATCTGGATCAGATTCAGAATAATGATGAAAACATAGATGGAATGGATTGCTTCCATCAACACTGGATCATCATTTTGTTAGATAACGTTAGGCCGTTAGGATGATTTAGAGCCCTTTGAAGCTGCATTGAAACTGCATTTTGAAAGTTCAAACTTGTGGGCACAATAGAAGTCCACTATATGGACAGAAATCCTGAAGTGTTTTCCTCAAAAAACATAATTTTTTTATGACTGAAGAAAGATATGAACATCTTTAATGACAAGGGGGTGAGTAAATTATCTGTAAATTTTTCTTCTGGAAGTAAACTTCTCTTTTAAAGGGGTCCTATTATGCTCTTTTTCAAAGTCTTGATTTTGTTTTGGGGGTGTACTAGAATATGCTCTCATGCTTGGTGGTTCAAAAAGTGCATTATTTTTCACATAATTTACATTATTACAATACCTTTCTCCCAGCCTGGCACAAATAGCTTGATTACTTCCGGGTTTAATGAAGACCCGCCTTCCGAAAAAAGGAAATCTGTTATGATTGGTTAGCTCTCCCACTGCATTGTGATTGGCGAACAGCTTAGACGGTGTTTCAGTACTGCCACTCCCCTTGTCAAAGCAGTTAGCACAAGCTAGATTAATAGTGAATCTTACGTTTTAAATATGGATATTTTTCTTACAAAAACGCATCGATTCGTTACAGGAGACCCCCGGGAGCCGTGTGAGGCACTTTTTTATTACGGGTGGATGCGCTTTATTAGATTTTATTAGACTTTTATTAGACGATTGCATTCGTCTAAAAGAAGGAAGTCATATACACCTAGGATGCATGGGTGAGTAAATAATATGCTACAGTGGTGTTGAGTCCCATACTCTGCCTGCGAGATCGCAGATACATGATATTATGGTGCTAATTTATTTAATTATTTTACATACTTAGTTTCATTGCCCTAAACCAGCTCCAGCATAAGGCTAAAAGCAGCCTAACATTATCAGAAAACATCATCACTGATTAGCCAGGCCTATTCTAGTGCAAGTTTATGCATTTTAAAAAACACTCGCGTTATAAGTGAAGCTATCTACACTGTATGATGAATAAATCTTTTACCACACACTGCACACATGGCAACCAGAGTAGATCCCAGCTTCGACATGTGTTTCGAAACCCTGTACTACACGTCTGCGGTGCGTTACTGCTCTGAAGTGGCCACTGTAGTCAATTTTTTTGTTTATGTGTTTATACCCGCCGTGCTGCGGCTCGTTGAAGGGGCTCTACGTGCTGCATCACTAAAGTTAGGCTAATCCCCCACCTCATCCCTACACAAACAATTTGAATTTCCGTAGGCGGGATTTAATTTAATGATATTCTAATGGACCACATTGTGACATTATTGCATGTGGAAAACAAACGTTGTAGTCTAAAGGAGTCATTCGTTGTAGTTCTTGGAAAGAGATTTTTTAGAAACAAAATATCTCCTTTGAGATTTGTAACTTAGATCTTTTTTTATGGCCAAAGATACACACCACACACTGACTAAAATTCAAAAAGTGAAAAAGCATAATAGCACCCCTTTAAGAACTTTTGAGACATCAGTTTCTGTTGACATTTTTACACACAGTTGTGAACCTAGTACTGGACCTGATACTGGTTCTGATAAAATTCTAATGCTGTTTTTTAAATTAAATTTAAATTAACAAAAAAATTACATTTATTGAATCTGCTTTATCATTCAACTTCTATCCAAATTACGTTTTCAGTTTCAGTTTGTGAATGGGTTTAAGAAGTCATGTACACCAGACTTGGAAGTCACCTCGCCCCACATGAACATCCTGGTTGCTACACAAATGCACAGTTTCATCAATATTGGCAAAGCAGTAGGCACTGATATTAAAAAAGGTAGTCATAATGTTGTTGGTTTCCCATGGAGGAAGTCCTACGTCATCATCATTGGTTTAGATCGATATCCTCTTGTGCATGCACGGAAGTTACGTTAGCAGGTCTGTGGGTGTCTAAATCACTGCCGTCATCTACAGTGCAGAGGCCTTATAATTAGTTTTTCAGCAGTGTTGTTAATATTCAATTTTTTATGTTTAAATAGTGTGAATGATTTTTCTTTACTCAGTAATACATCGCAGTTGTCAGAGTAAAGATCAGTCATTTCACTCCAGGAATTTATTAAAAAAGTATTGGAGACACAACTGTAGTAGTATGACTCATTATTGGACCATTCTAAATGCATTATTATTAAATCAACAGCGTTTATTGCATAATGACTGTTTTGGACTTTTTTTCAGCTCGCACAGAAATAGGCCAAATTGCGCAATGCTCTTAAAAACCACAATATATTTAGGCTTCAGGGTTTGTCTTATGCCTTCTAACAAACCCTGGGATGTGGTGTATCATTGGATAAAAATCAGTTTCTGTTATTAGATTATTTTTAGGAAATTTTTGAAAAATGTTACATAAAATAAGTGATTTTATCCTCATTTTGGTTAACCATCCACTACATTTAATGTGGCTTTTAATGAGCACAACCAAGGAAGATAAATTCATTGTATTGTACAACGTACTTTCAGCCACTTGATGATCTTAGACAATTGACAGAAGGTTTAGTTAGCCTTTCCCTTTTTTATTTTATTTATTTATAATTAATTTATATTTCATGAACCCACAAATCAACCTATGTATGCAAACATAAACACAGAGTTACACAATGCATGTCTCTATTGAGCATCATTGCTGTGTAGCATAAGCCAGGAGCAGAACTTAAACATAGAACTGCACTGCACATTGGCACTTTAAATAATTATTTAGAGTAGTTACTTTATCAACAATACATAGCTAGCAGCAAGCCATAGAAGACAACATGGGAAAAAAAAGGAGCAGATTTGAGCATGCTGACAGGTTTAACAACAGTAATGTTGTACAGTCACACACAGTCACTAATAAATAACATTATGTAATGTTGGATGAAATACAATACTAAGCTTACTAAAATAAGCTTAAAAAACAAAATAACCTAGTCATGTACTGTCATGTGATGTGACATAGTTTAAAATTTGCACTGCTAAATCAAAGAGAAGAAAATGTTTATATCTTCAGAAATTATGCCATCTGGTCCCCACAGGCCCTCTTGACCCTGGCAGACACAGAAAGCATTATTTTCTTTTGAAGTAGATAGTTGGATTTTCTATTTTGAATATTTAAGCATTCCAAAATATCTTCTAGGCATCTTCTCTGACAATTTGAAAACTATGTTGGTTGACCAAAGCCAAACTTAGCTGCTATAGCCTCTATAAACTGCTTGCCAGGTATCGGCACTTCAGGGATTAAATACACATTTCCCAAGGATGAGAGTTGGGATTTATGCATGTGACGTCACTTATCAAATTCTCTGTGTGCTTCAAATGGACACTGTCCATTTGACATGGACAGCTGTCCAAGGGTAGGATTTGTAGGCTTTTGATTGAGTGCAGCCTGCTGGTAAAGCAGTTTTCTTCTGAAGAAGTATTGTGCCTGACATTAAACCAGCTGACCCGTTCTTCTCACCGTGATACCATCACTGCTGTTTGTGCAGAGCAGGAGAGGAAGTGTGGCGATCTGATAGGACAGACCATGCTTAGATGCAAGATTTCATCTAATATCAGTTCGAATAAATTGGTTTTTGAAAAAAATAGTTATGGTCAAAATAGCATTTTATAAGGTTTTAACTTTTTTTACATTTATTGCTACTGTATTATTTCTAAAACTTTAACACGTATATGCACAAGATAAATTACTTGTATGGAAAAACGGCAATAGGTGAAAAGAAATGTTTTTGTTTCATCTACATGGCAGTCTTTTTTTTTTTTTTGTTAACATGTTTGATAGACATGGGTGGTTCATATGTTCAACTTTGTATTTTGCAGTTGTATAGTTTTATTAATGTATTACATGTGCACTGAAATTAAAATTCCACTGATACCAGTAAGATGTTTAAAATGTATTAGTATACATAGAAATTAACATAAAGTAAGATTAATAAATGTATCTTTAGTACATAAATACCTAATAAAGGTTGTCTTTAGCAAACTGTTTGCGGCTTTCTTGTAAGCCAGCTTCAGAAGAGTCTTCCTTCTCGGATGACACCAATGCAAACCGACTTGTTGCTGTGTGCAGCATATGGTCTGAGCACTGACAAGCTGAGCTTCTACTTCTGCAACCACTAAAGCAATGCTGGCAGCACTCGTGCATCTATTTTTTGAAGCCAGGTTCTGCACCTGACGCACAGAATGAGCACTCAACTTCATTGATCGACCCTTGCGAGGCCTATTTTGAATGGAACCCATCTTGGAAAACCTCTGTATGACCCTGACCACAGTACTGTAACTCAGTTTCAGGTTGTTACTGAACCTCTTATAGCCTAGGCCATCTTTGTGGAGAGCAACAATTCTAATTCTCAAATCTTCAGAGAGCACCAAATTTTAACTGCTGTAATACAAGACACACAACTTTATATGGTCCTGTCAAGCAGACAAAAATATGAACATGATGAATAGGACATGATGTGGCTTTGTATGGTTGAATGACATTGTGCTGTTATCACTTAGGGTGTACTCACTTTTGTTGCCAGCTATTTTGACAATAATGGTTGTATTTTGAGTTATTTTCAGGGGACAGTAAATATACACTTCTATACAAGCTGCACATTGACTACTCTAAAATATATCCAAGTTTAATTTCTATAGTATTGTCCCTTAAGAAGATATACTAAAAACGTTGCTGAAATGTGAGGGGTGTACTCACTTTTGTGAGATACTGTATATGAATATCCATGATGCTAGTCTTTTTTTATTATACTTATTTATTTGTTTTTAATTACAGAACAATAATGAAGTTTCACAGCATGAAGATGGAGGAGATTAATAAAATCATCAGAGATTTATGGCGGAGCACGTACAGAGGACAAGGTCTGCCATGATTGGCTTGATATATCCCATGCTGATTCTTTCTTTAAACACAAATATTTGTAAAATGGCATTGTTTACATCTTCTGATCTCTCACAGACATTGAGTACGTGGAGATACGCTCTGATGTGGATGAGAACGCCTCCGCTGGTCTGAAAAGAAGGACCTATAACTATAGAGTGGTGATGGTCAAAGGAGACGCTGCTTTGGACATGCGTGGACGTTGCAGTGCTGGACAAAAGGTCAAAAGCTGCTACGTTCATCTTTTCTCTATTTTCTCTATTAATTTCATAGTATATTTGTGCGCTGTTACCAATGCTTTGACAAGTTCTTTTCTATCAATCATAGAATTGCTTCTGGTTCCCCATTAAATGTAATGTACATAAAATATTTGATGCATATTTATTGAAAACATCATCTGTGCGGTATACATTATTTGTTGACAAAGCTGTCGATAGATTTTGAAGATAAGAAGAGGATGCTGACACTTCTGTTAGTCAGTGTACACTTGGCTGATGATTTTATTGGTTGATAGGTCAGACTATTGAAGATCAGAATGTGTAACTGCAGAGTAAAAGCAGTGTTGTCTCGTTTTAGCTGAATAAAATGTTTGTAATCTTTGGCTTTACTGCATGTTTGTCTGCAGGTTCTCGCTTCTCTCATAATACGGTTGGCTCTGGCTGAGACGTTCTGTCTGAACTGTGGGATTCTGGCACTGGATGAGCCCACCACCAACTTAGACAGAGAGAATATAGAGTCTTTGGCACACGCACTGGTGGAGTAAGTCTTTATTTAAAGAAAAAAATGTATATACATCCGGTCTTTGAACTGGAAACTCGCTCTATTTAAGCTGAAGGAACATGACAAAGCAACAACTTTTATTTGCTATTAAACTAACAGATTTACCTATGGTTTCTTTTCAGGATAATCAAGAGTCGTTCTCGTCAGCGCAACTTCCAGCTCCTTGTTATTACCCACGACGAGGATTTTGTAGAGCTCCTGGGAAGATCCAACTATGTGGAACATTTTTACAGGATCAGGAAGAACCAGGACCAGTGTTCAGAGATCACGAAATGTAACATCAACACTCTCAACTCCTACCTGCACTGATGCATCAGATCAGATGAAAGAAGAAAGACTGGCTACAGAGGTGACAGAATAAAAGTTCAGTTTTTGGATAGTTGTTAAGCACCAAACATAAGGCTTATCAGCCTCTCTGTATCTACCTACCAAAAGTGAATGTTGGCCTTCTAAATGTGAAGTTGACTTCTTTCAGAAATGTATATATATTAAAAAAAAATCTAATTATTTGTGGCTTTATTTCATGTGCTGTTGATCAATTTAAATGAATAATTTATCATAATTAATCAAACTAATTAATCATTTTTAATTTAAGTTAACTTAAAACAATATTCACATAAATCCTAACCATATTTAAATCTGCTCAGCCTTGCATCAAACATATTATATGTTTATATAATTATATAATTTGGGGAAAACCTATAGCTACTTCAGAAAGTACAAAAACCGATGCTGTGTTAACTGCATTATTCTTTATGCAATAAACAGCTAATATTAAACACAGAAATTAAAATTATATTTCCCAACCTTAATTTGGATGCTTAAAAATTGTACAGTGGGGAAAAAAAAAATAAAAAAATGATCCCCTGCTGTTTTTGTACGTTGCGCACTGACAAAAAAATGATCAGTCTGTAGTTTCAGTGGTAGGTTAATTTGAACAGTGAGAGACAGAATAACAAGAAGAAGAACAACAAAATCCAGAAAAACGCATTCCAAAAAGTTATTAATTGATTTTAATTTTAATGAGTGAAATAAGTATTTGACCCTTTGCAAAACAAGACTTAGTGCTTGGTGGCAAAACCTTTGTTGGCAATCACAGCGGTCAGACATGTTTTGTAGTTAGCCACCAGGTTTGCACACATCAATTTTGTCCGACTCCTCTTTGCAGATCCTTTCCAAGCCATTAAGTTTTCAAGGCTGAAGTTTGGCAATTCAAACCTTTAGATCCCTCCACAGATTGTCTAGGGGATTTACACTACCGTTCAAAAGTTTGGGGTCAGTAAGACTTGTAATAGTCTTTAAAGAAGTCTCTTATGCTCATCAAGGCTGCATTTATTTGATTAAAAATATAGAAAAACAGTAATATTGCAAAATGTTTTTACAATATAAAATAATGTTTTTTATTTTAACATACTTTAAAATAGAATTTATTCCTGTGATGAAAAGCTGAATTTTTATCACCTGTTACTCCAGTCTTAAGTGTCACATGATCCTTCAGAAATCATTCTAATATGCGGATTTATTATTAGAATGATCAATGTTGGATAATATCAACAGTTGTGCTGCCAAATATTTTTTTGAACCTGTGATTTTTTTTTTTCAGGATTCTTTCATGAATAACAAGTTTAAAAAGTACAGTGTTTATTCAAAATATAAATATTCTATAACAATGTAAATTATTTATTATTAACTTTTAATAAACTTTTAATTATTAACTTAATACATCCTTGGTGAATAAAAGTATTAATTTCTTAAAAAAAAAAAAAAAAGAAACAATAAAAATGTACTGACCCCAAACTTTTGAACGGTAGTGTAGGTCTGGAGATTGGCTATGCCACCCTAGGACCTTAATGTGCTTCTTAAGCCACAGCTTTGTTGCCTTGGCCATGTGTTTTGGGTCATTTTCATGCTGCAATACCCATCCACAACCCATTTTCAATGCCCTGGCCCTGACTGTACATGGCCCTGTCCATTGTCCTTTTGATGCAGTGCAGTTGTCCTGTCCCCCAAAGGATAACGTTTCCACCTCCATCTTTGACAGTGGGGATGGTGTTCTTGGGGTCTTAGGCAGCATTCCTCCTCTGCCAAACACAGCGAGTTGAGTTGATGTCAAAGAGTTTGATTTTGGTCTCGTATGACCACAACATTTTTACCCAGTTCTCCTCTGAATCATTCAGATGTTTGTTGGCAAACTTCAGACAGGCCTGTACATGTGCTTTCTTGAGCAGGGGGACCTTGCAGGCACTGCAAGATTTCAGCCCTTCACAGCGTAGTGTGATACCAATTGTTTTCTTGGGACTATGGTCCCAGCTGCCTTGAGATCACTGACAATCCCGTGTAGTTCTGGGATGATTCCTCACCGTTCTCATGATCATTGATCATCCACGAGGTGAGATCTTTCATGGAGCCCCAGACCGAGGGAGATTGACAGTAATTTTGTGTTTTTTCCATTTGCGAATAATCACACCAACTGTTGTCAATCAGTCTACAATCTAAAGTCTACAATCAAGATAAGACTTGACGCAAGCAAATACAGAGGGTTCACCACAAGATGCAAACAAGGCCAGATTAGACTTTCCCAGAAAAAAAAAAACAAATCTAAAAAAGCCAGACCACTTCTAGAAAAGCATTCTTTGGATGGCGGAAATTAAGATCAATCTGTATCGGAATGACGACAAGAAAAAGTACGAAAAAGGCATGGAACAGCTCATGATCCAAAGCATACAACAACATCTGTGAAACATGGTGGAGCAGTGTGATGGCACGAGCATGCATGGCTTCCAGTGGCACTGGGTTACTGGTGTTTATTGATGAAGTGACAGAAGACAGAATCACCCAGTTCTCCTCTGAATCATTTAGATGTTTGTTGGCGAACTTCAGACAGGCCTGTACATGTGCTTTCTTGAGCAGGGGGACCTTGTGGGCGCTGCAGGATTTCAGCCCTTCACAGCGTAGTGTGATACCACTTCAGAAGAATTCTGAATGTAATTGGACTTCAGAAGAATTCTGAAGTGTACAGGGATGTATCCTCCGCCCAGATTTAGTCAAATGAAGTAAAGTTGATAGTAAAGTTGGGTGGCTTTTCATAGTACAAATTGATGATGACCCAAAACATACAGCAAAAACAACCCAAGAGTTTTTAAAGATGAAAAAGTGGAATATTCTGCAGTGGTCAAGTCAGTGTCCTGATCTCAACCTGACTGATCATGCATTCCACTTTCTGGAGAGAAAACTAAAGGCAGAAAGACTCACAAACAACTGAATTCAGCTGCAGTAAAGGCCTGGCAGAGCATCACAAAGGAGGAAACCCAGTCTTCGGTGATGTCCATGAGTTCCAGACTTAAGGCAGTCATTGCCTGCAAAAGATTCTCACAAAATATTTAAAATAAACATTTTATTTATGATTACATTTATTTGTCCAATTACATTTGAGCCCCTGAAAATGGCCGGACTGTGTATAAAAAAAGGTTGTAATTCCTAAGCATTCTGCCAATGTCACAGACTAATTACATCTGTGCCTGGCATTTGTTTGATACTTGACACACTCTGAAGAAGGCTGAGGGCTGAAATTCATCAGTGTGCAGAGTTTTATTTTTAATGTGTATTGAGATGGCCAGAATGTCTTTTTGGACCAGAAGAAGTGCTTTGGATTCTTCTTTTTTGCAATAGTTGTTTTAAACCCAACCAAAAAGCACATTCTGGGATTACTTCACAAGGTCCTTAAACCGCAAGCAGCACTTTAAGTTGTCTCCTATGATCTAGAAACAAATAAATGTAAATTTGTCTTGCTTTTAAGATATAATCATGTCCATCCTCGTTTCATTAATAACTGTATGTTCTGAGTATTTTAAAATGAAGTGGCAGCCCATGGAAGTTGACACTGCCCTCTACTGCCAACTTTACTGCCAGTAGGTGATCTAATTAAATAAAGTGCATCCAAGCTGGACAAAAAGAAAGCTTTCCAAGTCATGGTCACATTATTATTTATTGCAATATTATGAAACAAATCACATAGTAATTTAGCTGAAAGATTTTAGCAGTAATATATTTTAACTTTTAGGTTGTCCTGTTAATACATCTATAAAAGTAATAGATATTTAAATGGTTATTTAATATAATCAGCTCGACAGAAGTCAAAGTAAATGACATTTGGACATCCAATCCTGGAAAAATGTGAAACATTGACAAATGAACATCAACTCTTGATTAATTCTCAAATGAATCTTGTGAACTATGACTTTGTCTTTTAGACAGTGTTCTCTGATCTTGCAAAATGACATAAAGAAAATGAAATATCCATAATAAATCTGCACTCTTGAGTATGGGACAACTTTCAAGACACATAGAAATGAGAGAAATCATTTACTGAATTCTGAAGGAGAAATCTGATATTGTGCTGTAGCAATCTAAGGGCAGTGCATGGCTCAACAGCAGCGTCTTGATCAGTGATTTCTGCAGAAACTAATGTCTTCAGAACCTCTTAAGCAATGAACACTTTACAGCTGCACATCTGAAGAAAACAGGCCCAGTCTTGCTCACATATATGGCATCCCAACACATAAGTTTCATATGTTTCATTATAGGACTATTAAGATTTATATCACATTCATGTCCTCTAAAAGATACATTAATTATTGATTATTTATACTGTAACTAAGATGTCATGTTTATGTAGATGAAGCATGGTACTTTGAAATGTGGAGAGATACACAATGCATAATCCATTGGATATTGAAGATGATAAAGTGCTGTATAAAGAAAAACAGCACATTTATACAGTTGGAACATTTCCTTGGGAGCTACGAATTAATTATTACATTTATTTATATATATATATATATATATATATATATATGAGACCCTGGATCACAAAACCAGTCATAAGGGTCATTTTTTCAAAATTGAGAATTATACATCACATGAAAGCTGAGTAAATAAGCTTTCCATTGATGTATGGTTTGTTAGGATATGACAATATTTGGCCGAGATATAACTATCTACTATTAAAAATCAGGAATCTGAGGGGGCAATAAAATCAAAATATTGAGAAAACTGCCTTTAAAGTTCTTCAAATAAAGTTCTTAACAATGTATATGACTAATCAAAAATTAAGTTTTCATACATTTCCAGTAGGAATTTTACAAAATATCTTCATGGAACACTTAATTTCCTAATGATTTTTGCCATAAAAGAAAAATCAATAATTTCGACCCATACAGTGTATTTTTGGCTACTGCTACAAATAAACCCCAGCGACTTAAGACTGGTTTTTGGTCCAGGGTCACATATATATTATGGAAATTAATAAATAAATAAATATATACAGTTGCAATCTAAATTGTTGAACTCCCCAGAGACTGCAGTACTTTACAAATATAATCTTTTCTGAAGATTGTCAGTCCTGTTGTGGGGTTGTTTTACTGTGGCAGGAAGTGGAAAACATGACCGTATGAAGGAAAGCATGGATTCTTTTAAGTGTCAGGCCATTTTGGCAAGAATTGTGATGCCTTTGGTGCAAAGACTTAAGCTAATGATCAATGGACTTTCCTGCAGAACAGTCATCCCAAAATATACATCCAAATCTACTTATGCTTGGTTCAGAGATCAGTCATAGAATGTTCTCGAGTGGCCTGTTCAGTCTCCGTGTTTAATTCTCATTGAAAATATTTGGTTGACTTTGAAGAAAGCAGTGGCAATGTGAAAATTTAAGATTATCAGTGATCTGGAAGCTTTTTCAGGAAAGAAGTGGGCCACGACTGCAGTAGAGAGGTGAAAGAAGCTTCTAGCACTTCCAAGCAGCGTTTATTGGTGGTTCTAAAAAAAAATAAAGGATTCTGAACCAAATTTTACTTTTGGGGGTTGAATAATTTTGAACATCCATGTTTATAGACAATTTGATTTTTCATCATTATTCATCAACTTACCTTCTCAGAATTACTCAAATGTGTATTAATAAACTTTCTCCAATAGTGCAGCAAATGTCATTAGGTCAAGTGGGTTGAATAAATTTGATTGCAGCTGTGAAATGTGCAAGGAAATCTCTTGTTCACCAAGGCTGCATTTATTTGATTAAAAATACAGTAAAAACTGTAATAATGTTAAATATTATTACAATTTAAAATGGTTGTTTTCTAATTGGCTGCTGAAAATTCAGCTTTGTCAAAAATAAATGCAATAAATAAATGTTTGTGTGTGTGCTTTGATGATCACCGTGCATTTTGGGATGTGTAGTTTCCTGGTGTTTCTTGTTCTTTGGTGACGGTGAGTTGAATGCAGAAGCACGTCACTGCGCCGATGCAGGAAACACACGTGGCTGCTGCGTACTGTCAAAACAAACCGGAACTGTTGTTTAAGTGGCGCTTACTGCCTCATTTATCCAGTGTGAGTTATTCCAATAAAATGCTATGCTATTTTATATTCATGTTAATGTTTTTACAGCTTTTCTAGCCCAGCTGCATTCTAGAACGACTGCATCGTCATTATTTGTTATGAAACTACTTATATACGTAGCCTATTATGTAGTTTATAAGTTATACATACATACATACGTCATTATTTGTTATGAAACTATATATGCCACTTGTCCAAGCAGCTGAATTATCTAACGTAACAGGATTTCATTAGTATGGCAAGAGATAGCGGTGTCATTTTCTAGTTCCTGTTATTTATAAGTTATATATTAGTTTTAATAATATGCATTGACTTGTCCGCATTTAATTATATATAGTTTCAAGGCTACGAGTCAAAGCACTGGTCCAAAATGTCTAAGATTGAAAAGATGAGTATACTAGGAGTAAGGAGTTTTGGAGTTGAGGATAAAGACACACAAGAGATCACCTTCTTCAGCCCTCTGACTGTCCTTGTGGGACCTAACGGAGCTGGAAAAACGGTTTGTATATTTTTGTCAGTCAGGATATTGATAAAATGCATAAAAAATGCTTTTTTATGTTTAAGTTTCAAAACGTTAATATAAAACAGTGTTTATATATGTAGCTAAGTTCTACCTACCAATAACTACATATTATAATAATAAACTCTAAATAAATAAATAAGTAATAATTTATCTTTTTATGATTTGTAGACCATCATTGAGTGCCTGAAGTACATCACTTCAGGAGACTTTCCACCAGGAAGTAAAGGAAGCCCATTTGTCCATGATCCCAAAGTAGGTCTTTGGCAGGAGTAATTTAAGTAAACAAACCACAAATTTGCATGTCTTAAGACCCCTTCCCAACTATATGGGTCATTGTACAGAATTGGTGCAAACTGCTGTCCCACAACCAAAAGACACATTTAAAAAGCATTAAAATCTTAGATGTTTACTAAGATTCTTGTATTATCTATTGAAACCCACAATATTATTTATAATATCAGTAAGCAGTAATATCTTTATATATATATAATCATTTATTGGCAGTGGTGGACAGTAACGAAGTAGTTTTACAATATAATATACTCAATATATACTTAGTGTCTGATTTATGAACAAACTGTTTCTTTTTAATGAACCTGTTAAATTGGTTCACAAATCGCACCAAACAATTAATTCATGAATTGGAATGATCCAATTGCACCTGTTCTCAAGTCAACAACTCACTTATTCAAATGATTAGTTTGTGAACTGAATTCCTCAAGTAAGAAAGTTTTTTCTTATGTATATATATATATATATATATATATATATATAAGATTTATATATATATTAGATTTATATGTTAGATTTATCAAAAAAGTGAAGCTGAATAATATATATATATATATATATATATCCCGCTTTTTCATTGCACTAATGAAACAGTGTATGTTTTAGTCCATTGACTGAGACTGATTGCTACTATACCCCTACATTTATGATCAAAAAAGTCTGAAAATCTGTGTGTAACTTTAAGGCATGCTATTTAAGTTAAACTATTTCTTTAGCAATACATGCTATTTACACTAAGTGCAGATAGCAATTGATTCTGTTTATATATGCAAATAGTGGCAATTATCTGCACCTCAGTTTTGTAGTACATTATAAAACAATATGCAATAATAACGTATTGAGTGTAAAATATCATTTTAATTCAAATTAATGGATGCCACCTAATAGACACTCTGTAAACTAAATTTTAGTTCATTTAGTTCACAAAACATTACTGTAGCAAGAATGTAGTCACAACTAAAACATGGGATGTTCTGTCAGAAAAAAAGTTTATTGAATTGTAAGATGTTATGATAGTGTTTGCTTCAATGTACAGTCAAACTAATGAACCCTTAACTTTGAAATCTGTATGATCAACGTATTGTCTTTTACAAAGAAAAATACAACAAATCTCTTAAATCAAACTTTAAATATTGTTAAAATTGTAATTTTAATTGGTTTACCTCTTTTGCTATAAAATAGCAAAAACAATATATTTAAGATGTAAGCAAAATATTCCAAAACTTTCTGAAAATACAATATGAGAATGAACAATGCACAATTACTAGAAATGTGTACCTTGGATATTATACAATTTGCATACATACAACATTTATGGAAAAAAGACAAATTTTTTTTCAAGATGTTTCCAACTTGACTTTGCACCAAAACTGTAGAATGGTCCGTTAGCATTCACACCAAAAAAGATTGGTTGTTTTTTTGTTTTTTTCTGTAAAGCAGGATAGAATCTGACTGGCTGTCAGAAAAAAAGAAGTTTTTCTAACAATATCATTTCTTAATGCCATTATTGTTGTAGTTGTTGTGTGTAATCTTTTAATGGAACAATTTTGTATAACTTAGTTATACAACAGACCTTTATTGAGCTTGCAAACATAACAAACTTACAAACATTGACTTGTATTGTCCTTGCTAGAGCTGGCCAGGGTGACACACTCTGTTTTAATGCCAACACACTGACTATTAAAGCTAATTTTGGTCTATTGTAGGATGTTCATGAGACAGAAGTACAGGCACGGATCAATCTCTGGTTTAGAGACGTGAATGGCGATCAAATGAAAGTCAAGAGGTCTATGCAAAGCACACAAAAGGGCAAGAAACTTGAGTTCAAAACCCTTGAAAATGCCATTTCTAGAATCAAGTAGGTTGTACATGTCAAACACTACTGTTAAAAAGTTTGGGATTTGTACGATTTCTTAAATATTTTTGAATGGTGAGATATTATTGCAACTGTTTTCCAGTGGCGGCTTGTGGAAAATCTTCTAGGTAGGGCGCCATGTCCAACAATTTTAGCATTCATCCCACTATGATTTATCCCAGTATAACAAAAGGAAAAATACTAAGACGTTAAATAAAGATAACTGTTTTACCAAGTTCAAGATTAAGTTTGAGGATGACTCTCACAAAACTACATTTTTAACAAGAGCATTTTCTATAAATACAAGTCAAGCTACAATACCAAACAGGGCCACACGGAGATGTCATATAAATATGTAGATATACTGTAAATCAGGGGTCACCAAACGTGTTCCTGGAGGGCCGGTGTCCTGCAGAGTTTACCTCCAACTTTCTTCAACGCACCTGCCTGGAAGTATACCTAGTATGACCTTGATTAGCTGGCTCAGGGGTGTTCGATTAGGGTTGGAGCTAAACTCTGCAGGGACAGAGTTATTAAACAGATCAAAACAAATAAAAAAGTAAATAAACACATTCTGAATTTGTTGAATGTGGTGATCTGAAGGCAGCTCAACATGAACAATGAACAATGAACAGTTTGCATCACGCCACTCATGCCCAGTGTACACATGGTGTCAGAGTAAAGCTGGGCTCACACTACAGGATTTTTAGCTCGATTTTGCCGCGATTCTGTAGTGTGAGCCCGGCTTAAGTATATGTATGAAAGTGAAATTGCCCAAAAAGGGGTGGTACTCCATGTAAATGTGACTTGACACTGATTAGACTATACAGGTGCTGGTCATATAATTAGAATATCTTCAAAAAGTTGATTTATTTCACTAATTCCATTCAAGAAGTAAAACTTGTATAATGTATACATTCATTCCACACAGACTGATATATTTCAAGTGTTCATTTCTTTTAATTTTGATGATTATAACTGACAACTAATGAAAACCCTAAATTCAGTATCTCAGAAAATTAGAATATTACTTAAGACCAACACAAAGAAAGGATTTTTAGAAATCTTGGCCAACTGAAAAGTATGAACATGGAAAGTATGAGCATGTACAGCACTCAATACTTAGTTGGGGCTCCTTTTGCCTGAATTACTGCAGCAATGCGGCATGGCATGGAGTCAATCAGTTTGTGGCACTGCTCAGGTGTTATGAGAGCCCAGGTTGCTCTGATAGTGGCCTTCAGCTCTTCTGTATTGTTGGGTCTGGCATATCGCATCTTCCTCTTCACAATACCCCATAGATTTTCTAAGGTCAGGCGAGTTTGCTGGCCAATTAAGAACAGGGATACCATGGTCCTTAAACCAGGTACTGGTGGCTTTGGCACTGTGTGCAGGTGCCAAGTCCTATTGGAAAATGAAATCTGTGTCTCCATAAAGTTGGTCAGCAGCAGGAAGCATGAAGTGCTCTAAAACGTCTTGATATACAGCTGCGTTGACCTTGGACCTCAGAAAACACAGTGGACCAACACCAGCAGATGACATTGCACCCCAAACCATCACTGACTGTGGAAACTTTACACTGGACCTCAAGCAACGTGGATTCTATGCCTCTCCTCTCTTCCTGCAGACTCTGGGATCCTGATTTCCAAAGGAAATGCAAAATTTACTTTCATCAGAGAACATAACTTTGGACCACTCAGCAGCAGTCCAGTCCTTTTTGTCTTTAGCCCAGGCGAGACGCTTCTGACATGGTCTGTTGTTCAAGAGTGGCTTGACCCAAGGAATGCGACAGCTGAAACCCATGTCTTGCATACGTCTGTGCGTAGTGGTTCTTGAAGCACTGACTCCAGCTGCAGTCCACTCTTTGTGAATCTCCCCCACATTTTTGAATGGGTTTTGTTTCACAATTCTCTCCAGGGTGTGGTTATCCCTATTGCTTGTACACTTTTTTTCTACCACATCTTTTCCTTCCCTTCGCCTCTCTATTAATGTGCTTGGACACAGAGCTCTGTGAACAGCCAGACTCTTTTGCAATGACCTTTTGTGTCTTGCCTTCCTTGTGCAAGGTGTCAATGGTCGTCTTTTGGACAACTGTCAAATCAGCAGTCTTCCCCATGATTGTGTAGCCTACAGAACTAGACTGAGAGACCATTCAAAGGCCTTTGCAGGTGTTTTGAGTTAATTAGCTGATTAGAGTGTGGCACCAGGTGTCTTCGACACTGAACCTTTTCACAATATTCTAATTGTCTGAGATACTGAATTTGGGGTTTTCATTAGTTGTCAGTTATAATGATCAAAATTAAAAGAAATAAACACTTGAAATATATCAGTCTGTGTGGAATGAATATATACATTATACAAGTTTCACTTCTTGAATGGAATTAGTAAAATAAATCAACTTTTTGAAGATATTCTAATTATATGACCAGCACCTGTATATCCAGAGAAAACAAAGTCTTTGATTGTTGAATGTGAGCGTCGCCCTATTGCCCTAATGAAGAAACCAGCCATGCTGTGTTCTAAGCTAGTATAATTTAAAATGTAATTTATTCCTGTGCAGCAGCCGTTAATTCAGTCTTCAGTGTCACGTGATTGGCACTTAAGAAACATTTGTTTTTATTTTTATTAATGATGACAGTTGTGCTGCTTAATATTTTAATGGAAACTGCTATACTTTTTTTCAGGATTCTGTAATGAATTCAAAGAGGGGAAAACAACATTATTTGAAATAGAATTATTTTGTAACGTTAAACATGTTTTACTGTTACTTTTGATACATTTATTTATACATATATTATACTTGGCCCTTGAATTGAGTACATTATAGTCCCTGATTAAAGGACTACATTTGATTGTTTGACATTGTCATGACCTCTCTTGTTGTCAGGCACAGACCGACAGAGAGCTCGAGCTCTAAATGTGCTGAAATAGACCGTGAGATGATCTCAGCACTGGGTGTCTCCAAGTCTGTTATCAACTACGTCATCTTCTGTCACCAAGAGGAGTCCAACTGGCCTCTCAGTGAAGGAAAAGCCCTTAAGCAGAAGTTTGACGAGCTTTTCTCAGCCACTAGGTATTTTTATCTTGACAACAGGTTTTAAACTGAAGCTTCTGTCACTTTGTCATACAGTTTACATCCTCTGCTTTTCATAACATTGGATTGTCCTCTGTTGTCTTTTATGCATGATAAGGTAGCATCACAGATAAATGGACAAAATAACCAAAACCTTTGCTTAAAGGTACATTAAGGTGTTGGACACCCTGCGGAACTTAAAGAAGAAGCAGGCTGATAAAGTTAAACACTGCCAGACGGCACTCCAGTACCTGAAACAAAACAAAGATAAAGCCCAAGAGATTAGAGAGCGTCTGTCAACTAAAGAGGCTCAGCTGTATTCCTGTAAAGAAAGGGTCCAATGCATCGACAGTCAGATTGACCCACTGAAGGTGGGAAACAAATAATTTGTGACACCAATTTTTAGGCTGAATCAAAAAATTAAATGCCATTGATTTTTCTTTTTTTTTTTCTTTTTTCATTGTATTTATTTATTTATTTATTTATTTATGTATGTACAGTGCCCTCCACTAATATTGGCATCCTTGGTAAATATGAGCAAAGGTGGCTGTGAGAATAAATCTGCATTGTTTATCTTTTTAATATTTCATTAAAAAATTCACAATATTCTAACTTATCATTTAAGTAAAACTATGGAAAGCAGGGGGAAAATCTCATTATGAAATAAATGTTTTTCTGTAGTTCATGTTGACCACAATTTTTGGCACCTAATTATTGCAACATCCTTTATTCAGGATGACAGCTCTGAGTTTTCTCCTTTAATGCCTAAAGAGTTTGGAGAACACCTGATAAGAGATCAGAGACCATTCCTTCATACAGAAACTCTTCAAATCCTTTAGTTTCCCAGGTCCATGCTGGTGCTTCTTCTCTTCAGTTCACCTCACACATTTTCTATAGGGTTCAGGTCAGGCAACTGGGAGGGCCATGGCAAAAGCTTCATTTTATGCTCAGTGACACATTTTTGTGTTGGTTTTGATATTTGATTTGGATCATTGTCCTGATGGAAGATCCAACCACAGCTCATTATAGAACTTCTAACAGATGCAGTCAGGTTTACACTTTTTATCTGTCGGTGTTTGCTAGAATCCATGATGCCATGTATCTGAACAAGATGTCCAGGACCTCTGGCAGGAAAATAAGCCCACATCATTAAAGATCCAGCAGTATATTTGACCGTGGGCATGGGGTACTTTTTGTAACAAACCTATCTTGAGTGTTTGCTGCCAGAAAGCTCTTTTTTATAGTTTCATTCCCGTTTGAAATTCAAGTTGTGTCTGACAACTGAATATGCTGGAGTTTGTTTTTGGACGAGCAAGGAGGATTTTTCTTAAAACCCTCCTGAACAGCATGTGGTGACGTAGGGGCTGTTTGAATTTTTTTTTAGTCTTTTGACCCCACTGTATGTATGTATGTGGCAGTTCATTGTTTTGGGTAATGAATATTCTACTTTTTTTTTCAATATACGTGATTGTAGCACAGATAAGAGTTGCAGCATATATCACAGTATATTTATGTTTGGCTGCACATTCATCCCCAAAATGTGTATTTTTTAAATTTAATAATGTATTTACCAAACCATATAATAATGTCTGATTTTATTAAATAATCTGGTCAGTTATTTTTTTACAAATAGGGTTGCAATAGTTTTGTAAACTTTAAAGGATTTTTTGTAAACTTTTAAAAAATTTTGAAAATGTCTGTAAGGTTTCTAGAAATGTGGCCCTTTGCAACCCTACTTACAAATGAAAGGTCAGTTAGAGCTCATTTATTTATTTATTTATTTATTTATTAATTAATTATTTATTTGAAACTCTGGGACCAAACTTAAAATAAATAAATAAATAAATAAATAAGATGGTAACTCTTTACAATAAGGTGTAATTTGTTAACATTCATGTATGTATTAACTAACATGAACAAATAATGAACAATACATTTTTGCACTGTTTATTAATCTTTGTTTATGTTAGTTAATTAAAATTTCACTGTACATAAACTAATGTGAACAAACACACCTTGTGCTTTTAATTATGCATTAGTAAATGATGTAATTAACATTAACTAAGATTAATAAATGCTGTAGAAGTATTGTTCATTCTTAGTTCATGTTAACTAATGTAGTTAGCTAATAAACTTTATTGTAAAGTTTTACCAGAAAGATTAATCCTAAATTATTGATTAGTTTGACATCAGTGCACATTATGGAACAATTGTGTTTAAAGCAATAGATGAGAGAGGCATGTTCAGAGCTGTTGTGAAATTGTCAAAATCCACATCTGTGATTACACATCAGTTGAATTTTTTCTTCTGCATATTTTCAGAATCGACTGAATGAGATTGACAACAGCCTCAACAAAGTGAATGAGCTGGCTAATGACATCAAAACTCTGGAAAGCAGGAAGAAACAGATGGAGGATGATATCCGGGACCTAGAGGAAAAGATTGAACAGGTAACTAAGGTTTATTTAAAAAACAAACGAACAAAACAAACACTGAAAGTTTCACAACTATCAGTATTAGTCATAAATGCCAGATAATGATCATCTGAAAGCAGAGGAAGTGTTTTGCATACAAAACATGTACAGGATGTTCAGTAATGAATGTTGAACTTCTGACATTTTTCATTTGATGATTGAACAAAGGGTTTACTTTCAAGTTCAATCTAAGTCACTTTCTCTCCCCAAAGATTTCTTCTATATCTTTGAATTGTACTAAAACAGACAACTTACCTATTATTAGTTAATACTAATAATAAATATTATTGATTTCTTCTGGCCTGGGGATATTTTTAGTCACCTGCGTAACAATGAAAACTAATACCATGTTCAAAAATATCTAAGGGGAGCGTGTATATCAAAACAAGAGGCCTAAGACAAAGCCTTGTGCCAAACCATTTGCTCATTCATTGAGGATCCCTGATTCTGTGTTGTGCTGTTTTAGGTGTTTCAGGGCTCAACTGATCAGTTGCAGGACATGTATCAGAACCACAGGAGGACGGTGGAAGAGAAGGAGCAGAGACTTGCGGAGTGTCGGCATGAGTTTGAACGGGCCAGTCAAGAATGCCAGAGGATGAGCCGCGACAAATCTGACCTGCTAGTTGAGCAAGGTAGTCAGACTTTCCTTATGTGTCAGTGATTGTGGACATCACTGATACTCAAATGGTTGTTTTGATTCTAATATTTAAAAGAGTCACTAGAAGAAAAATGGTATCCTTTTAGTTTATAACACAGCCTGGCAAATTTATAATTTGCCACTTCTTGCAAGACAGAAGAAGACGTCATGGTGTCATAGTTGCAGGGAGAAGGCAGGAGTCAGGAGATAGTTTAAACAGTCTTTAATAATGAAACACAAGGGATTTATCCAACATGGAACTTAGAAAACTCACAACAGCAACTAGTGAACATGTACAAAGCAAGTAGACTGGACAAAGGACAAAGGAACAAACAGGAACTAATATACACAGGATAATTACAAAACAGGTGCATAGAATAATCAATCAACTAAACAAGAACAGGAAAATCACTATATATGGAAAACTAGGAACTGATACGAGGACAAAACAGGACCAAAACACTGACATTACTCCCCCCTTCTAATATCTACTGGGCGGGGGGGTGGGCGATCTGGAGGCTGGTACATGGTGGAGACAAAGAAGGCCTCCAGGGTGGATCAGGGAGCTCAGGGGTCATGGCGGGACAGGCAGTTCCAGAAGCCATGGCAGGTCAGGGAGCTCAGGGCATCATGGCAGAGCAGACAGTTCAGGGCGCAATGGCGGAGCAGACAGTTCAGGGTGCCATGGCGGAGCAGACAGTTCAGGGCCCCATGGCGGAGCATGCAGTTCAGTTCAGAGAGCCATGGCGGAGCATACAGTTCAGAAAGCCATGGTGGAGCAAATAGCACAGGGAGCCATGGCGGAACAGCCTCCATGGCCATAACCTTGACCCTCAGCCCAGCCACTACAGCCAAACACCTATAGCCCCGCCCCTTTCTTGGGGTGGATTTACTGTTTTTGAGGCCTTCTCAGCCGGGGACTCAGGCGTGCCAAACTTCTTGGCCGGGGACTCAAGGATCAGGGAGCTCAGGGGGCCATGGCGAGACAGGCAGTCCCAGGAGTTTTGAGGCCTTGGCTGTGAAATCTGGCGTGGCAGCCATCCTGGTCAGGGACTTTGAAATAGAATAATTGCGATAGAATAATTGCGATAATCATGGCCAGGGAATCTGGCAAGGTGGACATATTGGTGGGGGACTCTGGCATGGCAACCATCTCCCAACAGCTGATGGCAAGCAGGCCTGAGAGAGCAGCGAGCTTGGTAGGGCAGCGGCCGGTATGCTGGACTGCTGGGTGGCCAGCATGCTTGCTCGTTGGGCAGCCGGCATGCTTGAGGGACAAGTGGCCAGCGGGCCTGAGGGAGCTCCGGCCGGCAGGCTTGACTCGGGAGCAGCCGGACAGAGACAGCTGGGCTGAGGACAGAGACAGTGCTGGAAAGATATGGGTTTTTGCCAATTAATTGGCACCGATAGTTGATTGCCGGAACTATCGGTTATCTGCAAAAATCCATGCCGATAGTTTTTCGGGGTTAGGTCCGTTGCTGGAGCGGCTGATGAGGTCCTCAATTATACAGCAAAGTTCCTACAGTCTTTGTTATACACCATGAGAGCAGCCTCTAGTGGTGGAAATCACTGACAGCACGTGCAGTTTGTTTAGACACGTGACACTGCATGCTGCACAGAGCGGGACACTTTAAAAGCGGATTTAAAACATTGACAGCGTAACGGTGTGTACAGTATACTGTAGTGCATGTTTTCATATCGTTACTAAGTGATGAATTTGTTGACTACATGCTGCATTAGTGGAGAAAGGACAGCAGTATACTTGTGAAAGCACACAATATCCATATGTATGTAATTTCAATACTGTGGCCTTTGTGTAGATTTTTAAAGATGGCCGTCTTTAGCATGACTGTTTAGCATCTTTAGTCCATTTGTAACATTAAGATTGATAAAAGCTGTAGAATAGAAGTATTGTTCCTTGTTAATGTGTGTTAATTTAAACATTTACTGATATATTTTAACATTTTAGTTGCTTTTCTTAACATTAATGAACAATGAACTAACTGTAATGATCAGTAGGTGATATAATTCGTATATTTTTATTCATTTACAAAGTATGGTTCAGGCTACTTTTTTTTTTTTTTTGAAATAGTAGAGCACTATTTGTTTTCTGCTCAGTGTCCATTTTAAAAACTTGGTCGATTAATCAGTATCGGCCAGTATCGGATTTTTAGCAGTGAAATCCATTATTGGTCAACCTCTAGTCGGAACATTTGGCTGGGTATGCGGAGGTTCCTGGCAAGGGGTGAGCTGGAGAGGCCCGGTGGTTTTCGGACTGGACGTTGATCGTTTTAAACCTGTTCTACTTCAAAATTTGAACCATTTATAAAAAGGACATGATTAACCAACTTGATCAGGGGGAAATTGTACATGGGAAGATCACAGCTGATCACGATTCTCCAACATGGAACTTTGAAAATTCACGACAGCAGCTAGTGAACACGTACAAAGCAAGTAGACCAGACGATGGACAAAGGAACAAACAGAAACTAATATACACAGGATAATTAACAAAACAGATGCATAGAATAATCAATCAACTAAACAAGACAAAGGAAAATGACCATATATGGAAAACTAGGAACTGATACAGGGACAAAACAGGACCAAAGCACTGATAGAAGATTTGCTTTTTGTGAGGTTGGAAGTTTTGATCTCATCATTAATTATTTGATTAGGTTGCCAAAAACTTTTAATCACATAAATACACTTGAATGTGGTAAATAATTTAAGAACAACTCAAGTAATTTTGCTCATGCTGCCTTTTAGCAGAAAAGGCCGAACAAAGATTTCTTCTTTCTTAGAGCTGTTCATTGCAATTTTTTGTTTATTTGAAGGCCGTCTTCAGACACAGGCAGATAGGCACACAGAAAACATTAAAAAGAGGGACACTCAGGTCAAGACTTTAGCATGTTCCCTGGAGTGGCGGGGTTATGACCAAACCCCTCTTAGTGAACGACAGCTCCAGAGCTTCCACAGGCAAGTCGAAGAGCGACTCAAAAAGGACTCAGAGGCCCTCAACCAAACTATGGTAAGGTTTGAGTAATGTAATATATTATTTTTATTTATTCCGTAATCTTCCATGATAGGTTTTTACTGTCAAGGTGAAATTCCTGGCTGGTGCCCAGTATAAATAGTATATATATAATTTAGTTGAAAGATAGATGAAACTTTATCAGTTATAAGTTAAATATTAGTATTGTAACATGTAAATTCATTTTTAATTCGTTTGTTTTACATTAAACTGGTACATTACTTTGTTTTCAGCATGATATGCAGGAGAAAGTGGCACAGAAGCAACAAAGCATTGATGACCTCCGAGATAAGAAGACAGGTCTAGAGAGAACTATTGATATCAAGAGAGACATACAGGCCAAGAAACAACGGGAACTGAACAACATCAAGTCTGACCTCCAAAGACTGGAGGGCTCCTCAAGCAGACTACAGGAGCTGGACACTGAACTTCAGAAAGTGGTTAGGCCTGCACTACTGTACTACACCACGCATGACTTGCTTTGAGCATTCAGATGTATTTGTTTCAGTGCACTGTTTGTTTCCTCAACCGATTCCTTCACTAAAATGGCTAAATTTGAAAATAAGTTAGTAAAAAGGGGAAAAAATAGTAATATTAACATCACTGGCACTTGTATTGCTTTTGAAAATGTTTTAATGTGTGTGTCCATAGGAGTGCGAGCTTGATAATGCCATGCAGGCCTGTACGGTGGACAGTCTAAAGGCAGAAGAAATTGAGCTACAGAAGGAGAAAACTGAACTGGATCAGGCCCAGCGCAGACTAGACCAGGAGATGGAATTGCTAAACACACACACTGCAGAACGCACACAGGTGGACATGCTCAAAAACACCAAGGTGAGTGCACAAGGCATCTCTTATTTGTCCATTAGTGGCCAATCCTCATTTTTACACCAAATACAACAAACATAAACTAATTAAATCTCTTTGGGCAATAGCACATCTGAATAACAAGACTTGAACAGAAAACAACCAGGATACATTTAACATTATCTAGATTCCATAATATATCCTAGGGTTGGGCTATATACTGGTAGATGCAATTAACTGGTAGAAATTTGGTAACTGGTAGAGATTGTGGACTATCGTCTCTATCCTGCTTACATGTTCACATGACATTGCTATGCAATGTGCTCATGAAACCTTACCGTTTGCATAAGCATCAAGCATTGCGGTTTAAAAACATGTAAAACAAACTCTGAGGTAGTTCGTTCTGGCTTCTAAACACCTTTGAGCTACTATTGGTCCATAGCGATTACACAGTCAGTGGGTGTGTTCTGGAACTCCACCTTCTTTGACAGGAGATATTTTATTTTATTTTTTTGTTATTTTATTATTCGTGTGATATACAAAACCATGATCCACACTCATATATTAAAGCCTTCTCTTTTTGTTTTATTGAACATAAATTATCAATCGGACAAAAACACAAATGTTTCGGTTTAAAGACCTTCTTCAGTGTGCTAAACACGTGCTAAACTCTTTTTTTATAATTGTCCATTATTGAAACGGAATATGTAAGCCTGAGTGAATGAACATTGGTAAATGAATGGTGATTTAAAAAGTGGGAGGAGGATTCCTATTGTTTAGCACACTGAAGAAGGCCTTTGAGCCGAAACGTTGGTAATTTACGCTCAATAAAACGAAAAGAGAAGGCTTTAATACGTGAGTGCGGATCAAGTGTATCAAGTGATTTAATGGATTAACACACCAAACGAAAGATTAAGTGATGAAAGAGCATGGGGGATTTAAGCGAGTGTGGCCTCCAAAGGGCCTCAGCTGGGGCATGGCGGCCTCATGGGCTCTGTTTAAAGGGGTTCCTTGCAGGACATTTGTGCTGCTGAAAGCTGGGACTCTCCACATAAACTTGTCAGATACTACCGGGTTGATGTTACTCAGACCCTGGTAGCTCATTCTGTTTTAGCTGTGGGCCCTTGTAACCTTTTGCCCTTAGGCCCTCTACACCCTTTAAGCCTATACCCTGGTGAAAAAAACAGCATATGCTGGTAGGTATGTTTTGATGCTGGAATGCTGGTTAGGTAGGTTTTGATGCTGGTTTAAGCTGGTCCTTTGCTGGTTTAAGCTGGTCCTTTGCTGGTTTTTGCTGGTCATGTTGCTGGTCAAGGACCAGCATGAACCAGCAAAGGACCAGCATAAACCAGCTAAGGACCAGCATAAACCAGCAAAAGACCAGCTTAAACCAGCATCAAAACCTACCTAACCAGCATCCCAGCATCAAAACATACCTACCAGCATATGCTGTTTTTTTCACCAGGGTAGGTTGTTAACCTTGGCTTATTTATGTTATGCATTTATGTTATTTCTAGCACAGCCTTTCCAGGTGACCTTCTTATGGCTTACAGGGTCTCACTGTGAGTGTATTGGTCTACTGGGAAGCTGTCTAAATATGTGGATTTCAAACACGGAATGATGAAAGAGATGGGATGATTTACTGAAAAATACTACGCATATGCTTAAAGATACAGTTTTATTATCAGTGCTAATGCCAGACAGGGGTTGGTGATGTGAATGTTTTATCCAACAAAAAAAGAAATAGTTTATTTCTGTTTTGGATTCCAGATGGAGAAAAAAGAGCAAGTGAGTAAGATCAAGTTGAGACATAATGAAAAGCTGGTGTCTCTGCTGGGACACTTTCCAAGCAAGAAATATCTAGAAGACTGGATCTACTCCAAATCCAAAGACATCGACTCCACCAGAGAGCAGCTCAGCGAAATGAAGTCTGTCACACTTTTTAGTGATTAGTTTTTCTACAAACTTTTGTAAAATAGTAGGTGTTTCTTAGAATAAGCATAATGATTTTTAGTGTGAGGATGAAATATGTTATGTGCAGGTAACAGAGAATTTAAATGTCTACATGATGAGTGACACAAGCACATAGACGGATATACTATAACAGAAATTACTGACATTTGCACAACCACCCACAAACTTAAGTGGCATATGCAGTTTTGATTCCAGCTTGTTGTAGTGTAGAGGAACTGTTAAATATATATTGAACAGTTCATATATATATATATATATCGTAGTCAACATTTAAAGTGGATCAAAACTTTTCATCAAAGTAGTCCTAAAACCAACACAAAACTGACTGTTGACTGCTGTATATGTACAATCATGTAAAAAAGTTAGGACACACTATTGAATGCCATGGTTTTCCATATCAGGACATCATTAAAAAAAAAAAAGGTCATTGGCTGGTCTTAAAATTTCGAAAATAATACCTCAGATGAACTACAACACATGACAAATTGCACTGTGTCATTGTTTACTAAACAAAAATAAAGCCAAAATGGAAAAGCCATGTGTGACAAAGTTAAGACACATTCTTAATGTTAACATTGGAATTAAGAGGGTAAATAACAGTCAAGCACTGAGCGCCTCTACAAAAGCATAAGCTTTGTAAGTTTGCTGGTCTGGAGCCTTCAGGTGTGTGTTAACACAATGCCAAGGAGGTAAGACATCAGCAATCATCTTAGAGAAATAATTCCTGCCATCAATCTGAGAAGAGTAATACAGCCATTTCCAAACAATTTGAAGTTTATTCACAAGTGAAAGACATTTAAAACCAACACCTCTCCTTCCAGGAGTGGACGTCCCACAAAATTCACCCCAAGATCAGACCCTACAAAGCTCAGAGAAATGGCAGACAACCCAAGAACTACACCTTAGACTCTACAGGCCTCAATTAAAATGTTAAATGATAAAGTTCATGACAATACCATTAGAAAAATAAGGGACAAAAATGGCATGTTTGGAATGCTTGGCATAAGAAAGCCTCATTTGCAGCACAGTTTAGGTCTGCAAAGTTGCATCTGAACAAAACACAAGTCTTCTAGAATAATCTTTGAACAGAGAAGACCGAAGTGGAGATGTTTGGCCATAATGTACAGCGCCAAGTTTGGTGAAAACCTAAAGAGCATATCAGCACAAACACCAAAGGCAAGCATGCTGGAGGAGGGCTGATAATTTTGGGCTTGTTTTGTAGCCACAGGACCTTGGCACCTCACAGTCATTGAGTTGGCCATGAACTCCTCTGTATATCAAAGTATTCTAGAGTCAAATGCGAAGGCATCTGTCCGACATCTAAAGTTGGACCAAAATTGGGTCATGCAACAGGACAATGATCCCAAGCACACCAGCAAATCTGAAACAGAATGGCAGAAAAGAAAAGAATCAATGTGTTGCAATAGCCCAGAGCTCATCCTGACTCAAATGCTGTGGTAAGAGCTGTGCATAAGCAAATGCCCACAAACCTCAATAAACTGGAGCAACGTTAAAAAGAAGAGTGGTCTAAATTCCTCCAGAACGATGTGAGAGACTGATAAAGTCACACAGAAAATGAATGCTTCAAATTCTTCTAAAAGTGGATCTACAGGCAATTGACTCATAGGCTGTCCTAACTTTGTCACACATGGCCTTTCCCTCTAGAATTTATTTTTCTTAAATAAATAATGACACTGTGTGATATGTCATGTGATTATGTTTATCTGAGGATTTATTTTCCAAATTTTAAGACCTGCCAAGGACCAGATAATTTTTTATTATGTCCTGATACAGAAAACCATGAAATTCATTAGGGTGTCCTAACTTTTTCACATGACTGTGTATATATGTAATTTCTGTAAAATACATGTTTACATGTAAAATAATGTCAATTTTCCAAATGCTTTTTTTCTTTTCAAACTAAAAACAATATATTTGATTTTTTCCCAGCTTACAGTATATCTTGTTTTGTATTTAAACATGTTGCCTTATGATTGTAATGCGCTATGTTCAGGCCTGAAATGGATGAATAATGAGATGTGAACTAACTTTGCTAGACAACAAGACACTTGTGCAAAAATTTTCTTTTTTTTTTTCCATAGCAAGGAGCTTGCATCCAGAGAACAGAAGAAGACTCACTTAACTGCAGAAATTAAACAAAAGGAAGAGCAGCTGGCCAGTGCTGAAGAGAGACTTTTTAAAGTGTGCGGCAGTCAGGACTTTGAGTCGGACTTAAACAGACTGGAGGATGAGTGGAATAAGTGTTCCAAACAGATAGGTACAGAAGTGTGTTTGGCTTTTACTTTTTTGAGCTACACAAAATATACATGTACGTTTTCTGTACTAATTTTGGTGGAAAATCATCTGAATGACGCAAGGGTCGGGGGATGCATTATGTGGGTCTTTGAATTCTGCTTAAGTTTGTTGATTTTGCAGATAAACTTTCCGTGTGGGCCTGATTCATGGTAAATTACTGTTTATTGCCGAACAGGATATAGACAGTTTTTTGTCAAGTATAGCAATGATTGGAAATGAAGTTGGTGACTCTAATGTGGTGGGTGAAAATGTTGCCCACACAGGTGAGGTTAAGTGGTTAGTAGCAGTTGCATTACCCTGTATGTGTGGTCCCAATTTTCAGTCTTTTATTTTCTTAATGTGATTCTTAGTGTCTTTTCTCTTCTCTGGCCTGGATCTTTTTCTGAGCAGCCATGCTGACTGGTGCCAAAGCCATGTACAGTCAGTTCATCAGTCAGTTGACGGAGGACGGCGAGCCCTGCTGTCCCGTATGTAAGCGTGTGTTCCCGTCAGAAGCAGAGCTCCAGGACGTCATTAATGACATGCAGTCCAAGCTACGTCTTTTCCCAGACAAACTAAAGAACACTGAGGATGACCTGAAAAGTATGAAGAGCAAGAGTGATGAAATGATGGAACTGAAGCCCATCAGGCAATAATTCATTTGTGTTTCTTTCTATCTATTCTTTCATCTCTCTATTCATCTATCCTCCATTCATCCATCTTTCCATCTTTTATTTTTCCTATATATCTATCCATATGTCACCTATTTATCACTTAATCTATCCATTCATCCTACTCCTTTTTGTCCATCCATTCATCCAGCCATCTGTCTGTCCGCCTATTTAACTTAATCCATAAATCTTTTACTTCACATATTTATCCATCCCTCGCCTGTTTATCACTTCATCACTTCATCCATCCATCCATCCATCCAATACTTTTTGTCCATCCATTTATCTGTCCACCTATTTACCCCTTCAACCAGCCATCTATCCATCCTTCCTTTTACCCTTCACCTGTCCATCTATTAATTTATCCATCCATCTATTTACCCCTTCATCCATCCATCCATCTATTTACCCCTTCATCCATCCATCCATCCACCCATCCATCCATTCATCTACTTACCTCTTGACCCATGCATCCACTCATTCATTCAGTTATTTACCCCTTCATTCATCCATACCCCTTCATACTGTCACACCCCTGTGGACTGTTTATGTTGGTTTCTCCCTCTTGTGCCCATATTTGGTTGTTCCTGTTTCCTGTCTTCATCATCGTTAGTTAACCTTGTATCACCTGTGCCTTAATTATGTTCTTTGTTATCACCTGTCTTTATAAGTTGCTTTGAGTTCAGTATTTGTCTTCCAGTCTCGTCAATGTGAACGTCAATGTATGCGTGGTTTTACCTGTTTTAGATTTACCTGTGGAATATAATAAAGACTTTATCTTTGACCTTCGTCTTCGTTCGCCCCTTTCTCACACGTATGTGACACATACATTTGTCCATCCATACATCTTTTTCCCCCTACATCCATCTACCTATTTTATCCATTCATTGACCTGTTTAACCCTTAATCTGTCCATCCATCCATCTGGTTACCTATTTATCCATCATCCATCTATCCATCCACCCTTCCCTTTATCTATTCATCTATCCATCCTTTGACCTATTTGTTGCTTCATCAATGATCATCCATCCATCTGTTCTCCTCTTTACCTCCTAATCCATCCATTCACTTATTTATCCTTTCGTCCTTCCATCCTTCCATCCACCCATCAAGCCATCCATCCATCAGATTCATATTAAGACAGCTTAATATATTGATGAATCATTTTCTAACATGTCCATCTTTATTGGCAGGCAGTCCATAGCGAAGCTCCAGGAGAAAGAGCTGCCAGAGCTCAGAAATGAACTCCAGAGTGTGAATCAAGACATTGAGAAGCTGAAAGGAGACATTGAGGAGCAGAAGACACTGCTGTGCACACTGAGGTCTGAGGAAATCACAGCTAAGGACTGTTTGCAGGACATATTACTCATGGATCGCTATGAGGTCTGAGCTCATTTCCTGTCAGTCCAAATAAAAATGTATTCAGTCGATTACAGCACATCAGTGCAACACAAAATATACTTAAAAGATATTTATCACCTAGAACACACAGAATAGTGCAGCATTGTGAATCTTATTAAATATACACAGTACTGCAAGCTTAAAGAGACATCTGGAAACAGTATTCAATACAGTAATGTAATACAACTTAGCAAGCAGTATATTATCCATGTGTGCATAATCAGAATGTCTCGTTATCTGTAGCTTGAATTGAAGGATGTAGAGAGGAAAATCGCTCAACATGCAGCAAAGTTGCAGGGAGTTGACCTCAGCCGCACCATGCAGCAGGTCAGCCAGGAGAAACAAGAGAACCAACACCACCTGGACACCAGTAAGTTCAGCAGTTTATGTAGATTAAAAACTTCTGTGAATCTTATGTGAAAGTGCTCTACTGATCAAACGTGTAGGGTCTGTTCTCTTTTGCTTACCAAGGCTGCATTTATTTGATTAAAAATACAGTAAAAACAGTAATGTTATGAAATATGATTACGATTAAAAATAAATCTTTTCTAGTTTAATGCCGAGGAGAAGCAGCAACAATACAGTTGAATACATACCTTGATTTTTAGTGGGGGTTTTTTGTTGTTGTTGTTACAATTTGCAATTTAAAATGCAATTTTTAAAACAACCTAATAAATATAAAAAAAATACCTGTACACTAGAGAAAAGCATGAATCACAGAAGTCATGTCAACTTCAAATTTATTTTGAGAGATGTACTATTTTTTACCCAGAATATATTTTCTGCCTCATTCAGTGCTAAGAAGCCACATTAGATCACAAAAGAAAGTTATATCAAACATTCAACTGATTTTGTGAAGTAAAAACATTATGTTTTGCTGGACAACAGGTTTAGAAACACTTTTCATTACAAATCACTACAAGGGAAGATGTTTGGCATATGTTGGACGATTCAGTATTATGTTGAGAATTGCGACATCCCTAATACAAAGTGTAATTTACGCCTGTGATAACTGAGCTGAATTTTGGCAGCCATTACAAAAAACAATTAAAAATCTTTTGCAACATTATATTATGTCACTTTAGAATAATTTAATTCTCATTTTGCAGAACAAAAATATGAATTTCTTTAAAAAAAAAATGTATTGACCCCAAATATTTAAACGGTCATGTGTATTGTTTTAAACATTTGTCATATCATTATTTGATATTTATATCCTGTTCATATTAAAGGGTTAGTTCATCTTCAGAACACAAATTAAAGGTGACCTGGTGTGCCCTTTTTTACAAGATGTGTGAGTGTGTATGTCAAGTTTTAGCTCAAAATACCTGACAAATAATTTTTTATAGCTTGTTAAAATCGGATGCCCATTTTCCACAAGTTGATATGATTCTTTAGGGTCTTAATGAAAAGTCTCTAATATACTTTGGTTAAAAATTCTCAATGGTTGTGTAAAACAACACCCTTTTTACCTTGTCAAAATCAGCAAAGATCATCCCATTCTGGTCGAGGCTGCTTTAAATGTTAATGAGCTCTGCTCACCCCGTCCCTCTCTTCTCTCTGTGGAGTGACGAGCCTGTTTACTTTAGCCGCGTTTAGCCGCTAAACTTGCTAACTAGCACATTATTAGCAAACGTGATCCCAAAGATTCATAAAAAACTTGTAAGCGAAGCTGGATCACGAATGATTTGCGCGAACATAGACGGATATATGTAGATCGGGAGGCGCATTCTCTTCCGGCAACAACAAAACAGTACAATCTCAAACATTTAGACAGGCCATTTTGAAAAAATAAACTTTAACCACAGTGCGGCTCAGATGGAGGGAATCTATATAATTTTGATGAAATCTGGGAGCTTTCCGACCCTGCATAGAAAGCAACACAACTGTGACATTCAAGACCCAGAAAGGTAGTAAGGAGGACATTTTCAAAACAGTCCATGTGACATCAGAGGTTGAACCATGATGCTATGAAGTTACAAGAATACTTTTTGTGCGCAAAGAAAGCAAAAATGACAACTTTATTTAACAATTTCTTCTCCTCCATGTCAGTCTCTATGCCGTTCATGAGAGTACCGTAAAGTGTGTGTGGTGCTGCTGTTGCAGGAGCCGGCATTCTAATATAGACCCAAGATGTGCTACGCCTAGTTTACAAGCAGAGGAATAAACACGCATGCGTTGTGGTACTGTCGTGAACGCGCTTCGACTGACATGGAAGAGAAGAATTTGGTGAAGTCACTATTTTTGTTTTCTTTGCACACAAGATGTATTCTCATAGCTTCATAAAATTAGAGTTGCACCCCTGATGTCACATGGACTTACTACCTTCCTGTTCCTCGAAGACGGTAGTTGCGTTGCTGTGTTGCTGACGGAGGGTCAGAAAGCTCTTGGATTTCATCAAAAATATCTTAATTTGTGTTCCAAAGATGAAAGAACGTCTTATGGGTTTGAAACGACATGAGGGTGAGTAATTAATGACAGAAATGTTATTTTTGGGTCAACTATATTTTTTAATATATAAGGGAATTTGTACATCTTAGGAACCTTTAAATGGAAACCTTTTAAAATGTTTTAATCACCTAATTTCACCTAAACTACTATTTTTTTTTTCTTTGTCTTAAGTGTCATGGTAAATAATAAAATGATAGGCCCTTGATTTATAAAAGTCATAAAAACTGCATGCATTATTAATATAAATAAGTATTAGAAAAAAGTTACTGAAAATAATTTTAGATATAGCCTGTCACACCACTGGTACTTTGTCAAATACCCAGATACTAATAAAATCAGTTATAACATCTAAATGACCCTCTTTAAAATTGTATGTCCATTTGATGCTTCTTTTGTGTAGTCTGCAATAAGATGGAGCTGAAGAGGAAACAGATCCAGGACCAGCAGGAACAGATCCAGGCCTTGAGGAGCAGCATAAATGAGATTCGTGGAGAAAGGCTCCAGATCTCCAGCAATATGCAGAAACGTCAGCAGCTGGATGAGCAGTGTGTGGAGTTCACCACTGAGATCCAAACACTCGACAGAGACATTCGAGTAAGGAGCGCCAACTTCACTTTAATGTGCTTTTGTTTCATAAAGTTTCATACTCATGGAACCAAGGATACAAACGTAAGTTACTCAACACTTCATCAGTAGCTGACTAGAACACCCTCCAGATGTGATGATTATGAGCGGGTAGTCAGTTTCGTGTTTGTCAGTCTGAGAATTCTGTGTTTTACAAGATGATAAACCTGCAGTTACCAGGTTGTATTGCATTGCACAGTGTCAGCTACTGATGCAGCGTTGAGTAACTTACGTTTGTATCCTTGGTTCCATGAGTATTAAGGACAAAGTTGATGCATAGCTTGCCATACTCCTCAGTTCTGCTGATGGCATCCTTCGAAGAGAAATCTGAGGAATGATGGTGCGCATATGTCCTTTTGAAGCGTACGTACCATTCGCAGGGAACTGGTTCAATAACCTATAAATGCCATAAAACTGCCTAATATTTACAGAGCAAAACTTTAATTCACAAAAGTAATGAAAATTGTGATATATATACTACCGTTCAAAAGTTTACAGCTAGCAAGATTAATATTTTAAATTAATATTTTATTCCAAAATAATGCATTAAACTGATTAAAAAGGGAGAGTGAAGACTTTTACATTGTTAGAAAAAATCCATTCAAAATAAATTATCTTATTTTGAACGTTCTATTCATCAAAGAAAAAAAAATTAAAGTTTACACAAAAATATTAAGCAACACATGTTTTCAACATTCATAATAAGAAAAAATGCTTCTTGAGATCAGTATGTTAGAATGAAGAACCATGTCACACTGAATACTGAAGCAATGATGCTGAAATGTTAGGTTTTTCCATTATGAATAAATTACATTTTAAAATATTTATAATAAATATTTAATGTTTGACCAAATAAATTGGTGAGCATAAAATAATTATTTCAAAAACAGACCCCAGACACAAGTTTTGAACACAAGTGTAATTATATTGCTGCTGTTTCATCATGATTTGTGTATTTAATAGGATGCAGAAGAGCAGGTGTCTCCTCTAGCAGCCACTCTGGAGAAGCTCCAGCAGGAGAAACAGGACCTTGCTGAGCAAAGGAGGCAGAAACAGGAGGACGGACAGGAAAAGGTGTTGGTTCAGTGGTTTTTGCGTTAGTGCTTTAGGTTTCATCCAACTTACATTTTCTGTTTACTGTGAAATTATTTGCCTACATGAATGTAGTGCATGAAAGGTTCTGGATATTTACTTTGATGCAATATTAAGTTATTGCTTGTCATCAGAGTTGACTAAGGGCCAGATTTACTAAACAGGGCAAATTAGCGCTAGAGCGCAATTCCTGATAGGAGGGGAAAATTCTGTGTGATTTACTGACAGTGCACACATTAAAGAAAAGATAATTTCCAGATAATTTCCATAATGACTAGTGCAATCTGCCAAGTGCAGCGCATATTACCACGTTTTTTTTAAGAAATGCTTCTTTGGTATTAAATAATGGCAAAAATACCGGTAATTTGACAAGCGCAAACGTTAGTAAATCACATTGCGTGATTTATTTTAATACTCTCCTCCCATAAATTTTGCATCTGAAAGGGAAACTCCTACAAATGCATATTCAGTAAGGTGCAAAAATAACTGTCCATGCCTTTTCAGTGCTAATTTTTAACTGCACATAATAAATTCTGCCAAAATTAATGCCAAAAGAAGGTTTGCACTGGCGCAAACTATTAGTAAATCTGGCCCTAAAGCTTCATTCTTTCTTTTAGATAAATACAATAAAGGAAAAGGATAAAAACGTGACCCTCCTTGAAACAGAGATCAATGAGTACATAAAAGAGGGCAAAGATGGCTACAAAGAGGTACAACAAAATTTTGCGTTTTTTAGTTCTCATATACGCAGTTGAGTTTTCCATTTACTTTCTTTTTTACTTCTTGACTTCTTTAGCAAAATAAAACTAAGCTATGTGAGGTGGACAAACAACTACATGAGGTTGAAAAACAGCGAGAGAAGATCAATAAAGACATGGACGACATTAGACAAGATATTGACACTCAGAAGGTGCCAAGCAAAGCTTCCTGTGTTTTTGCTTTTGTTGTTGCATAGGCTTGTGTTTTGGTTTGTATACTTCTAATAAGACTTCTGTCCTTGTGTACAAAAATGCTGAAAAACTAATCACCAAAAACAAACACCATGCAGCTAACAACACTCCAGGAGATCCAAATGTTAGTGGATTGTTTGTGACATAAATTTCTAATAATATTCATAGAGCTGCTGTTGTTGTTTTTTTTTTTTTTGGTTTGTTTGTTTTTTTGTGAAAGAGGCTTATGATATATTTAACAGCTGCTTAAATCTCCAGTTTTGTTCAAACATTGTTGATTTTGTTAAATAACCAGTATCTGTAATAATGAGTAGGCGGGTGATGACATGTGCAATGTCCAGAAGTATAAATCTTGGATTTAAAATCCCTTTTAAACCTTTAGAAAAGGTTAAAACAGAAATATTTGATGTAAAATTAAGAAACATTTAATATTCTGCATTTTTTTCTAGGTCACTCATAAAGTGTCACTCATCAAAGCATACTGACCACTTGTAACATCAGAATCATGAAATTCTGAAAATCTTCTGACTTCTTAATTAATTGGATGCAGTTGTCGGCTGCTAATTTGAAATTATACAATTACATCTTATTAATCATCTGAGACCACTTGTCTAAATGCATGCTTTACTGCAATATGCTTACTTTTTTTAACTAAAATTATGCATATGGTTTTTGTATTTTCTATTTTGTTTGTGGTTATATGAATGTTTTTAACAGGTTCAAGAGCGCTGCCTACAGGACAACTTGACCTTACGGAAGCACATGGAGAAGCTGAAAGAGGTGTCCAGAAATCATGAAGACTTGCTTAAGGAGATAGGCAACATGCAAGTTCAGCAACTGTGCAAGTATGAGATCACTTATAATAGCTACCAAGTACCATTTAGGATTTCCTGACAATGTTTGACGCACTATCAATTTCAAGTGCCGAGCAAGCTCTTTAGTTACCATAACTCTAAATGAATCCATCTCACTAACTTCTAATTACTGTAATGTTAACTAGTTTCCATAGATCTTTAGTGAGAGTGCGAGCAGACAACAAATTGAAGTGTTTTCTTCTGTTGACAAGTGAGAAGCAAGAAGTGAAGCAAAAGTTGGAGGAACTGAAAAAGAGCCGCAGTGAGGCTCTCGGTCGACAAAAAGGCTACGAGGAGGAGATCCTCCAATTTAATAATGAGCTCAGTGAGGACCAATATTGCCAGGCAGAGGATCACTACAGAGACAAAATGATTGTGATGAGAACAACAGCGTTGGCCAATAAGGACCTGGACATCTACTATAAAGCCCTAGACCAGTAAGTACATTTTGTTATCAGGGGTTTTCTCAAGCGTATGTTTCAGGTGGCGGTTTGTCAGAGTGTGTAGGTTTGGTTTTGATGTGGTTCAGCAGACAGTAAGCAGCAGTAATCAGCAACAGGCCATGTGCACTTTTATCTAGATTTTAGCAAATCTGACTCAGACTTTTTAGCCCTAATGATGCAGCTGAATCATCACTAACCAGTGGGCTTCATCACAGGGACTCCCCAAAAACATGATAAAATGCTCACCATAGCAACTGTTTTAATCATAGCAACAGTCATCTTGCCATCTTTAGGTAATGACAGTATAAGAAATAAATTATTGTAATTACCAGATGTTTTAATTTACATATGAGAAACATTTTCATACAACATTCCAAAGCAACATTTTCATAAAAGCACGAACAACACTCAAGAGTACGGAAATACTTAAAGCTATTGTAAGCTAGACCAGAAATAAAGATGCAAAAAAGTAATTAGTAAAAAGTTATGTATAAATGCTTTAATAATGCATCTCAGTGTCATTGCCCACCGAAGGTCTGTGCATTGGAGAAAACAAAATGGCTAGTAGCTATTGATTTGCTTAAAACCACTGATGCAAGTATTATTATTAAAGTGCATCCCTTCAAAGGCAGCATTTTAGAACTTTTGGATGCAGCCAAAGAAAATGTTTTTCCATGTTTTTTTTTTTTTTTTTTTGTAGCAAATTCTTTTGATTGGTAGTTTAAATGCACTGAAATAGTGTAACTCCTTTCCCCAGCGTGTTTTTTTGTTTTTAACGTTGCTAGTCACTGCCAGCAGTTTTGATCATTTTCACAAAATTTTAATGCCACCCAGAATATTTTGTTGTATGAATATCTGAACATGCAATGTCAAAACAAAAAACAGATCCTCGGTTTTAAAACATTCTAGCTTTATGCAATCTTTTTTTATTAACAGTTGGGTAAGTTTCATGAAAAAAGCAACATTTTTAACAAAAAATTGAGAAAATCGTGTGCATGGTTTCACCACATCCTGGATCGTCGTTTTATGCTTTAATGCTAGGCAGTTTTGATGTATATGCTTTCTAATGCTTGCTTACGTTATTTTCTATATGCATCTGCTTCTTCTTCGCTGTGTTTTGATCCAGACATTCAATACTTATTTAGAAGAGTTGAGAATCTGGAATGTGGCTTTTTAACCACTTTGTCATGGAACCTTTAGGTATCACGCATTTACTGACTTTAGTGCACTAGAGGGAACATAGACCTGTACAAGTGTTATCAAGTAGGTGGGTGCCGTTCCAGTCACAGTCTTGAAGCCTTGAATTTAATGCAGGTGGCTCTAGGCAACCAGTGAAGTGAGACAAAAGTGTTGATCAACAAAGATCCAGGAATCACTGGTAGAATATATATGAAAGGCATGCAGACATACCAGCTTAGATTGTGGGGTTGTCAAAATTAGAATGATGGATAGAGCTATGCAGGGAGTTTGTGAGTACTGAGAACAGGAGAGGACCAAATACCGAACCCTGAAGAACCCCAGTGGTTAGCTGATGGACTTGTATACCCTTCCTTCAAGGAAACTTAAAAAAAGGTAAAAAGTAAAAGCTACGTTGAATATTTGTGTGAGTGTAGGTAAAAGCGCAGAAGAAACCAGTTTTGAAAGTTATATATATAAAAAAGCTATATATATATATAAAAAACCCTTTAGAGTCAGTCTTTATTGATACTTATACACACAATCAAACTCCTTTTGAAACTATGCTGGTTTAAATAAAATTCTAATGCTGTTTTTTTTTTCTTAGGACATAGGGAAGCAAGAAATGATTTAAATTTACTAAAAATGCACATTTATTTGAACTACTTTATCGTGCAGCTACTACTTCAAGTTACGGTTTTATTTGTGTGAATGGGTTCAAGAAGTGACGTGCACCAGACTCAAAGTCACCTCACCACACATGAACATCCTGGCTTCTGCAAAAATGCACAGTTTAGTCAATATTGGTAAAGCAGTAAGCATTAATACTAAAAAAGGTGGTCAAAATGATGTTGGTTTTCCATGAAAGGATATACAGAGGAAGTGCTAAGTCATCATCATTGGTTTAGATCAATATCATCCCATGCATTCACGGAAGTTACATCAGCAGGTCTGTGGTTGTCTAAATCACTCTGCCATCATCTACAGTGCAGAGGCGTTATCCTTACTTTTTCAGCTGTTGTTAATCTGCAATTTCTTATGTTTAAATTGGGTGAATGATTTTTCTTTACTCAATAATACATTGCAGTTTTCATAGTAATGACCAGTCATTTCACTCAAAATATTTATTAAAAAGTATTGGAGACACAGTAACTGTAGTGGTATATTAATTAGAATGTTAATTATTAACAAATTAATAATAAATCAGCAAAATTTACTGCATAATGACTGTGTTGGACTTTATTCAGTTTGCACCAGAAATAGGCCGAATCAGGGTTTGTCACATGGCTTTTAACAAACCCTGGGATGTGACCTATCATTGAGCTCATCCTCTGTAACAGCACACTGTTTTGTCCTACTTTCTGTGTGTATGCACACTGAACTCTGGTTTTCTCGCTCTTAGTCATGTTACTTCCACCAACTGTTCATGTGCATATTGTAGGTATTCAAAGCAGCGATGTATATGCAACGCCCTCTTCATTTGCATTTAAAGTGATGCACACCAAAACAGCTCTTTTTTTAGACACCCCCCAAAAATTAAACCTGTCATAACCTGTCATTGATGTGGCTCGAGTCGCGCAACCGACTTGACATCGCAGGAAGGACGTGTTTGCTAACACCACTGAGTGTGGTGCAAATTAATATTACCAGTGCAGTGCTGATCAATTAAAATACTTTGATAACGTACACACATAAATGTGACCCTGGACCACAAAACCAGTCTTAAGTCGCTGGGGTATATTTGTAGCAATAGCCAAAAATACATTGTATGGGTCAAAATTATGAATTTTTCTTTTATGGCAAAAATCATTAGGAAATTAAGTAAAGATCATGTTCCATGAAGACATTTTGTAAAATTCCTACTGTAAATATAAGAAACTTAATTTTTGATTAGTAATATACATTGTTAAGAACTTTATTTGGACAACTTTAAAGGCAATTTTCTCAGTATTTTGATTTGTTTGCACCATACATCGATGGAAAACTTATTTATTCAGCTTTCAGATGATGTATAAATCTCAGTTTTGAAAAATTTATGCTTATGACTGGTTTTGTGATCCAGGGTCACAAATATGGTTAACAGTGTTGGGGGTAACGCATTACAAGTAACGCAAGTTACGTAATAATCTTACTTTTTTCAAGTAACTAGTAAAGTAACGCATTACTTTTGAATTTCTAAGAAAATATCTGAGTTACTTTTTCAAATAAGTAACGCCAGTTACTTTTTTTCCCTATTTATTGATTGACAAGTCTCCTGTCGGGAAATTGGGAGTAAACATGATGTTACTGTATTCTAGACTAAATGTGAACATGCATTAATTCATCTCACTCAAAAAACAGATTTAGTATAAAAACAGTGATATGACGCATCTACTGTAGCCTACGTTTTCGCTGTATTCACCCCTCATCACACCACAGCTGTTTTCTCCAGCGAAAATGAAGCACATTAACGCGTACTTTATAAAATGATCCTGTTGCAATTTTCATTTTAAAATTTAACTTTTAATTGTTTCTAGTGCATGTGGAAAAGAGGTTTACATACTTCAGCTAAGGAAAGAGGCTTGTAGTAGAAATGCAAACAGTAAAATTTTGTATTTGTACAGTAAACAGGTGTGTGTGAGATCAGAAAGACTTGTATGTGGCTTATTCAGTAATCAAATGTTACCCTCATTGGGGGCTGAGAATCCTAGAATCGCACCTGTTGAACATTATAACAATTTGCTTTATTTATCAGCGTTATTCATAAATGTAATTACTTTTGTGCTTATTTGTGTTTAACCTAAACTACAAGTTAAAGTAGACTTACATACCGGTAGTCTATCTAAATATGATTTTATAATTTTATGCTATATTAACCTACCTCATTACCCTCCACTACAATGAGCAGCAATAAACTACATTTTGGTATTTTATAATGCCTAGTCATACTTCTGTGGATATTTTGGTGAAAGTAACTCAAAAGTAACTTAAAAGTAGTGTAACACATTACAATTCAGAGAAAGTAATATTGTAATGTAACTAATTACTTTGAAAAGACAGTAACTAGTAATATATAATGTATTACATTTTGGAAGTAACTTGCCCAACACTAATGGTTAAAACGTTAGTGAAACACTAAAACTACATGATTTTCACATAAAAGTATTTAGGCAGATTTTGAGATGCATTACCTTACATTACCAAAAATAAAAATAATTCACAGCGTCCTCAGTAGCTCAGATGTTGGGTGAAGATGACGAGACGTAGTTGACATTACAGCTGTTCAAGTATGAAGAAAATGGAGGACAGCGTACAACAAAAGACAAATCAATGAGGGCGGAAACTATGGCAATACAGGACTGTCACTCAACGGTTGTGGGCGGGGCCTAAACAATGTGACATCACATTGCTTTGAGAATCAAAACTGCATGCCTTTTTGTAGATGGATTTTTATCACTGAAGTGGTTGTGTTCACACTAGTGATGCGCGGATGGCGGTTATATCCACGGGCGCTGCGGATAATCCGTGGGTCGGGTAATAAAAAAATGCATTCTGATTATTTGTGGGTGGGTCGCGGGTGGATGAGATAAATCAATAATGAGGCAAATATTAACTACATTTTCTAAAATATGAACCTGTTTTAAATACTTTTTTCAGGCAAACGATTTCATTTTTGTGTGTGTGTCTGTTTGTGTGTTCGCCTGTTCGAGAAGTTGTGACAAAAAAAAGACATTCCAGATAAAGTGTTATGCCTGTATTAATACTATTAAGTAGGGTAAAATGCAGTGGTGTAGTGCAGTACCCGAGTATACCCATTTCTTTATCAGTCTTTTGCGTATACCCACTTCTAAATCCCCTCTGATGCGCATCGCATCATATGTGAATAAATGCAAATATTCGCTCAAAACACATAGTGAAGACGGTAAGGACCGTGGCGCTTCCTTTGAAATATGTTTGATGCGCCCGCTCCGTCCGCGCCCGCACCAGATTTGCAGAGAAGTACAATTAATAATTATTATTGCTTACTAATTTGAATCAGTACATTATAACGAAAACAATACCTTAAAAATGAAAAGAATTAGATTGTTATGATCTGAAATTTCTTAATCTGGGTGAACCCCTGTAAACCTTTGTCCAAGGATCCAGTAGACGTTCAAACACCCAACCGATTTCATCAGAGATTGCGTAGAGTCATGTCCAGATGTCAGTTAACGTTATTCTTTTTAGCGTGGATTTGGCTTAAAAGCATGAACGATTAAGCTTATATAAGTGTGCAGCGATGTGCAGATCAGCTGAATCAATCTGCTGTTAAAAATGAACAATCCATTCATCATATCATCATGCAAAACTAAGAATTAGAATAACTGTAAATGACAATTGGGTGCGGGTCAGGTGCGGTTATCTAAATCAGAGAAAAATATAGGTGCGGGTGGGTGGCGGGCGGATAATTTATTTTAAGATGCGGATTCGGGTGACGTTTGAGCTCATCCGCGCATCTCTAGTTCACACACTGCCAGCACACATTTATGTCCAAACACCATGTAAAAGTGGATTTTGCATAATAGGGGCCCTTTAAATAAGGATTCAGGAGGAAGGGCAAATTAGTCTGATGGGGGTTTCTGGGGCCAGATTCACGAAAATTTCTTCTTAACTGCCATTTTCATCTTATTTTCTTACTTAAAAGTTAAGAATATTGTGTATTCCCAAAAATTCATCTTAAAGGGGTCATCGGATGCAAAGTTCACTTTTACATGCTGTTTGAACATTAATGTGTGTTGGCAGTGTATGTACAAATCTACCTTATAATGATAAAAATCCATGCAGTGGTTTTTAATTAATCTGCACAAATAATAACCCCTTTTTTCAAAATGAGCCATTCTCAAATGCCTGAGATGTCCAGATGTCACACCAACAGAGGCCGCTCCCACGATAATTGATGCTTTACCTCAGATCCGCCCTAAGTTGGCTGTAACAGTCCGACCTCCATTGTTTCAATACCGGAGCAGGGATGTAAGCTAGACAAGAATATCTCTGATTGAGCGATTGAGGTGTTGTGTTGCTGGATATAATAATGAACATAGTGGCCGTCATTTACTCCCGACATCTGAAGATGCAGTGGATTAACGTTACGTTTGTTTGTGAAGGGAATGCGCCTCCCGATCTGCATAAATGCGCCTGTGTTCGCGCAAATCATTCGTGATCCAGCTTCACCTACAGTAGAAGTGAGTATATGGGTTTTTTATGAATCTCTCAAATCACCTTTCCTAATAACTTTAAGAATATTCTTATCTTTTTTCTTAGACTGTTCTTAAGACAAAGCTTAATTTTTAAAAAGAATTTTCTTAAAAATCATTGTAAATAACTTAAAGTTAGTCTGACTTCCAAAATGGAATTTATTGGGTTATTTCAAATTAATTGTTATATTTAAGCATTATGACAACACTAGCTAAATATAATACATGAGTATTAATAGTGATGTGCACAAATTTTCTGAAGTACCACACCAGTAACTGATAATGTAAATAATGATCTGTCATGTCTATGTCTGACACGACTTTTTGCTGAATTCAAAATTCAATAACAACACTATCGAGCCTGGTTGGTTCGTGGGACTCCAGAAGCAGCTGAGAGGTACCGGTGGGCCAAGCGGACGGCAGCCCGGGTGGTTGTGGAGGCAAAAACTCGGGTCTGGGAAGAGTTCGGCGAGGCCATGGAGAAGGACTATCGGTCGGCCTCGAAGAGATTCTGGCAAACCGTCCGGTGCCTCAGGAGGGGGAAGCAGTGCCCTACCAACACTGTGTACAGTGGGGGTGGGAATCTGCTGACCTCAACTGGGGACATTGTCGGGCGGTGGAAGGAATACTTCGAGGATCTCCTCAACTCCGTCAACACGCCTTCCATTGAGGAAGACAATAACATGTCTTCCATTGAGGAAGCAGAGGCCGGGGGTTCAGAGGCGGACTCGACCATCTCCCGGGCTGAAGTTGCCGAGGTAGTTGAGAAGCTGCCCGGTGGCAAGGCCCCGGGGGTGGATGAGATCCGCCCTGAGTACCTAAAGTCTCTGGATGTTGTAGGGCTGTCTTGGTTGACACGCCTTTGCAACATCGCGTGGAGGCTGGGGACAGTGCCTCTGGATTGGCAGACCGGGGTGGTGGCCCCTCTTTTTAAGAAGGGGGACCGGAGAGTGTGTTCCAACTATAGGGGGATCACACTTCTCAGCCTCCCCAGGAAGGTCTACGCCAGGGTACTGGAGAGGAGAATTCGTCCGATAGTCGAACCTCGGATTCAAGAGGAACAATGCGGTTTTCGTCCTGGTCGTGGAACAATGGACCAGCTCTATACCCTCTTCAGGGTGCTGGAGGGTTCATGGGAGTTTGCTCAACCAGTCCACATGTGTTTTGTGGATCTGGAGAAGGCATTCGACCGTGTCCCTCGCGGTGTCCTATGGAGGGTGCTCTGGGAGTATGGGGTCCGGGGTCCTTTGTTAAGGGCTGTCCGGTCCCTGTATGACCGGAGCAGGAGTCTGGTTCGCATTGCTGGCAGTAAGTCGGACCTGTTCCCGGTGCGTGTTGGACTCCGGCAAGGCTGCCCTTTGTCACCGGTCCTGTTCATTATTTTTATGGACAGGATTTCTAGGCGCAGCCAGGGGCCGGAGGGGGTCTGGTTTGGGGACCACAGGATCTCATCTCTGCTTTTTGCGGACGATGTTGTCCTGTTGGCTTCCTCGAACCAGGACCTACAGCGGGCACTGGGGCGGTTTGCAGTTCAGTGTGAAGCGGCTGGGATGGGAATCAGCACCTCTAAGTCTGAGGTCATGGTTCTCAGTCGGAAAAGGGTGGCTTGTCCTCTTCAGGTTGGTGGGGAGTCCCTGCCCCAGGTGGAGGAGTTTAAGTATCTGGGGGTCTTGTTCACAAGTGAGGGAAGGATGGAGCGGGAGATCGACAGACGGATCGGTGCAGCTTCTGCAGTAATGCGGTCGCTGTACCGGTCTGTCGTGGTGAAGAAAGAGCTGAGCTGTAGGGCGAAGCTCTCGATTTACCGGTCGATCTACGTTCCTACTCTCACCTATGGTCATGAGCTTTGGGTCATGACCGAAAGGATAAGATCCCGGATACAGGCGGCCGAAATGAGTTTTCTCCGTAGGGTGGCTGGGCGCTCCCTTAGAGATATGGTGAGGAGCTCGGTCACTCGGGAGGAGCTCGGAGTAGACCCGCTGCTCCTTCACATCGAGAGAGGCCAGTTGAGGTGGCTCGGGCATCTGTTCCGAATGCCTCCTGGACGCCTCCCTGGGGAGGTGTTCCGGGCATGTCCCACCGGGAGGAGGCCCCGGGGAAGACCCAGGACACGTTGGAGGGACTATGTCTCTCGGCTGGCCTGGGAACGCCTCGGTGTTCCGCCGGAAGAGCTGGAGGAAGTGTCTGGGGAGAGGGAAGTCTGGGCGTCTCTGCTTAGACTGCTGCCCCCGCGACCCGGTTCCGGATAAGCGGGTGAAAATGGATGGATGGATGGATAACAACACTACAAAAACAAACACACATACGGGACTTGTTTACTTTATGGAGAGCACAAAAAGACGCTGCACAAGTGAATGAAATAGATCACTTCATCTTGAGATAATCTCTTTAAAAATAACTGCTCTAAAACACAACGCATTAAAAATAAAGCCATCATATGGTCGACCATTGGTACCAAACCTTTCATCTCTATAACTGCCTGCTAGGTATTACCACTTCAGAGATTGATTGCGCATTTGCCAAGACTGATAATTGTGATTCATGCATGGGACATGACTAATCAAATTCTCTACAGCTGAGTGCTTCAAACAGACACTGTACATGGACAGCTGTCCAAAGGATTCTGCTTTCTAGGCTTTTGATTGAGTGCAGCCTGCTGGTAAAGCATTTTTCTTGTTATAAAGTATTACGCCTGACATTAAACCAGCTGACCCGTTCTTCTCACCGTGATACCATCATTGCTGTTTGTGCAGAGCAGTAGAGGAAGTGTGGCAATCTGATAGGACAGACCATGCTTAGATGCAAGATTTCGTCTAATATCAGTTTGAATAAATTGGTTAAAAAAAAAGAAGAATAAGTCTTTTGGTCAAAATAGTACTTTATAAGTTTTTTTTTCAGATTTAGTACTCTTAGTTCTAATAAATCAGTACCATGTTTCTTCATTTGCTTTTATTGCCACTGTATTATTTTTAAGGCTTTAACGTATATGCACAAGATAAATTACTCGTATATCGGCAGTCTTTTTTCTTTGCTTGTATGTTTGCTGTTGTATTGCTTTATTATTTTATGTATTACATATGCACTAAAATTAAAATTCATCCAGTAAGTGCATTAGTATAAGTATACGTATAAACAACATAAAGTAGGATTAATAAATACCATAAATGTACCTTTTAAGGTACCCCCCCCCCCAAAAAAAAAACAAAGTTCAATACCGTTTTCTAATTAATAATAATTTGCATTAATTAGTAATAATAATTTTTATTAAAATAACAAAATACTAGAAACTGTAATCAGTCAGATTAAATGACAGAATCATGCTATATATGAGTTAATTTACAGTAATACAGTGTAATTTATAGTTTGAAAAAAGAATCACATGTTGAGATTTGCTGAAGATTGCAGTTTTTGCAGATTTACTTGGAGTGTTAGATGATGCCAAAGGTAATCTAAATGCAAAAATTTAGTAAATGGGCATGCCTGTACTGAAAATACTGTCTGTAAACAATATGGTACTGATATATTGTGCTAGTGTATATGTATGAATATCCATGACACTAGTATTTTTAAAAATATTTTTATTTATTTTATTGTTTTTATGTTATTTATTACAGAGCAGTAATGAAGTTTCACAGGATGAAGATGGAGGAGATTAATAAAATCAAATATGGCGGAGCACGTACAGAGGACAAGGTCTGCCTTTATTGGTGCCTAACTTTCTTTCTTTAATCACAAATATTTGTAAATGTGGCATTATTCACATCTCCTGATCTCTCACAGACATTGAGTATGTGGAGATACGCTCTGATGAGGATAAGAACACCTCTCCTGACCTGAAAAGAAGGACCTATAATTATAGAGTGGTGATGGTCAAATGAGACATTGCTTTGGACATGCGTGGACGTTGCAGTGCTGGACAAAAGGTCAAAAAGCTGCTACGTGCATCTTGGGTTTTCTGTATAAACATGCATAGTATATTTGTGTAATGTTGATAGATCAGACTATCAGAAGATGAGAATGTGTAACTAAAATTAAAAAAAATTAAAATAAAAATAAATGCAAAGCAGTCCTGTGTTATTAAATCCAATCAAATGTACTCTTTGACTCTACTGCATGTTTGTCTGCAGGTTCTCGCCTCTCTCATAATACGGTTGGCTCTGGCTGAGACGTTCTGTCTGAACTGTGGGATTCTGGCACTGGATGAGCCCACCACCAACTTAGACAGAGAGAATATAGAGTCTTTGGCATATGCACTGGTGGAGTACGTCTTTATTTAAAAAAATAAAAAATACAGCCAGTCTTTAAACAGGAAACTCAGTCTATTTACACCTGGAGGAACATGACAAAACAACTGTTATGTGCCATGTAACTAAAAGATCTACGTTTGGTTTCTTTGCAGGATAATCAAGAGTCGTTTTTACCTGCGCAATTTCCAGCTCCTTATTATCACCCACGATGAGGATTTTGTGGAGCTCCTGGGACGATCCAACTATATGGAGCATTTTTACAGAATCAGGAAGAACCAGGACCAGTGTTCAGAGATCACGATGTGTAACATCAACACTCTCTACCTGCACTGATGCATCAGATCAGATGAGAGAAGAAAGACTGAGTTCAGTTTTGGACAGTTGTTAAGCATCATCCAAACATAAGACTTATCAGCCACCCTACCAAAAAGTGAATGTTGGCCCTCTTGTAAATTTACCTGATTTCTTTCAGATGAAATGCATTAAACATATTCTTAATAAAAATAGAGAAATATATGCCGTTAACATCTGTAAAATAAGTAACTTAGCCAATTTTGTTTAAATGAGGGATTGCAGAAGTGAATACAGATTTAATTCTACAAAGTCTAATATTCTAGTACTTAATGTGTCCTCCATAACTCTAAGTATACTGTTCTGAACCTTCTTGGCACTGAGTGTACAAGTTCATGACAAATTGTCACATCTGTCCTGATTAACTCCTGGAGGACGACCTCCTTAAATGCCTTGGACTTTAATGAGAAGTGTTGATCAGCTTGTCTCTGCAGAATTCCCCATAGGTGCTCAAGAGTGTTAAGACTGGGTGAAATATATGTCCACTGAAGGATTTTCACCTTATCTTCATTGTTATGTTGTAAAAATGCCCAACAATGCAGGGATTGAGGAGAGGGTAGCATCTTCTATTTCTGTTTTTTGTATTCCATCACACAGCCGTGTGTGAATTAATGACAGCGTTGATATAGCACGACTTCCACCCACCTCCAGCACTCATACATTCCTGTATGAGCTTTACTACCACTGAACGTCACTGTGGGAACCAGCCACTTCTCAGTGTACTCCTCCTCTAGCAACACCATAACATTTTGGATGCTGTTATATCCGAAATGATTCACTTGGTCTCATGAGACTGTAGGGCCATTCCCAGAAGTCTATATTTTGAAAAAGCTGAATAAGTTTCTTGTGCTTAGGCTACAGTAGGTAGTACTGGTGTGGATAAACAACCATGCATGTCACTTCTGCAGGCTGCGTCATACTCTGTGAGATAAAGTGTCAATCTTTTCATATCGTTTGCCGGCGCTGAGACAATTTCTTGGTGTTTCTCCTGCTCTTGTTCTAGCAAAAACTCACTCATCACTAAATGAAAGCTTAAATTGAAGACCTCATTACTTCAGGGGTCATTGTTTTTAAATTTCTGTGTTACTTTTCCTATATTTTCACATTTAAAACAATAATTTGGTATTCCTCTTGTACCATTGTTATTTTTTATACTAAGAAATAAATCTCTTGACAGTTCTCTCTCAAGTGGTTTCATTGTTGTCAGCATTAAGTCTGAGTATGATTCAGTGGGCTATATAATGCTTTTAATTGTGAAGAAATTACTTTAACAGTTTTGCTTCAACATACTTATATGTTGATCAAAACTTGTCTTAACCTTAAACCAGAATTTTTATTTATTTTTTTTTTATTAGTATAGCTTTCAGGAGGGTGTACTCATGTTTGCAACACATTATTTTATCACTTTGATAAGAAAATTGTTTTTTTCTGAATAATTTTAACATTCTTCTTTGGTAACTGATCAAGCAGACTTGCTGGAATATTATATCTCTAAAGAACCCTAACATGTCATCATAAGTAATTAATCAAACTAATTTATCACTTTTAATTTATGTGAATGTAAAACAATATTTACATAAATCCTAACCATATTCAAATCTGCTCGCCCTGGCACAAAACATATTATATGATGTTTATATAATTTAGGGAAAACACATACAGGTGCATCTCAATAAATTAGAATGTCGTGGAAAAGGTCATTTATTTCAGTAATTCAACTCAAATTGTGAAACTTGTGTATTAAATTCAGTGCACACAGACTGAAGTCGTTTAAGTTTTTGGTTCTTTTAATTGTGATGATTTTGGCTCACATTTAACAAAAACCCACCAATTCACTATCTCAACAAATTAGAATACTTAGATAAGACCAATAAAAAAAATAAATAAAAAAAAAAAATTTAGTGAATTGTTGGGCTTCTGGAAAGTATGTTCATTTACTGTATGTGTACACAATATTTGGTATAGGGGCTCCTTTTGCTTTAATTACTGCCTCAATTCGGCGTGGCATAGAGGTGATCAGTCTGTGGCACTGCTGGGGTGGTATGGAAGCCCAGGTTTCTTTGACAGTGGCCTTCAGCTCATCTGCATTTTTTAGTCTCTTGTTTGTCATTTTCCTCTCGACAATACCCCATAGATTCTCTATGAGGTTCTGGTCTGATGAGTTTGCTGGCCAGATAAGCACACCAACACCATGGTCATTTAACCAACTTTTGGTGCTTTTGGCAGTGTGGGCAGGTGCCAAATCCTGTTGAAAAATGAAATCAGCATCTTTAAAAAGCTGGTCAGCAGAAGGAAGCATGAAGTGCTCTAAAATGTCTTGGTAAATGGGTGCAGTGACTTTGGTTTTCAAAGAACACAGTGGACCAACACCAGCAGCTTGACAAAACTCTTAAGGCTGCGGTTCTCTCGGTTGGTTGTGCATCTTTTTCTTCCACACTTTTTCCTTTCACTCAACTTTCTGTTAACATGCTTGGATGCAGCACTCTGTGAACAGCCAGCTTCTTTGGCAATGAATGTTTGTGGCTTACCCTCCTTGTGAAGGGTGTCACAATTGTCAGATCAGCAATCTTCCCAATGATTGTGTAGCCTAGTGAACCAAACTGAGAGACCATTTTGAAGGCTCAGGAAACCTTTGCAGGTGTTTTGCGCTGATTAGCTGATTGGCACCATATTCTAATTTGTTGAGATAGTGAATTGGTGGGTTTTTGTTAAATGTGAGCCAAAATCATCACAATTAAAAGAACCAAAGATTTAAACTACTTCAGTCTGTGTGCACTGAATTTATTTAATGCACGAGTTTCACAATTTGAGTTGAATTACTGAAATAAATGAACTTTTCCACGACATTCTAATTTATTGAGATGCACCTTTAGAAAGTGCAAAATTGCACTATTTAATAATGGCATTATTTAGCAAATATTTTTTTAAATAAAATTATTTTTCCCAACTCAAAATTGTATACTTAAAAAATGTATGTCATTACATTACATAAGATTAAACCAAGTTGCATTTATTTTTAAGACAATGCACATGCAAATCTAGTGCTCTACAGTATGTTTTGGATAATAAAATCATACATGTAATGTGAGGAATATATTTTAATTTTAAATTGATGTCTAGTGTCAGATATTTGTGGAACATATCCATAGTTAAAATTATGAAATGCATATGTGGTTATTTTGCAAGGACATATGGAGAAAAATAAATTCAATAAAAGAAAAAAATATATATTTTTGATATAAGGTGTTATTTGGTTTGATCTTTCTTAATCAATGAAATCCACACGTTTTAAGTATGAATTGACCGTCCTTTTTTTTTTTTTTAATATGAGACTCACCAATGTGTCACTATAGGGATTACTTGTCAAATATGTTTCTAAAATTAGCTTTAACATTCGGCCAGCCAACATCTTAAAATTAGATTTCAAACATTGTTAATCATCCGATATTTGCTGCCGTCATCTGCATGACTAATGCATCTCCAGCGTATCCATGCAACCACAAGTAAACATATGCAGATTTGCTGCAAAAGCTATCAGTATTGATCGTGTGATTTTGCAGTATTGAAACTTATTTGCGCAAGCAAACATAGTCAAGATGTGACCTTCAACACCCCATCTAGAGGCCTGTTACTCAAAATCATTCTGATCTTTCTTGGCAGTTTGTCAGTGTCAGTTCCAGGAAATCAGGACAATGTTACAAATTATCAACCACATCTTATCAAGATATTCAGTGAGCGCACCGTTATCAGCCGATGAACGTCGCTTAGCTTACGATGCAAAAAGGAAGCTTCGTAGCCAAGCCTTTCCTTTTCAAGAGTATATAAACAGCATTCAGCAGTGGTGGAATCAGGTAGCTCTAGCCTACAAACAACCAAAGTCTTGAGAAACCCAAGCAGATAGACAAAATGCTGAAGACTGTTCTACTCCTCGCTTTCGCTGTATTCGTTTCCAGCTCTACTACGCAAAACAGCGATAAGAATTTGTTGGGAGAGCTTATTGAAGAGCTGAAAATTGCAATGAAAGAAGTCCCAAATGAAATTGAGGTAAGTTTTAACTTGAAGGACAGTAACTAGTATAGTAACTAGAGTAAGCCAAAACTATTAGCAATTCAATATATAGAGCCGAACATGATTGCAATATTTATTTTATCTGTTATTTCTAGGGAAAAGAAATCTTTATGAAAGATTTCCAAACGAATTGCAAGGAACATAAGGTGAGTTGGTGCACGTGTAATTTTATTGCCGCACACTACCAGTACATTAACATATCTACAGCATATTAAGCTTGTAAGCTTGACTTTGTTCAGCTTCTTTTTCCATTTCTGATAGCTTTTTTAATGCTAACGATTAAATTAAAAGGATTCAAGCCCTGGTCTAACTTGTGATTTCAAAATTTTTGCAGTGTGAGGTTTATTTCTGCCAGGCTGAGCAAGAGCTGGTAAAGAAGGTTTCTGGGCTGTCTGGTGCCAAATTTGACCATTTCCGTATTGACAAGAAACTAATGAGGAATTTAAACATGTATAACAAGCGCCATATGGTAAGTTGCACTCTTGAACTTGATGTCTTCTCTCTATAAAATCTCTATCTTGTTTGAGTAGAATAACCATGACATTTGGTTTTGTTTCAGGAAACCTGCAAACCTGTTGCTGACAAGCAAGATGAAATCCTTCTGCATGTTTTCCTGAAAAATCTCTTGAAATGTGCTAGGAATGCATTTGCCCAACCCAAGTAAAAATAATTTATGAAGGATCACATTTATTTGTTGTCTTTTTGAGAGTATTATTTTATTTACGTTGTCTGTAGCAGTATGTAATTTTGTACCTGAAATAAATTTGCATTAATATAATTTTTCAATCTTAAATATGGTCTGATGTGTTACAGTACAGATTTTGTGCAGTTTTTCTGTGAATTGACTGAAAAGAGCTTTTCAATGAAGGGGTAAGTGCACACAAATATGCTATGCATTTTTAGAGAGAAACCCATGATGCATGTAGCGCACGTTTTTTTTTTTTTAATTTAGGTTCTGGAGAGCCACTGTCCTGCAGAGTATATCTTCAGCCAGCTCCAAAACACCTGCCTGGAAGTTTCTAGTAATCCTAAAGACCTTGATTAGCTGGTTCAGGTGTGTCTAATTGAAGCTAAACTCTGCAGGACAGTGGCTCTCCAGAACCTGAATCAGACATCTCTGATGTGCTGGCTTTTTGACCTTTTGTCCAGCACTGCAACGTCCAGTGTCTCCTTTGACCATTACCACTCTATAGTCATAGGTCGTTCTTTTCTTTTACCTCAGGAAGTGAAAAACAGATGTTGTGTTAATGGCATTATTATGTTAATGCATTAATCAACACATCCCAATTTGAATGTTTAAAAACATATTATGATTTTACATAATATATCTAAAGATCAAATCTAGTTGCATTTTTTTTAAGTTCATTTCAAATATTAGTTTATAATAATTAGTTTTGAGAAAAGAAATGTCATTTGGTTTGATCATTTTATGCAATGAATTTCATACCTACACTGTGTGACTTCAGTGTCTAAAACATTGGACATTTGCTGCCATCATCTGTATGACTAATGCATCTCCATGCAACTGCAAGTATGAGCCCATGCATATTTCCTGCAAAAGCTTTCAGTATTGATCGTTTGATTTTGCAGTAATGAAATTTATTTGCACAAGCAAACATGGTCAGGATGTGGCCTTCAACACCCCACCTAGAGGCCTGTTACACAAAATTATTATGATCTATCTTGGTATTTTGTCAGTATTAGGGCAATATGACAAATTAGGGATGGGCAATATGGTTAAAAAAAAAAAAAGAAAAAAATATCATGACAAAATTTTTCATATCGGTCAATATTTTTGCTACTAAGTGAAAGTTGTAGAAACCAAACTGTTCTGGTTTTGAACTACTCTTCATCAGAACTTAATGTTTATGAATTCTTCACACTTTGTCGGGCATTTTTCCAAATATCTTAATATAAAAAATATTTTTTTAGTTTCTGCATGTTCTAATGAGTGATATTGTTTCAAATCAAGAAACAGTTTTGTGTTGCCTGACTTTGATGATGTGTAGCTTCAGCACAGTTTGCAGTGCAGGCTGCAATATTAATAATATTTTACATATTTTTGTCTCTGCACATTTAACAAAAGTTTGAGTTGACAGTAGTAGTAGCTTGAGTTTGGATGCAAATTAATTCATGGTTATTATCACGAACAGTGACATCCGTAATACTTGTAACAACCTCATTTTCATGTGGTGAAATTATTCTGTTTGAGTAAAATTAACCATTGGTCTTCTATAGTAGCATACATTTAGATCATGATATGACAGTTAAAACCACACATACAGCACCTCAGTACCATAGTAAAAATATAGCCTAATTATTTGTATGAAAAGTCGTAGTCTAAATGCATTTAGTATAAATGCTATAGCTTAAATACAAAAAATGCTACTATTACTCCTTTAATACATTTGATACATGTCTACTTTAATCATATAATTCAATGTGATTATCCCACATTTCCGCCAGAATACCATGGTGCTGTTAGTGTTACTAACATGGTAAATGATGCCTTATGACTCTCCTGTTTGTCAGCGCTGTTTTATTTGGCTTTAAACTAGTTTAAATCACAAAGTTGTTAGTGTTCGTCATTAAATTCAAGAGCATCTCACTGGATGTCACAGCGCTGTTTAATGCTCTCGTAAGTGAGTGTGCACTCACTGCGCTGCTCTTTGAATTTTGACCCGAGTGGATAAATGGTACGTGTGGCGCAGTTCAAATGAGTAGTGCTGTTTCTTTCTGTTTTTAGCGCATAAACATTATATCGAACATGTATTGAACTCATGTTATCATTTTATCAAGGAAAATTATATCATAATGAGTATCTTTTTTTTTTTTTTATCACTCAGCCCTGATGAAATATGTAATAAGACTTTAAAGGGAAAACCTGAGCTGGTCACAGCAATGAAAGATGTCCCAAAAGTGACTTAAGTAAGATTTAACTAAAGTGTAGTAACTAATAGGCTATCGCAACTATAGTAAGCCTAAACTGTCTGCTTTAACATACAGATTATGATTGCAATATTCATTTTGGCTGTTATTTCTAGGGGAAAAACACCTCACTGAAAGATGAAATAAGAGATACGACTTTATCAGCAGAGTCTGATGATGAGCAGGACAAAGCAGTAAAAGATGTCCCAAAAGTGACCGAGGTAAGATTTAACTTAAGGATAGTAATTACATAGTAACTATAGTAACTTTAATATACAAAATATAAGGTGATTGCAAAATCCATTTAACTTTTATTATTTGGGAAAAGAAAATTTACTGAAAGATGCAACAAACGATAAGACTCCTGCAAAACACTATGATAAGACTTTATTGGGAGAGTTTCATGATGAGCTGGACAAAGCAGTGAAAAATATAACCGTGGAGACCGACGTAAGATTTAACTAAAGTGTAATAACAAGTACAGTAACTAGAGTACGCCAAAACTGAATGTAGTGTTATATACAGAGCAAAATATGATTATAATATTTATTATATTTTTTAATTCTAGGAAGCAAAAATCTTAGTGAAGGATAAAATATGTAAGACTTTAAAGGGAAAACCTGATGATGAGCTGGTCACAGCAATGAAAAATGTCCCAAAGGAGACAGAGGTAAGATTTTACTAAAGTGTAGTAACTAGTAGGCTATCCACCTTATTTGTTTAAAAAGGGAAGCCGTTTTCTGTGAATGTATGAGACTTCAGGTTAATTAGCCACTGTAGGGAAATAATGAGAAGATTAACAACGTGCAGTTATCGGTAAAACTGTTTGCACTACAAACCAGTGTGTTCATAATTAGATAATTAAAATAATATAGTAACACACACCAATCTGCAATGTGAAGCAGTTACAGCTAACAATAGCTGGAAGCGCATGACACCGGAAGCCAGACACACACAATTTACAAATACTACTTTACTACTATAATATACAGAATATGATTGTAATATTCATTTTGCCTGTTATTGAAAAATGTACCATGAGACTGAGGTATGATTTAGCTAAAGGAAAGTAACTAGTAGGCTATAGTAATTATAGTAGGCCACAACTGTCTACTTTAATATATAGAATATTACAATATTTGTTTTACCTGTTATTACTAGGAAAAACCAATCTTACTGAATGATACAATAAACATTAAGACTCCTGCGAGACACAGTGATAAGACTTTATTGGCAGAGCTTATTGATGAGCTGAACAGAGCAATGAAAGATTTCCCAAAGGAGAAAGGGGTAAGATTTAACTAAAGGATAGTAACTAGAATAGCAACTATAGTTAGCCAAAACGTATATTTTAATATACAGAGCAGAACATGATTGCGATATTATTTTATCTGTTATTTCTAGGTATATGAAATCTTTCTGAGAGATCTGGATGTGAACTGCAGCAGCCAAGAGGTGAAATTGTATTGCCTCACAACACTAGCACAATTACACAGCATGTAAAGCTTGACTGGTAACTGTTTTTAATGCTAACAGGCAAATTCAAATGAATCAAGGCCTGGTCTTACCTGTGTTTCAATTTTTTTTAGGAGCGTGAGGTTTATTTCTGCCAGGCTGAGCAAGAACTGATAAAGGAGGTCTCTGGGCTGTCTGGTGCCAAATTTGGTCATTTCCGTATTGACAAGAAATTAATGAGGAATTTAAACAAGTATAACAAGCTCCATGGGGTAAGTTGAACTCTGGAACTTGGTGTCTTCTTTATACAATACCTCCATCCTATTTGAGTACAATAACCATTGTACATTTACTTTATTTCAGAAAACCTGCAAACCTGATTGTGAAGATCAAGCTCCAATCCCTCTGCATGCTTTCTTGAAAAATCTCTTAACGTGTTAAGAATGCATATAGCAAAGCCAAGTAATATTAATTTATAAAGGATCACATTTATTTGTTGTCTTTTTGAGAGTATTATTTTACTCTGTAGCAGTATGTAGATTTGTACCTTAAATAAATTTGCATAAATATAATTTTTCCATCTTAAATATGGTCTGATGTGTTACAGTACAGATTTTGTTCCATTTTTCTGTGAAGCGACTGAAAAGAGCTTTTCAGTGAAGGGGTAAGTGCGCACAAATATACTATGCATTTTTAGAGAGAAACCCATGATGCATGTAGTGCACGTTTTTTTTTAAATTAGGTTCTGGAGAGTCACTGTCCTGCAGAGTATATCTTCAACCAGCTCCAAAACACCTGTCTGGAAGTTTGTAGTAATCCTGAAGACCTTGATTAGCTGGTTCAAGTGTGTCTAATTGAAGCTAAACTCTGCATTACAGTGGATCTCCAGAACCTGAATCTGACATCTCTGATGTACTGGCTGTTTGACCTTTTGTCCAGCACTGCAACGTACAGTGTCTCCTTTGACCATTACCACTCTATAGTCGTAGGTCATTCTTTTTTTACCCCAGGAAGTGAAAAAAACAAATATTGTATTAATGACATTATTTATTTTAATGCATTAATCAGCAAATGTCAATCACGGATATTAACATTATTTTTTACATCCCAAATTGAATGTTTAAAAAAATATGATGATATCTAAAGATCAAATCTAGTTGTGTTCATTTTAAAGTTCATTATAAATATTAGTTTGGGTAATAAAAAATGCCTTTGAAATTAGTTTTGAGAAAAGAGATGTTATTTGGTTTGATCATTTTTATGCAGTGATTTTCATACCTACACTGTGTGACTTGAGTGTCCAAAATTTGTCAAGCCACTGTGTGAGACTCATCATTAAAGGGATATATGTTTCTAAAATTGTCTTTAACATTGAGTTTAGCCAGCCAACATCTTCAAATTAGATTTCAGATGTTACTAAAAATCATTGGACATCTGTATGATTAATGCATCTCCATGCAACTGCAATATGAGTACATGCAAATTCCTGCAAAAGCTTTCAGTATTGATTGTTTGATTTTGCAGTAATGAAATTAATTTGGACAAGCAAACGTGGTCAGGATGTGGCCTTCAACACCCCACCTAGAGGCCTGTTACCCAAAATCATTATGATCTGTCTTGGCATTTTGTCAGTATTAGTGCAATATGACAAATTAAGTCAGGGCGATATGTGAAAAAAATAAAAAAAATAAATAATAATAATAAATAAATAAATATTAATCATGATTTAAAAAAAAATCATATTTCATATCGTCAATATTAATAATTATCACTATAAATTCCAAGATTTTTGCTCTTAAGTGAAAGTTGTAAAAATCAAACTCTTGTGGTTTTGAACTACTCTTTATGATCATTTCTTAACATTTACTGTTTGAGTAAAATGAACCATTGGTCTTCCATAGTAGCATACATTTATCATGATAACCACAGTTAAAACCACACATATAGCACCTCAATACTATAGTAAAAATAGAGCCTAACTATTTGCATGAAAAGCAGTAGTCTAAATGCACTTAGTATAAATGCTATAGCTTAAATACAGAAAAAAGCTGTCATTATATACTATTACTCCTTTAATACATTTGATACATGTCTACTTTAATAATATAATTCAATGTGATTATACCACATTTCTGCCAGAATACCATGGTGCTGTTAGTGTTACTACAGTAAATCCATGGTAAATGATGGCGAATTGTAGATTAAAAAGTCTTATGACTGTGCGCGTGTGCTCATGCTGAGCTGCTGTTTGAACTTTGACCCGAGCAGATAAATGGTCTGTGTGGCACAGTTTAGGACCACTGTTTCTTTGTTTTTAGTGCATAAACATAATATCAAACATTTATCAAACATATCATAACTCATGTTTTTCGAGGAAAATATTATCACGATATGTATCGTTATCATTTTATCACCCATATGACAAATTATCAACCACATCTCAATTAAGATATTCAGTGAACACACTGTTATCAGCCAATGAATGCTTTGTTTACAAAGCTTAGTAGCCAAGTCTTGTCTTTTTGACAGTAGGCCTATAAATATACATAGCATTCAGCATGGCTGGAATCAGGTACCTCTGGCCTTCAAAACTATACTGTTGTTTTCACACTCAGCATTCCTGTTTACCACAGTAAAATGATTTTACTGGGAGATGATAAGCTGGACATGGCAACTGAAAATGTCCCTGTGAAAGATGTCCCAAAAGAGACAGAGGTAAGATTTAACTAAAGGATAACAATTATATAGTAACTAGTAAGCCAGAACTGTCAATGAAAAAAGTCCCAAAGGAGACAGAGGTAAGATTTTACTGAAATGTAGTAACTAGGCTATAGTAACTATAGTAAGCCAAAACTGTCTATACTTTAATATACAAAATACAAGGTGATTGCAAAACTCTATATAGTGTAATATACAGAGCAAAATATGATTACAGTATTCATTTTACCTGTTATTTCTAGGAAACAAAAATCTTAGTGAAAGATAAAATAAGAGTTGAGACTTTAAAGGGAGAGCTTGATGGTGAGCAGGACAAAGCAATAAAAAATGTCCCAAAGGAGACTGAGGTAAGATTGAACTAAAATGTAGTTGCAATGTTTATTTTACCTGCTATTTCTAGGGGGGGAAATCGTGCTGAAAGATACAAAACACGATTGTATAAGAGAAACAGCGTAAGACTTTATTGGGAGAGCTTGTTGATGACCTGGACAAGGCAATAAAAAATTTCCCAGTGGAGGTAGAAGTAAGATTTAACTAAATGAACTAACTAAAGTAACTAGAATAGTAACTATAGTAAGCCAAAACAAAACAAAACGCACAAAAAAAAAAAAGTAGACCATTTCTGTATTGACAAAAAACTAATGAGCAATTTAAACATGTATAACAAGCACCATGGGGTAAGTTGAACTCTGAGACTTGATGTCTTCTCTATACAATACCTCCATCCTATCTGAGTATAATAACCATGACATTTGCTTTATTTCAGGAAATCTGCAAACCTGTCCAAGTTGTCCACTTTCTAGTATTTTTTGTGTGACTGTATATTTTAAGATTGTTGCCCACAAAATCTTGACAGTTATGACTAAAAGGAATCACTGTGACGAGTTAAATCATCTGCCATCTTTAAATTTAATGTAGATTTAAGCCTTTATTGGGTAGTTAACACACTGATTAATAACTGTGCATGAACCTATTAATCATTAATTTATTCATACAATATATAATTTATGCTTGTTTAATATTTCATGATGTGTTCACAGTTAATAAGGGATTATTGTAATTTTTGTTGAATGAGTTGTCTGTGTTCCAGAGGGCGTATATATTATGTAAAGTGGATCACAGAGACTTTGATATACCTTCTAAATTGTAGTGTTTTACAGCTCAGTGGTGCTGTTAATATTTTTATTTTCTTCTGCCTATCATTATCTATACTGATTTAGAATAGAAATCACACTTAATGTGCCTATAGGCTTTATGGAGCTCCTGTTTAAATTCACAGTTCATTCAGTGTATCCCTGTTATTATTTATTTGTTCCGTGGGAATCAAACCCATGATCTGGGTGTTAATAGCACTGTGCTCTACCAGTCACACTACTTTTAAGAAGGACAAAAAAAAAAAAAAACTTTGGTCTTAGTGGCCTCAGAACATTTGGCAATCACTTCAGCAACAATGCAGCACCAACTTTGGAAAGCATCTCACATTTTCTTCAGAAAATATCACATCTAAGTGCAAACTGTCTTTCTGCTTCTATTTGCATTCACTTGTGCTTATAGCAGTGACATGTATACCAGTGCCCCATAGTGGGAGCTCATGAGAACAAGTGGAGTGATATAACCACACTGCATGGGTGCATGTATTATTCAAAGGCAATTCAAGAGCCAAGTGTGCACACGTCCCACAATCCGGCACGCTTTTAAAGGGGCGCGAATGATCAGATACCCATGCCTATCAGCCACAGGGTCAACTCTATTACAGTTTTCTGGTGTCACGTAGCCTAGACTTACTCTTCTCTGGTACCTGGGTTAAAAAACGAATATCTTTGCACTTAGTGTGTATGATAATGCAGTTCCCCAGACTTCTCACCACAGTGTGATTGTAAGTCACTCAGGATTGCACTTCAGTCTGTACTTGAAATGAATTTTAGCCTTGGATATTTCTATGTAGTTTTGGTATTCTTTAGCTGTGTACTAGAAATTGAAAATAATATTTTTTAAAAGTAAATATAACTCTCATAATTTTTCACTTTGAAATTAATCACAGATGATCACTGGACTGTTTTTAAAACAAATGTACTTTCATTTGATTTCCTTTTTCAATTCCCTCATATATGACTCAGTAGTACATAAATATTACAATATTAAACTTACAGAAAGTTCAGTAAAAAACAAACAAACAGTTTCACAAATGTCTACTCTGCATCAGCAACATTTTTTATTATTATTATTATTTTAAAAATAGGCAAAGTCATAAATAATCAGTCTTAGAGATTGTTGTTTTATTTTGTTTTGTTTTGTTTTTGTTCAACAAGGTTACAGGCTCTGTTGAGTTATGTAGTTTATAATAATTTTAAATGTTTGTGCTGACATTCACTATACCATGATATGTAAACCCTGGCAAATCATTTTAAAAGAATTTTATTTGCCATTTTAAATAATTTTACTCAATATACAACATCAGAAAACAAATGGCTGCTGAGTTTAATTTATAGTAGTTATAGCTCTCATTTATTTTACACTTCATTATCATTTATTGTTATATATGTATCATAAGACATTTATGTAACTGTTATAAATGCCTTAGGACATAAAACTTTTATTTGCACCAATAGCCCTGTTAAAGAAAAAAAAAAGTTTCTTTATTGTCGTAGAGAGTGAACTTGCGAGTTTAAGGAGAACAGATTTATCTTAAACTTCGTGCAAACACCTTTTATGCACTGCAATATTTTAATATTGGGCAGCGCATAGGAATGTGACATTTAAATCCGGTCTTGTGAGAAAACGTAAATATTTTACGATTCCTTAACGATTCAAACGAGGGAGAGAATAATTACAGGTCCGCCAGTAACCTGACAGTGGGGCAAAATATGACCGTGATACGCGCAAATACCATAGTAGCCTACGAATTAGCCCCCAAGTCACCAAAACGTAAAATTGCCAAGTTACCAATTGTCATAAGAGTGTGTTAGACATTCTAGTAAGTAAAGACATCCTAACACAACGAAGTCCGTTTAAGACACGCCCAAAATTCACCTTTGAAGGACGGCCTCAAGTTTCCCGGTAACAGTATACCCTTGGATAACCCCGTGAGTTATCGCTTTGAGACACCGCGGGCAAATGCCTAAGGTGGCTTGGCGTGTGATGATGATAGGAACGGACTAATAAAGCACACCGGGCTCGCTGTCTGCCTCCGCATTGGCTACATTCTCATGTGTTGCTGCTGGCGCTGTATGAATAATTGAAGCGCCGGTGTCTTAACTCTGCCGTTCTCGTACGCGGAGCCGGAGTGTCGGCGCAAGAACAACCGCTTGTCCCGCAGAGGGAGAGGGGGGGGGAGCGCCACATCTTCCAAGAGACAGTCGATGGTTGCATGGCCTCCACCCTCATTCTGTCAGATCTTCTTTGCTCTGAAATAAAAACATGAATTCACTTTTCTCTCTGTCTCTCAAACGCCCATGTCTCCGGCAGCCTCTTGTTCTCAAGTTATAAAAATAAAGATAGTCCTTAAATAGCCATTTACCTGTGTTAGAACTCGGTTATAACGTGCTTTGAACTTGAACATTAAAATATAATTCTTTAGATCCACGTTGTTTTAATTAATTAATTTATTTAAGTATCGGTTTTCTAACTAAGTTCATTGTCGAATTTAAAAAGCATTCTGTAAATCGTTTTTGCCTATTTGATTTATTTATTTTAAATATCATGTTTAATGTAGGTCAGATCACTTCCATAATCAGAAAATAAATTATTCCATCTGAATTATAGTTTATAAAGTTTATAGAATTATATATTATAGAATTTTCTTTTAACTGTCTAGTAAAACGTTATTAAAAATGGCTACACTTACAAAGTTCTTATGAGGACTGGAATGTCCAACGCGAATAAATAAATAAATAAATAATTAAAAATAACGATACGTTTCCAGCTGATTATTATGAGGGTGACTATTTAATTGCTTCCAAGTTATTTCATATTACATCTCTTTAGATTATTTGAGTGGGGAACGGGTGATGAAAACTCAGATATAGCCTAAGTTGAGGCAACAGTGCACATTACCTGTCATAGGATGTTCCTTATGGCACGTGAGTTACTGGCATATAGGCCTCTACCTTTCAATAGATCATCAATAATTTAGTCGCCACCACTGGCCACATGCCCCTGCTCTGTGCTCGACTTAGATTGGTTTACACAATTGTTGTGGGGTTATGATATAAAAAAAAGTTGTTCTTAATTATTAATGACCAACGAATTTAACCTTCCTTCATAATCCCATTAGTTTAACAGCTTCGATTTAGACTGATGGTCCTTGCCAATTAGGAAAGATGATAATTTAGGCTTAAAAAAGCCGTGCAATTAATAGGCATATAATTAGTTGATACTGATTACGTATTTTAATCGATTAAGTTGGCATCTCTTTCGTGCGTAAATAAAACTAAACTACACTAGTTTTAAGCTTCAGAACGGCTTCAGAACTTTGTTTAAAAACGTAACATTTTAATACATACTAAAGCGAATTTGTGCAACCATATAACCAGTTATTGCACCAAAATAAAATAAAATACAATAATAAATAAAAAAATAGAACGCAACAGATTCTACAATAAACTCAGTTACATATAAGCTACATTGTTTAAACGCTCGTAATATTATTAGAGGAAAGGGAAAGTTGGAAGAAAATAATTAAAACGTTTAAGCATTTAAGGAAAACAGCAAACTATTTTAGATGTTCTTTAATATTACAAAATTCGGCTCTAAAAAGTAAAACTAACTAGAATCTACGGCGTGTTTGATTAACGGGAAACATGTTAGCTTTATATCACGTTTAACCTTTTTACCTTTTTATCCAACTTCCTTAAAATAATCTTATACGACATCGTCAGAACTGCACATTTACTTCTTGAAACCTGACAGTGAAGTGAGGCACAAAACGACTCGGATGATCATCGTCTTACCTGAACAGCGTCTCTTCCTCCTTCCCTTGAGCCTGAACGAAGCGTTTCCTGACTAACAACTCTCCCTTCAGCTCTCTGCCTGTTTTATACCAATATACAATTAATATTGCATCGTCATTACTTAATAATTTCAAATCCCTCTGCACAAAGCCGTGACAGACATTTATTATTCAGCGGTGTCTGCTTAAACAAGTTGGCAACCCGAATTAGAAAAGAGGGGAAAAACGCTCAAAGTTAGCTTGAATTTTTCTTTTTGTTCTCTCCATAATTTTTCTTTAAATTATGTGGTGATTAGTCTATATTATTTCATTAATGTTTAATCACACTTGAGCTCAAGAAGCTTATTATTAAAACAACAGCAGTTTAAAAAATTAATGATATTACAATGATTTTTATGCGAGTTGCTTTCTGGATATAATTTATGTAAGAGGAAATCGGTGCAATCCATGTGCATTTCTGATTTTTTTTTTTTTAACTCCTATATATTTGGAAATGGAAATCAGACACGTTGTTCTGTTTTTTTTTTTTTTATGTGTGTAATTAAAATAATAAAATGAATAAATCAAACTCCCACAAAGGCTTTGAAAAAAATCAACAATTTATTAAATAACATTCAAAGTCACACATTTTGTAAAGTGAAGTTTAAACGTGAGAGTGATTGCAGTGGCTACATTAATGCAAATAAAATAGCAGCATTCTTCATTACATCATCAGTTTTTGCATATTAGTATCACTTCAAACTGATGATCATTCACGAAAAAAAATTCGTGACAGTTTGTGAAAATATGTGATTTCCACCATGATTGCATTCACATCTGACGAGACATTCAAACGATTATTACAAACTCTAGTACACGTATTTCAAATGACATTTCATGTGAGAAGTAACATAAGGTAGACATTGTGCGCAAATTGTATATAATATAAATTTTTAAATACCAAAACACACGTACACACTTCAAAATATAATTTCACGTGTGATAATACTGAAACAAAGTAGCAGTTATCTCCTGGAAATGTATTCAAAGTTTTATCATTTTAAATGAAATCTTTTTAAAGGTTTGAATAGTATTGCTTCGTTATGTAGTGCTAAATTAATATCTGTTTTATTAAAGAGTAGGCTAAATAATAATTTACATTACGATGTCCATGTTATACCGTGCATGTTGCTGTAATTATTTTATAACCATGACAAAGTGTAATCACAATCACCTAAAATAATTACACATTAAGTGCTACACGTGTTACTTGCTCGTACAAATACAAAGTAACATGAACACTGTAATGTAAGTGTGACCAAATATGAATCAACATCATTTCAAGTTTAAGATTGTAAGTTACAGTGTGCGAATTATTCGGCCTTTGGTGGGTTGAGAAAATTCTGTCAGTAATTTTCAGAACGTAATTCTTTTTTTTTCTTTTTGCGCCATTACAACAGTTATCTGACAGTCATATAGAAATGTTTCGTTATTTTGTTTTTTAATATTAATGCGTACTGAAAGTGCTCAAGCAACTAGTGTTGCTATGGTTACCTCAGACACACACGGCCACAAACTTGTAACTTTTGTCGTTCGAAAACACTGCTAAAATGTGCAAATCCATCTATTTTTAAGACCATTTGACTTCTTTATGAGGAAGGCCAAGCCTTTATTAGAGGTCCAGACCCCTTGGAATAATTCGCACACTGGTTCCATCAATTGGAGGCGATATGAAATGTACTTGGAGTCTTTAATAGGCTTCTAATGATTAAAAGAAAAGATTTAGATCCCTGTGGTGTTCCTAAAATGTCTACTTTGCTCTAACAGCACTAGTGCACCGCTGAATATTTCATCCTTTTCTGTTTTTGCCGTTGATTACAGAACCAAACCCGAACCACGTTCTTCTTTAGATCCAACTTCTCGGCAATAGCCGCGATTTTCTCCGACGACGGTCGCGGCTGGATGGCGAAATACGCCTCGAGCGATCGCTTCTCCGGAGCCGCGATGGACGTGCGCTTTCGTTTCCTCTCGTTCCCGTTAAAAAGCTCTGGTTTCCCGTTTTTCTCCCGGTAAGCCGCTTCAGCCTCCTCCAGCCAGGCTTGGAGGACGGGTTTGAGAGCGATCATGTTGTTGTGAGACAAGGTTAGGGACTCGAACCTGCAGATGGTGCTTTGGCTCAGCGAGCCGACCCCCGGGATCTTCAGGTTGGCCAGGGCAGAGCCCACATCTGCCTGGGTCACTCCGAGCTTTATCCTCCGCTGCTTGAACCTCTCCGCGAACGCCTCCAGCTCTCTGGGATCGGACTCCACGTCGTTGACGCACGCCATCCCGTTGTGGACCGACAGGGTGTGCGGGTGGCCCATGGCCATGGCTTGGTGTAAGTGACCCATCTGCAGGTGGTGCTGGTGGGCTTGGGTGGTCATCACCGACGGGTCCGGCGGCGCACCCATGCCGCTGACCGATAAACTTGAGGAAATGTGGTCGAGCAGATCCCCCTCCAGGGTCTGGTGGCTGAGGTGGTGGTGGTGGTGTGAGGGCAGGTTGGACGAAGGGTGGGATATGGGCACTGTGGACGAAGAGGAGGTGCAGGGCACGCTGCTCATGGTATGGTAGGTGACGTCCGTCTTGAACGGGTGACTCTTGCCGTGAGACACGATGTCAGCCGCCGCCAGAGCTTCAGCGCGGGCCAGCAGACTCTCATCAAAGCCGCTGAATATATTGCCCTGGAGCTGCAAGCAAGAACGCGCATATGGAAGTCAGTGGGGAATTGTGTCAACTCCGGATTAAAGAACATTCCCAAGCACCCTCCTCAAAGCACAGGTCATAAAAATTAATATGAAAGCAGCAGCTTTGCTTGGATAGGCATGTGGGGGAGAGAGAGAGATAGCGTAAGCTCAGAGGAAAGAAAGGAGAGGCTGGGGAGGGAGGGATGGGATGCTGGAGCAACTCAAAACACCTCAAAGTGACAGAACGAAGACAATACGAGGAGTTTAGCGAGAGACGTACCTGCGGGGCAGGTAGGCACACCCGCCGCATGCCCTCGGAGCTCGGGTGCAGCGCAGGGTGCATGGAGAAGTGCTGCTTGCCGTTCATGGCCATCATCTTCGTTGCGCACCTTGCAGGTGAGTGGACCTGACATGGAGGCGAAGCGGCGCTCTGGCTCGACGCTCCTCGTGTGTGCTGTTTCCATTGGCAGCGCCTCCCGGGCTCTCCCCCCCCCACCGCCCTCCCGCCTCCACCTGCTCCTGTATTCAACTTACAAGTGGTCTGACGTGCAAGCCTTCTGTACCAAATGTAAAAAAAAAATGTTAGCCAATAATTCAATGTTTTACTCTTCATCAGTGAAGTGATTATTTTAAATGTAACACTTTCGATTAGAGAACACTATTTACTATTAATTATACTGTAAAAAACCAAACCAAAACAAAACAAAAAAACCTAAAACACAAGGCAAGTTAAAATTCCTTCATATCCAGTACATTTTGCTCTATTTTCACTTTTTTTTTGTTTACAATGTAGTTACTTAATAGCATGCATATTACTAGCATACTGTTTATTAGTACTTAAAGCAGATAATCATGCCTTATTCTGCATGACCGTATTTTAGATTCCTTAAACCTACCCAATAATTAAAGGTAACTACCTTACTCACTCAATTAGTAGTAACTATAGGAGTTTATTGAGGAAAAACTTATAATTAATGCTGAACATGTGTTCCCTAATCTAAAGTGTTACCTTTAAATAAAATATGACACTTAATAATAGATAATAATATAATAAATAATAATAATTGTTATTATTTTAAAACCAAATAATGTTTTATCATTTTAATTTCATATAAATGCTGTAAACATTAATGAAATTTAGAATATAATGAATAGTAATGTATATTAATTTTCATTAAAAAAAACAAACATTTTTTTTATAATAATCAATAATAATGTTAAATGTGTTATTAATAACAATTGCTAAAATGAAAAATCAGGTCTGTTCTTAATTGTAGTTCTATAAATTCTGTTCTAACAATTATATATTGCATGAAGGAGTTATTAAGAGTTTTACATAAATAATATATATATATATATATATATATATATATATTATTTTTTTATTTTGTATAGTCAATATCTCCATAACTATATAATGTCAGTTGGCATTAAAGTTGCATTAAATGTAATGTGCAACCAAAGAATGGTTTTGTCTATTTTAAAAATAATTTTAAAGTCCAAGCATTTATACCTCATTATTGATTTATTGTAACATCATTATAAATATGCTGTGTAAAATGTTTAGTGTATTCATAAAAGAAAACACAGAATATAATTCTATAACATTTCTAATGTTTATTTTTTCTTTTTCTTCTTCTTTAAAAGATGTATATGTTTGAAGGAAATCTCCATAGCAATTACTGACACCCATATAGCCTCACAGTGAATGGTACGAACTTTCACCTTGGCTGACCCCCAATCTTCGCTGACAGAGTTGCTCTCACCTGCCCCAGCTACCAGCTTGAGCATTAAACGAAGCCCTCAAAAACACTCAAAAACTTCTATTAAATTCATAAAGTTGTTGTCCTTTGGGACCTAAGACAAATGAATGATTTGTAATTCTATATTAGAAGAAATCATACACAAGCTTTGAACTAGCAAAATTAAGTCATAATACAATATACATAATATAAATCAATTTTAGACTGATTGAACATGTTACATGAACATCACTGAACTCAAGTGTGGTAAATGAATGAATGGCATTGCTGTTGGCCACTGGAAGTAAACACCTGTTCTCCCTCCATGGCTGGTTGACGTGGTGACCATGCTGGTGGCTGCAGAAAGAGAAGCCAGGCAGTGCAGTGACACAGATGCACCATCCGATCCCATCCACCTCTCCTGTTCCCCCAGACGCTCAATTATTTATCCGCTATGTGGCGGGCATCCATTACCTCTCTGGCATTTTCTCATTCATTACGCAGATTAACAGTGTGTACTTTTTTTTAAGTCTTGGCAAAATTGTAAACAGCCTTGTTGTGCCAACTGTGTCATGATATTCCCTAATCTTGCTTATGATCCCTTTTATGATAAAGTCATGCCCCTATCCTTCTCTGGATAAAGTTTCAACTCATGAATATTTTACAGGCATAACCTAAAAATGCCCCATTCATAGCTCATCGGTTCATCTTGATTTACACGAACACTTACTTTTCCGTACTGTGAGTGTAATCTTGAGTTGAGCTTCAAATAAATGGTATTTTTTGTTTATTAATCAGAGTAAGCTTCTTTGGGACCGAATTTAAAAACAAAACATTTTTAATTACATTTTAACTGTTTTTAAAAAAGTTACTTTTCCTTTTTAAAATATGGTGTAACAATGTAACACATAAACAAGCGTGATAAGAATAGATCAATGACATGATGCATTTATTGGGACAACAAACTTTTTGCTTCATAAAAGCTGGAGCTACTTTTCCGTGGGTACGGAGGAAATTGACTGTTCAAATGATGAATGTGTTACATTTTCTAACCTTACAGCTCTTAAATTTCATTATTATAGGTTTGTTTGTGGACTTGGGCAAAGACATGGTTTGGAAGTTTCCTTTGCACTCTTTCACTGATAACATTATTATTATTTCAGTAAAAATGGTTACATGTATGTTACATATTTATAAGAGTGTGTTACGGCTGTTAACATTAAGAAACTATCATTTTAAAAAGAATAGAAACATTTTCCCAACAAAAAAAATATTCCAAAGGAAGTCACAGCATAATCATGTTTTTTGAACAAACTGGTTGAGTAAATGATTCAATGAATATAGACAGTAATTATGTTGTGAGCATGTTCTCTGTAGTAGCCGTGTATAGTATAAATATAATCCAGACATTCTACATTCTTCATGTTGTCAATGTCATGTGACCTAAAAGAGTCAGTTGCATCTCTTCACTGTCATTCATGAAACCTCTCCTGTGGCATCATGGGATAATAAAGTATCCATCAGCTCTTCAAAATCACAATATAGAAGGGAAGTATGCAATTTCATACACAGCCAATCTCGTTTAATTGTTGAATCAGCATTTGGAAATGAATCACAAAAAAAATCACTTGCTGCCATCTACCGGCATGTAACCTGCGGTAAGCATCACTGAAAAATCTTCACCAGGTGTGTGAGCTGGCAACAATGCACATGCACAAGAGAGTTTTAGTGGAGGATGAGGGAATGGAAGGAAGCCCCACCCACACTCCTGCCGCTGAGGGTGAGCTGCAAATGGACTATAACTTCAGATGTTTTTGAAGAAGATAATTTCCTGTATGTTCCATCTGGTTCTGAATCTCCTGCATTTCCTGAGTTCTCACCCAGCCTCCCTCTACCACCTCCTCTCCAAAAGCCAGCAAGGTCCTCAGCCCAGTCTCCACTGATTCCTGCCAGCCCCTCAGTTCACCTTCAGTTAATTCCATCCAGACGCCTTGTCTTGCCTTGGGTCTTACAGTCTCCAGCTCCTGTCCCTGCCTCCAGTCCCCGAGTCCTGGACTCCATCTTGGTCCTTCAATCCATTTGGTCCTTCAACTCTCACTCATCTCCACCATGGCCGTGATCTCACTGGCTCCACCAGGCTCCCTCGCCCCTTTGGCTCAGACTTGGTCTGTCATCAACCCTCCTCCGCTACGGATTCCACTCTTCCGGCTACGTCTCATCCCTCCATCCCTCTGGCTCCCCCTTCCCTTCAGCTTCATCTTGGTCCTTAGTCACTCTGGCTCTGCTGCTATCTCCTGGGTTCCCAGCTCTGTCTCAGTTGTATGAGCCATCGACTCTGCTTTGGCCCTCCGGACCCACAGTGTCACCCTGGCTGTTTGATTCCCTGGTCTCCGCCAGGGCTCCTCCTCTATTGGCTCTGTCTCCGTTAGTCAGCCCCCTGATGTCATTAGCCTTACACTGGTCTCATCAGAGGAAGTAGCTTGAGTTCTAAACCTTCTGTGAATTACTGTGTGGATCTTTATTAAACTCTTTATTTTGGAATTGCCATTGTCTTTATTGTGTATTCCTGCACTTTCTGACAGAAGACCAGATTACAAATTGGAATGTGTTTGCTGCTTTGGCTCAAATAAGCCACAATTTACTGGTCTATATATGGTGAATTTTTGCCACGACAACTAGACCCAAAATCTTTGTTCTGGATTGGGGTGAACTATCACCATCCGTTGACCACCACAGGGCTTGGTTAGAGGGAGGGCATCATCAGGTGTCTGAAAAGAATATCTGTCCCCGGTACAGAACACAACCAGACCCAGAGCCCATCCAACCATCACCCCGCTGCATGGAGCAATTGCCCGAGCCCACCACCGATGAAGAATCAGAGCTGGCCGCAACAGCATAAGACGATGTGAGCCTAGCAACATGTCTGACCAGGTACGTGAGCCGGCAACATTGCACATGCCTAAAGGACTTTTAGTGCAGGATGGGGGAATGGAAGGAAGCCCTACCCACAGTCCCACCGCTGAGGGTGAGCTACAAATAGACTGTTTAATTTCAGATGTTTTTGAAGAAGATAATTTATTTTATGTTCCGTCCAATCTTGAGTCACCTGCATCTCCTTAGTTCCCACCCAGCATCCCTATCCCACCTCCTCTCCAAAAGACATCTAGTTCTCCTCTGGTTCCTGCCAGCTCCTCAGCTCACGCTCAATCAGCACCACCCTTGTCTTGTCTCACCTCGGGTCTTCCAGTCGCCAGCTCTGGCTTGGCGTGAGGATCTCCTGGTCTTCACCCCCATTCTGCCCCCATTCTGCGAGTCCTGGACTCCACTTTGGTCCTCCAACCCATCAGCTCGCCTTGGCTCCTTGCTCCCCTGTCTCCACCATTGCTCATCATCCCACTGGCTCCATCGGGCTCCCTCAACCCTCCGGCTCCACCTTGGTCAGTCGTCGACCCTCCTCCTCTACGGGATTCCACTCCTCTGGCTTCAGCTCGTCTCTCTATCCCTCTGCCTCCGTCTTCCTTCTTGGTCTACAATCACTCTGGCTCTGGCCTAATCTTACGGGTCCCTATCTCTGCCTTAGTCACATGATCCATCAACTCCGCTTGGACCTCTGGACCCACGGTGTCACCCTGGCTCAAATGAGCCATAATTTACTGGACTATTTATGGTGAACTGGCCCCATCGGGCTCCCTCACCCTCCAGCTCAGTGTTGGTCAGTCATTAACCCTCCTCCACTACAGGATTCTACTCCTCCGTCTTCTCCTCGTCCCTCCATCCCTCTGGCTTCGTCTGGCTCCCCCTTTTCTCTGGCTCCACCTTTGTCCTTAGTCGCTCTGGGTCCTCCACTGTCTTATGGGTCTCCACCTCTGCCTCAGCCACATGAGCCATCAACTTCTTTGCCCTATGGAATCACGGTGCCACGGTGTCACCCTGGCTTTTTTGGGTCTCCGTCTTAGCTCGGGGCTTCTCCTCCATCAGCTGTGTCTCAGTATTTTAGCCCCTGGTGTCATCAGCCTCACATCTGCCATGGCTCCTCTCTTGATCAACTCCGCTGTGGGCTATTATCCCTGGCATTCACCACTATTGCCATGAGGTTTCGTCGTCATCCACCTGTTGCCAGTGCTCCACCACTTACGAACACCATCCCTACACCTGGTCCTGTTGCTCCAAAACCCTCTAACATCTGTTTATTTGTTTTTTAATGGCGTGAGGACATGTACTTGGAAGAAGGGTGTTATGGCATAAATAATTTTAGTTAGTTTCTGTTTACATGGACTTTTAGTTTGTTTTTGTTAGTTTTGTGGTTTTCTATGTTCTTTTCCCACTTCTTTTTGTGTTGTCATGGTTACAAATGTCATGAGTTTGTTTTGTTCAGCTGTGTTTCATTAATTACCTCATTTGTCCATATATTGAAATTCGACCTTTTCCTGTGTTTGGTTGTCCAGTCTCATCAGTGTTTTGGAATTACCATTGCCTTCATCATTTATTCCTGCATTTTGCTGACAATAGGTATGTGTGCAGGCATATAGTGTTTCTTTACAAAGTAACATCACCAACCTGGCATGCCTAATACAGTTTTCTTGTTGTTTTTGTGGAATTTGTATGAACAGACAAAGTTGTCTATATGACACTGTTGTCTATACCCTCAGACATCAACAGTTTTGTTATTATTGGTGAACGATGCTGGGTAGATTACTTACAAATTGTAGCCCATTGCTGATTCCAAATTACATGACAAAAACAGGTAATATAATCAGACTACTTTTTGATTCCCTTGTTAGGAATAACCTATAGGATAACCTTGTACCAAATTGATCATGACCATGTGAATAATATGTAATCATGTAATCATAATCTAATTACAAGTACTTCATTTTTGGAATTTGATTATCTAATCCAGATTACGTGTAATCAGTTACTACCAGCACTGCTGGTGAATAGGTACAGTGTAAACTTTTAATAAAACTAAAATAATAATAAGAACATGCTGTTTCTTTACTTTTTATTTGATGGTTAAATGCAAATACTTATTTCTTCATGCTTATTTAATAATCTTAATATGTTTAGTTAGGTTATTATATTATACCTTACAGTGCAAATTAATGTAAAAATAGGTAATTGTTTTTAAAAACAGAAACAAATCCTTCTGTATCAAAAGGAACAACCAAGTCATGATGGCGTGTAACGCAGACAAATTAAACAAACAAACACATTATCAGACATGTTAAATGGTGACCATGTGTCACTGGGCCTTGAGAGCCAAACCACCTGACTGATGCTTCTGTAGCATCAGGTCTCACATTGCATGCATGGAAAGATCAACCTCACCATGACTTCACAAGTCTCTCACACTGATAGCCGTGCATCTGCCCACATCATCTCAAAATCTCCCATTGTCATCTAAAAACAGATTCATTATTTAAGGGTTGCGATGATATTTGTGGGCTTGTCATCAGCCGGCAACAACATGGCACTGATTTCAGGTGACATGTTTTATTGATTTGGTTTTGGTGAGATGTGACAGGAGTTTGCTCTTCTGCAGGCATTATAGCTCTGATCCGCAGAACGACCTCGGTGTTGTCGTCGGTGTGTTTGCCCCATCCATTTCCATTCGCATCCAGGCTCCAAGCACGCTCTGAGTGCTTGTCGCTCCAGCAGCAAGGGATGAGAGAATGACGAGCGGGTAAAGCTGGTGGTTGACGTGCCGTCCCATGGGGCAATCAACACTGCTTGCATTAAATCAAATAGACTCTGAGTGTTTTTCACTTGGCTTCCCAAAGTAAGGGATGGCTGTGCATTATTCATAAGCATTTGAATATGTCAAAGCCACTGAAGCCAAATTAACTTTACACTGTGTTGAAAGTTTGGGTACGATGGGTGGGATATGTTGCACAAATATAAGGCCATAAAACACAAGAATATGAGCAGCAGCAAGATGGCAGCTAAAAAAGAGAAAAAAAAAATCTCTTAAATATTTAGAATGCTGAACAATATGACAAATCAGAATTTTACTGGTTTTGCAGTGTAGAATGTGACCAACACATTTAGGGGTTAGGGTTTTCGTTATGGTTTGTTTAACATGAAGCAAAAGTTCCTGGAACAGTTTTTTTTTTTTTTTCCCCAGTAAAGTTATTTAACAACAACAAATTTAAATGTAAAGCTCCCATAAACTATATAAAGGGGACCACACCAAATTTTGTAATGCACTGACATTATTGTTGGTAACAGACGGCCTGATTATTTTAGAAAGTGATGATTTACTGGGATTTTCACACACAACCGTCTCTAGGATTTATATGATTGGTCCAATACAGAGAAGATCCAGGCAGTTCTGTGGGTAAAAAAGAAGTCAGAGGAGAATGGCCAGACTGGTTTGAGCTTATAGAAATGCAATATTGACTCGTTACAACAAAAACATGCAGAAGAACATCTTGGACACACAAAAAATCGAATCTTGAAGCAGATGGACTACAGGCGGAGAAGACCACACCAGTGCTACTCTTGTCAGCTAAGAACAGGAAACTGATGCTATAATTTGCACAGACTCACCATAATTGGAAATAGAAGATTGTTAAAAGGTTGTTTGGTCAGATGAGTCTTGATTTCTGCTGAGATATTTGGATGGTCAGAATTTGGTATAATCACCATGAAAGCATGGATCCCTCCTTGTATCAAAGGTTCAGGCTACTGGTGGTGTAGGGGATATTTGCTTGGCACACTTTGGGCCCCTTGTACCAACAGAGAATCAGTTAAATGCCACAACCTACCTCAGCATTGTTGTTGACCATGTCTCTCCCTTTATGACCACAGTGTACCCATCTTGTGATGGCTACTTCCAGCAGGATAATGTGCCATGTCACAAAGCTCAAATCCTCTCAAACTGGTTTTTGATAGTGAGTTCACTAAATTAAAATGGCCTCCACAGTTACCAGATTTCAGTCCAATAGAGAACTTTTAGGATGTGGTGCAATGGGAGATTTGCATCATGGATGTGCAGCCGACAAATCTGCAGCAGCTGAATGACGATCTCATGTCAATATTGACCAAAATCTCTGAAAAAATGTTTTCAGCACGCTGTTAAATGTCACAAAATTTAAAGCAGTTCTGAAGGCAAAAGGGGGTCCAACTTGGCACTAGCAAGGTGTATTTAATTAAGTGTCCAGTGAGTGTAAAATGAAGGCAGATTTTAGAAGAAGGACAACAACCCTGTAGCTCCTCTGTGTGAGAAGAAATGTGACCTCCAGCAGGCTACTGGTGTATCAACTGCTGTGTCAAAAACAGGCACCCTGAGGGTGGCATGGGGCCCAATGTCCGTTAATGGTACCTGTGCTTACAGACCAGTACAATGCACCTCGACTGGCATTTACCAGAGAACACCAGAAATGGCCCGTCTGCCATTGGTGCCCCGTTCTCTTCACGGATGAGAGCAGGTTCACTCTGAGCACATGTGATAGACCTGAAAGAGTCTGGATATGCGGTGGGGTATGTTATACTACCTACAACATCATCCAGTATGACTGTTTTGGCAGTGCATCAATGGGTTATACCTTCACATGCCAGTGGTACTCTCACTACCATTAGATACCAGGATGAAATCCTCAGAGTCATTGTCCATTGAACTTATTCTGGTGCAGTGGGCCCTGGGTTCCTCCTAGAGCATGACAATGCCTACCCTCATGTGGCCAGAGTATGTAGGCAGTTTCTGGAAGATGAAGGCATTAATGTCATTGACTGATCCTTATGTTCTTCAGAATTTAATCCAACTGAGAACCTCTCGGAAGTTATGTATCAAAGGATCTGAAGCCACCAACAGACTGTCCAGGAGGTCACTGATGCCCTGATCTAGTTCTGGCAGGAGATCTTCCATGACATCATCCACCACCTCATCAGGAGCATGCCTAGACATTGTCAGGAATGCATATAGGCACATCGGGGCTATACAAATTACACAATGTATACAGGTAAAGATTTTCAACTATTTCATTCAGCAATATCCAATACATCCTATACATCACTGTTATACTGAAAATTAAGCTCCTGAGAGGAGAAGTCTCAACACACTGCTGACCTGAGAACCATTCCATTCTTTCAAGTCCTCTTTATCCTCTAGTGTTTCCACTGCCAAGACTACTACCAAAACAAAATCAGCAACACATCAGATACCCGGACACTAATTAGAACAGGAGTTACCAAACTTGATCCTGGAGGGCCGTCATCCTGCACAGTTTAGCTCCAACTTGCCTCAACACACCTGCCTGGAAGTTTCTAGTATACCTAGTAAGACCTTGATTAGCTGGTTCATGTGTGTTTAATTAGGGTTGGATCTAAACTCTGCAGGACACTGGCTGACTGGCTGACTGTCTGGTGACCCCTGATTTAGAACATTCTCCTCTCTGCTCTGCCCTGTCCTTCCTCTACCTCCTCCCACTTACAACATTCTATTATTCTCTTCCTTCTCTCCTCTTTACAAAGAAAGAGGTCTCCAAACTTCTCTTTGCCAACCATACTACAACCTGTCCTTTAGACCCTATACCCTCCCACCTACTTTAGGAGATCTCACCAGTATTGCTACCCACATCATCAACATCCCTCAACATCCTGGAAAATTTCCCACCACCCCACTCCTCAGAAAGCCAAGACTTACCCTACAACAGCTGAAAATCACAGACAAGTCTCTCTTCTGCCTTTTCTGTCAAAAATGCTTAAAGAAAAAGTCCACTACCAGAACAAAAATGTACACATAATTTACTCACCCCCTTGTCATCCAAGATGTTCATGTCTTTCTTTCTTCAATCGATAAGAAATTATGTTTCTTGAGGAAAACATTCTAGAATTTTTCTCCATATAGCGGATTTCAATGGTGCCCCCAAGTTTGAACTTCCAAAATGCAGTTTACAATTTCTTATCGACTGAAGAAAGAAAGACATGAACATCTTGGATAGAGTTGGGGTACTCGGACTCGTACTCGGACTCGAGTCCGGTCTCGAGTACAATTTTTAGGCGACTCGGACTTGTCACGGACTCGGATGAATTTTTACTCGGACTTGACTCGGACTCAAGCCTTTCGGACTCGGAAAATATCCCGAGTCCGTCCGAGTCCAGAGACAGTTAACGGAAATTATTATCACATTATCACGAAAGTCTTGTCCAGTAGCTACTTGAAAGCCGACGGGTTTATGTGCGCACTAGAGATGCGCGGATGAGCTCAAACGTCACCCGAATCCGCAGCTTCAAATAAATTATCCGCCCGCCACCCACCCGCACCTCTATTTTTCTCTGATTTAGATAACCGCACCCGACCCGCACCCGATCGTCGTTTACGATTATTCTAATTCTTAGTTTTGCATGATGATATGATGAATGGATGGTTCATTTTTAACAGCAGATTGATTCAGCTGATCTGCACATCGCTGCACACTTATATAAGCTTAATCGTTCGTGCTTTTAAGACAAAGCCACGCTAAAACAAATAACGTTAACTGACATCTGGACGTGACTCTCCGCAATCTCTGATGAAATCGGTTGAGTGTTTGAACGTCTACTGGATCCTTGAACAAAAGATCACAGGGGTTCACCCAGTTTAAGAAATTTCAGATCATAAAAATCTAATTCTTTTCATTTTTAATGTATTGTTTTCGTTATAATGCACTGATTCAAATTAGTAATCAATAATAATTGTTAATTTAACAATTATTAAAATAACTCGGCAAATCTGGTGCTGGTGCTGGTGCTGGTGCCGGCGCGGGCGCATCAGGCGCAATCATCAAACATATTTCAAAGGAAGCCGGCGCCACATTCCCTACCGTCTTTACTATGTGTCTTGAGCGAATATTTGCATTAGAAATGGTGGCCTGTCATGATTTTGGCTAATGCAGGACACTACTGAATGATGCGCATTAGAGGGGATTTAGAAGAGGGTGTACGCAAAGTCGACGGATTACAAAATGGGTGTACTGCACTACACCACTAAATATTACCCTACTCAATAGCATTAACACAGGCGTAACTCCCTTCAAACTTGATCTGGAATGTCTTGTGTCACAACTTCTCGGACAGGTGAATACACAGACACACACACACAATAATGAAATCTTTTGCCTGAAAAAAGTATTTAGAACAGTTTCATATTTTAGAAAATGTAGTTAATATTTGCCTCATTATTGATTCATCTCATCCACCCGCGACCCACCCGCAAATAATCAGAATGCATTTTTTTTATTACCCGACCCACCCGACCCGCGGATATAAACCGCCATCCGCGCATCACTAGTGCGCGCACACTCAAAGCGCGATCACAGAACGCGCCTCTCAGTCAGTGTGTAAATACAGAGTTCTCTTTCGCTTTAAATAAGCTCTGTTATTGCTACACACATGCTCGTACGGAGACTATTCACTATTATAAATGAAGTCGGTTTTGTCTTAAGTAAACCTGAACAGTTCTGAGAAATACTGATGTGCCAAAATATTTGATCTGTGCGTCACATCTTAAAGCGACAGCAGCGTGAACCTGCAGCAGCCATGTCAAACAATGATCAAACAACAAAAGAAAAAGAGAAAATCACTCACTGTTCCTGACTGAATCACTTAATAACTGTAATAAGAATCATCTTTAATGTATACAGTGAAGATTTTTCAGTGTTTTATTTTTAACATTTATTACTTCATGAAATGTCTGTAGTCTATTTCTGTAATAGCCTTTATATAGACCTACATAAAAAAAAAACAAAAAAAAAAAACTTACAAAAAGCCCCTACAATTCTATTTTTAAAAAAGATTCTATTTTAAAAAATATTATTTCATTTGTATTTTTGATTAATATATGTCTTAATACTTTTGCTTGTAAGTAATACTTGGAGTGTTTACTTGCCTTGAGCTCCAGAATGTTTTACTTACATTAGTTGATTAGTTTTTTCTGTATTGAAATTATTATTGCTTAAACATGGTGGCAGTTTCTAGCTTGAAAGAAAAATAATTTTTCTAACATCTTTGCAACAACAGTTTTTATGAGTCCAAAACCATCTTGGGTGTGCATGATTTTCTAATAATTAAATGGCCCATCATCAATTATTCCTTATATAATGTAATTTATTGTAATTAATGTAACTATAAATTAGGGCTGTCAACAATTAATCGCGATTAATTGCATACAAAATAAAAGTTTAAGATATATATGTGTGTACTGTGTGTTATTATCATATATATATATATATATATATATATAATACACACAAATTAATTTGTATATATATGAGAAATATGTTATTAATATACAAAATGATTTTATTTATATATAATATAAATTATATAAAAATTATAATAAATACATATGCTTGTAAATATTTCTTAAATATATACATAAATGTGTTTGTATTTATATATACATAATAATTATACACAGTACACACACATATATTAGGCAAACTTAAACTTTTATTTTGTATGTGATTAATCGCGATTAATCGTTGACAGCCCTACTATAAATGCATTCAAAAATAAAAGAGGTGTGAGTTTGCTGTGACTTATGGAAAGTATAGGTAGGGCTTTATACACAGTGTGTGCCATCCCTCACAACCTAATTTTCATTCAAGAAAAAAAAAAAGTCATATACAAATCAAAACACACACAGCCACAATCAGAAATAAAAGAGGTGCATTTTCTGCTCTTAAGGTCCCATTCACCAAGATACCTACTCCTATACCCCACCCTGGAATTTATACATTTACTACATTGATGAATAAAGTCAAGTCCCGCTCTATAATTTTTCACATTCTAAAACCTGTTTCACTCTAAAATATGTCACATTACATAGATCACCCATAACTTCTGTCACATGACTTTAAGTTTGCTAAGCAGAGCATGGACACTTATGAGATGTTGTGAAATCAAAAATCAAAATGGCTAGATCCACTAGAGGTTTGCTTTTCTTACATTTCAACTGACATTGCATTTTTCTAGTTGTAAAGGTTAAAATCAGGGGTGCCCAAACTCAGTCCTGGTCCTTGGTTTAGCTCCAACTTGCCTCAACACACCTGACAGGGGGTTTCTAGTATAAGCTTGATTAGCTGGTTCAGGTGTGTTTAATTGGGGCTGGAGCTAAAATCTGTAGGACACCTCCCTCCAGGACCGAGTTTGGGCACCCCTGGATTACAATGTTAAGATAATGACAAACAGTAGTGTTTCCTCGGACTCGGACGGACTCGACTCGGACTCGGCCCTTCGGGACTCGGGCTTGAGTCCGACTCGGCCCATTTTGGACTCGGACTCGTCTCGGACTCGATTGGTAAAAGACTCGGACTCGGCTTAGGTGGACTCGAACCCAACACTAATCTTGGATGACAAGGGGGTGAGTAAATTATCTGTAAATTTTTTATCTGGAAGTGGACTTCTCCTTTAAAAGATTTGTGTTCAATCAGCTCTCGGCCATTCTTTTACAGAACAACCTACTTGACAACAATCAGTCTGGCTTCAAAAGCAGGCACACCTTGGAGACTGCCCTTCTGACCGTTGCTGAAAGTCATGGGCTGGCAAGAGCAAAATCCAAATCATCTGTTCTTATTCTGCCTGACCTTTTTGTAGCCTTTGACACTGTTAACTATCAGATCATACCTTACTGGCAGATCTTTTAAAGTCTCATTGAGAGGAAGTCACAGCAGCTAATCACTGGGGTGCCTCAAGGTTCAGTACTTGCTCCTCCTGTTCTCTATTGGCTACTCTTACCACTACTATGCAGATGCACAGCTCTTTCATTTAAACCTTGTGAACACACGGTCTCAGCTCATATCTTCGCCAAAGGAGAGTCATCTGCAGCTCAGCCTTGCAAAGACAGAGTTTCATGTAATCACTACAAACCCATCAGTTGACCACAACATCATTGTGCAACTGGGATTTACAACACTACCACCAACCAGGACAGCAAGGAACCTGGGGGTAATGTTTGATGACCAACTGAGCTTTTCCACCCATAGCTCCCGGTTCTGTCAATACTGAACTAGCTCCCTGTTAAACAATGTATAAATTTTAAAATCTTGCTAATTACTTATATAGCCTTGAATGGTTTAGCACCTCAGTACTTGAGCAAGCTCTTGTCACATTATAGTCCTTAATGTTTAATGTGTTCTCAAAACTCTGGCCTGTAATATACATAATACCTAGAATATCAAAATCAACTGCGGGCAGCAGATCCTTTTCTTATTTAGCGCCCAAACTCTGAGATCAATCTACCTAACATTGTTCGGAAGGCAGACACACACTGTCAGTTTAAATCAAGATTATCTCTTTAACGTAGCTTACGCATAACACACCAACACATTTCTAATATTCAAAACCGTTAAAGGATTGTTAGGCTGCATTAATTAGGTCAGCTGGAACCAGGAACACTTCCTATAACACCCAATAATACTTGTTACTTCATAAGAATAGTATTTACGCTAATATTAGTCTGTTTCATTCTTTTTCCAAGGTCACCGTAGCCACCCAGATGGTGGATCAGCAGCTAGAGATGACCCCTACAGCCCTCAATGTCAGTGGAGACCATGTCAACTAGATGAGCCCCAGAGACATGAGACCACATCCCCTAGACGGCCATTGGCACAAGACCACGGAACCAGATGATTCCTCTGCACAATCTGACTTTGCTGCAGCCTGGAATTAAAATGCTAGTTTCATCTGGCCAGAGGGGAACTGGCCCCCGACTGAGCCTGGTTTCTCCCATGTAATGTACATGTGTGCTTTAAGCTATGCATCTATGCATAAACCATCAACCATTAATAATTACTTTAACAAATAACACACATACTACTAGAGGTCCAACACCCTAGTCTTTCATATATACATGTATAGATTTTTTTGTAAATGTAGCATAATTATTCACTCAGTGTACACAAAGAAAAAACACACAAGACAGCTGTTTCGGAGGGGAATAATTCTTGGAATGGATCATGGAATTTTTCATATTTTTTCTTTTCATATTATTTCTTTTTCTTTTCTCTTTTTTTCTGTCTTGTTTGTTGCAAATCATTTTGTTTTAGGCCAATTGGAACTTAATCTTTTTTTTCTTTTTTATATTCCTCTTGCTCACCCCCATTCCAATATCTTTATTGATTAGCAAACATGCAGCTGTTAGAAATCCATTTTACAAACAAAGAACTGAAAAATACATCCATAGATTTTTCAATTTACAAACAGTAATAAAGTCAAAATCTATTTATGCTAAATGTATGACATTGTACTAATGTGGTGTAGTAAAACTGCTTTACAAATGATCAAAATCCATTCTTTAAATTCACACACAGTCCCGAGTCCTCCTACTAGACTCTTGTACAAAACCAACATTAAGAACTGCCAGGCCTTATATGAGTTACGGAGAAACTGAACCACTGTGGAGCTTGAGAACATATTGTACAATCGACTGGAAAGAGTGGGGCAAACAGGTATAATCACTGAATGTTTGGATTCAAACGGCATAGTAACGTGCTATTTAATGTCACATCGACAGCATATATAATAAAGTTTCAAAGTTTTACACTGGTCCTTCATTAAAAGGAACTATAAACTTATATCTTAATTGTTTTAGCAAAGTATGTAAATATGATTATTAAAAAAATATATATGCATACATACATATATTTCTTCTTTTCCAAATAAACACACGCATACAGATGCCAGCATGCCATTGGATAATATTTAAGGTTACAGAAACGGTACTTTTTTTGACCCATTTCTGGAGGACCAGGCTTTTGAAACGAGTGGAGTGTGAAAAATGAGAGAAAAAAAAAAAAATCTTCCAAGGAGGGTGCAATTATACAGGATTGCGTTTAAAAAAAAAACATGATGCTTAGTTTGTCATACTGTCACTTAAATAAGCCTCTAAGAGTCATGAATGTGATTCATTCAGCGATTCATTCATTCTAATGGCTAAAATAATGAAGAGAACAGTCATTACTACTGCAACCATTTACAAAATATACACAAAAAAGAAAAAAAAAAATACAAATCTCATAAAATGTCAGCGGCACACTGACGATTTAAGGCGTAAATGAAGTGTAAATCAATTCTGAATACATTCACAACACCTCTGTTCATAGTTTACCTCAATTAACAATAAGAATTTTCTCTGACCCTCATTCAAAGCTCTTTTTGGTTTTGAAACCACCTATAGACGTGAGAAATAAATATGAACAGTTGGACACACTGACCAAAATGAAGTATGCCACATATAGAGTCACATATATTTACAGGAAGTGGCACATTAATCTTGAGAAGAAGGAAAAATAATCCACCTGGGGATGCATATTGCCTAAACTTTAGAGAGCAGATACAAAAGTGTTTTGAAAGGGTTTGACATCATTAGGGCATATTGTTTCTTCACAAAGGAAAGAGATGCCTTTAATGGAAACAATGCCAAACGAGTGCGTCCATTGGGAGAATTTCTACCACAGGCCAAAGTGGCACAAAGTGCAGATGAAGTTTCATGCTAAATCATATGCTGAACTGGGAAAAAGGGCGAAACAATTTACGTATTTAAAAAAAAAAATAAAAATAAAAAAAAAAAAATTTCACAGTAGTCACAAATGTTGTGAGTTACTGATATCTGGTCATGCACAGTGAAACAAAATGTTTCCTAGTTGAAACATTTTGCATTCACTCTCAGCAAAAGTGAGAGTTTGATATATAACGCAGAGATTTCAGAGTGACAGAAACACTGCAAGTCCCCACAGATGTCTCACATTTTCTTATATTCTCCTGTATAGAGAATGCCGTTAGCCTATTCGTTTTCTCCACCTCTCAGAATACTGAAAACCGTCTTAAAAAAAAGACACTTTGTCTTATTCAATCAAATATACTTAAATTAGAATTCACAAACAAAAACTAAAAATGAGAGTCCTTGAACAAAAAGTGGTGCCGCTTCCCCCTTTCTCATCGCCTCCATGAGCGGCTCTCATATTCATCGTCTTCGTCATCATCTTCTTCCTCTTCCTCTGGAAGCAGAAAGGGGCTGACTGGCTCCTAGAAGTATGAGTAAAGACATTTAAGAAATTCATAACCGATTTTACTTGCACATTGAATACATAACACTGCTAATTATATATTTATGTGTAATCCAGTTGTCTAATTACCGTCATTACATGAATTCCTGCGGCGTTGACCTCTTCCTTTGACTCCTCCTCTTCTGGTTCAGTGGACACAGATGGAGTTTTAGGTTTGTACCATGAGATCTGTAGAATTCGACCTTTGAACTTCGCCCCTTGGTTTGCAGCCTGAAAAAAAAAAAAACACGATGATTTAGTGTCGACAAATTTAACTAATATCATACAATAAAGTTTAAATTTAAAATGAAAATAAGCCACTGTACGTTCTCCGCTTCACTTCGTGTTTTAAAGGTCATCACAACACTGGTAGCATCATGGTCACGAAGCTCCTCGATTTCGCCAAATTTCTATCAAAGACATATTGAAAGGTTGATGGGTTGATCATAAATTTGGTGATATACAAATAAAGATACAATCCCGCACTATTTAAACTCAAGTCTTACCACGAAATGCGGCATGAGCTCCTCCTTCTCTTCCTGTGTGAAGCCAATAATAGTGAGGGCTCGAGGTCTGTGGTCTACTACCATGTGATTGCCTCCTCCACGCCCTCTCAGGCTCCGCCCCCGGCCCCTCCCTCTCCCACGACTTGGTGCAGCTGGTGGCTTGCCACGCCCAGCCGGGATTAGTCCCAAACGCGTTGCCTATGTAAGGTGAAAATATTGACAAAGCTTATTAAAAAAAAAAAAATACATTTTAGCAACATAATAAAATAAACATTTTTGTATTAAAACATATTAAAAAAAAAAAAAAAATTCTAAAACAACTATACATGTATACACATATTAGGGTTTCAGCAGGTTTTGTCAAGGTAAATGTAAGACTTTTACAACACTTTTTAAGACTAAGAAAATGAAAGCAACGGTTCTTTTTGGTCACACCTGAAAAAAAAAAAAAAGTTATTTAGTATTTTAGTCTTGTTCTCCAAATGTAAATGTCTAAAGATGTATATATCTTTTACTTGAGAAGCAAAATTACATCAAATAAATTGTTCTATGAGAAACTGATAAATGAAGCAAGGTTAAATCCAGAAAATTTCAACTTAATTAAGAAAAATCAACTTAAAAAAGAAAAAAAAAAAAAATACCACATTGACAGGGGTTCATTTTGTTCAATATCTCACAAAATAAGACTTAATTTGTTAATTTTGCATCTCAAGTGATTGATTTCTGATTTAAGAATACTAAGGAGGATATTCATTTTTGCAATGAATGCAATGTTTAAAGCCATCACTTTATGAATTTAAGACTTTCTGCTTTGAATTTTTATGCCTTAAAGCAGGGGTGCTCAACCCTGTTCCTGGAGATCTACCTTCCTGCAGAGTTCAGCTCCAACCCTGATCAAAGACACCAAAACCAACCAATTAGGATCTGAAGGAGCACTTGATAATTACAGACAGGTGTGTTTGATCAGGGTTGGAGCTAAACTCTGCAGGATGGTAAATCTCCAGGAACAGGGCTGGGCACCCCTGCCTTAAATGGACAGTTTACCCAAAAATGAAAGGTACCTCATGAATTACTCGCCCTCAAGCCATAGAACCTTATAAATATTTTTGGATATTTTTCTTATACAAATGTATACACAGACCTACTCATTTTATATAATTACTATTGCTCACATTTGAAAAGAACAAGCAAGTCATCAAAATAATAAAAAAAAACAAAAAAACAATAGAAATATGGAAGTGGGAATGGTGTCGTAAGAGCTTCTAAACTTCCAGAAACTACTAGACTTTGAAACTTGCCTAACCTTTACCCTGACTGCGAATTAAAAAATGATAAGCCACGAAGTGACAAAAGCCACACCAAATGCTGGTCATTTCTCTTTCATGCCCTGACCGAACAGACTTTCAGCTAGTGTAGTTTCTTTCGTTCGCTCTCTTCCATTAATTGTCTCCCCTCCATCTTTCTCTCATTTCTTACACGGGAGCCGATAAAACTTTAATGGTACGAGAAGCATCAGCGTGTGGAGAGGGATGTGTGTTGTTTAGGGATGGCTCCTTGGGGTTTGGGGAAGTGCTCAGAGTTAAATGTGCAGGAGATGAAGTGTAATGACATGCATATTTCACACCAGCTAATTTAAGCCCAGTACCAGCCGTGACGCTCTGTTGTCTTGTTTTAGGAATGCTTACGTTAGGACTGAGAGTGAGACTATGTTTGGGTGAAATGGATTATGCTGGTTCTGGGTGTGTCATCACTGTCTTTTGTTTAGGGAAAAGAAAAGAAAATACACATCCTAGCAACTACAGGGCTCCAGACAAATGCTACAGATGGTGGCACCTGATTTGGAATTGCACATTTAAAGTTTATTTTAATTCACAAAAACATTAACATCTAATTTTTATAGGGTAAAATGTAAATATTCTGACTGGCTGAGTTAAGGCCCCATTGGTTTTCTATAGTATCATACATTTGTAGATCATGATAACCACAGGTAAAACCATACATGGTACCTCACTACCATGGTAAAAAGCATCTATATGGTTTCTATTGTTCTGTAAACTAGAAATGCACAAAACTTCTTTAACAACAAAAAATTATTACTCCTTTAGTATAATTAAATTGTATAATTAAATTATGGCGCAAAACAAGTCTAACGTTACTGGATACATTAAATATATGGTAAATGATGGTGATCTGTGAAATGAAAGCCTTCTGACTGGATTGTTGTGGCAAAATGTTTCTCCCGTTTCGGGGGTTTATTTCGGTGCCGACTCATCTGGCTTTAAACTGACAGAAATTTGTGGTTTGTGTTGGAGAACAACTTTTCATTGGATCTCAGAGCTGTTTAGTAATGGTTGCGTGATTAAGATCGGTCAGCAAGTGAATGCATTTGCTCTGAGCTTGGGCTGTGCTGTATTTTGGTCCAAGCTGATAACTGTTTTTTGTGGTCTGTTCTGTTGTCTTGATTTTGTCAAATTGGTAGTGGAACCAGTGTGATCTCCAACATAATGTAAACAAGGTTATGTTGAAAAAAGTTGCAAAAAAACAACCATTCAGTCACAGTCCAGAGGCCTTTAGATGGTCCACGTTTTATTAATCTGCTTCCTTGCTATCTAAGGAATAAACTAGTATAACATGGCCATAATTCAATTAAAGTGAGGAAAGAAATTAATAAGTCCTGTAATTTTTTTTTATGGTTAATTGTTTGTTAATGTAAATGATGTTGGTCGATCATGGGAATTTGTGTAAATTGACATTCCTACTTCAAATATAAAAGAATGAATGTGTATTTTGCATTAGGAAAATCTCTTTTTAAAAATGTTTTTTTTTTAAAGTCTCTTATGTTCATCAAAGCTGCATTTATTTGATCAAAAATGCTAAAAAAATAAAATAAATAAAACAATAAAAAAATGTTATTACAATACAAAATAATGTTTTTTTTTATTTTAATATACTTTAAAATATAATTTATTCCTGTGATGCAAAGCTGAATTTTCATCCGCTGTTACTCCAGTCTTAAGTGTCACATGATCCTTCATAAATTATTCTAATATGCTGATTTATTATTAGAATTATCAATTATTATTATTAGAAGTATCAATTCTTTTTATTAGGTTTCATTATGATAATAAATCAGCATATTAGAATGATTTTTGAAGGATCATGTGAAACTGAAGACTGGAGTAATGATTCAGAAAATTCAAATTTAATTACAGATATAATTTTAATTTTAATATATATATATTATTACAGAAACACATAGTTTTACATTGTAATAATATAATATTATATTACATTATAATACATAATATGACACTTTTTTCTGTATTTTTGATCAAATGAACAGTCTTAATGAGCATAAGACACATCTTTAAAAAACATTAAAAATCTTACTGATCCCAAACTTGTCCAATTTTTGACCAATTTTGAAGAAATGCATATATTTAGGTCAGTAACTTTTTTTTTTAAAAACATTTTTACTGTACAATTTGTCCTATGGAGTGACAGCAAAAAAATAAATAAATAAAAATATCAGATGTCACAGTGACACAAAGTTCCCCCTTACCTCCACCTGCAGCTGACCCAACCTCCTCTTCAGGTCTGTGGTGTCTTCTCCTGACGTCAGCTTCTTATGGAAGTCCAACTCTGCGTCAAGCAACTCTTTCTGTGCCTACAGATGAAATAATAGTACAGTAAGATCTTATAAACCAAAGGTGGCAATCTATGCATCTAAGATTCTAAAAAGTTATGACTATAATCAGTTCTCAAAGACTATGATCTGTGCTGTGCTACAAGCTCATTTTAGCAGTAACACTAAATATTTAGGAACTGCCTTACATCTGTTTTTGACTTTGTTTGTGTCGTGTTGGCAGCAGCTTGTGAGGTGGGGCTGATCTCATTCTTCAACTGAGAGATCTTTTCTGTCAGTTCTTTGAGAGTCTTCATGATGTTGGCTCTCTCCTCTGGCTTCATCCCTCTGTTCTTTTCCAGCCGGTTTATCAGCACCTGCAGAGCACATTTCAGGCTTAGTGTTTCATTAAACTGCATGTACAAAACATCTAGAACAACTCTATTATACACTTCTAGTAAATCACATTCATTCAACTAAAACTGAGATATTAAATAAAGTAAAATAAATAAAAATAACAAGATATTAAATCACACATGCATAACATTGCTGCAAGAATATGTATAGATATTTTGTATAATGTTTAGTAAAATGTTTAGTACTAGAAATAAATGCTTTGAAAATGAATCAAATTTGAGAAAAAAAAAAGAATATATAATATATACATTTTAAATAAAGAGCAGATAATGATCATTTTACATACAGTACACAGTAAATATGACATGAATATGACAGAACAACTGCAAAATATTGGCCTTATAACATTTGACTTCACAATTACTCTAGAATGTGGAAAATAGTAATTAAAGTAATAATAATAATAATAAAAAAGAAAAATTAGAAAAAAAAAAAAAAAATTGTAGGTGTGTCCAAGATTTTAGCTTTTTGTATCTAAATATATATTTTAGATATCCTTCATACCTTCTGACATTCAATCTGTTTTTCAAGCATTTCTTGTTTCTTCTTCCTCATGTCTTGCTGGAGTTTCAGCGCCTCCTGAAGGCCAGAGGTCAGAGGTCATGTTAGCTCACTCATAAGTACATTCCAGACTGTGCAATCTAAGCAGGTGGAACTGCTGCTATCGGCTTACAGAGGTGAGAAGGAGAAAGGAAATACTCACCTGCTTCTTTTTCAAAACCTCCTGAGCTTCCAGCGCTTTGGCCGTTTTTCCCAATGATTTTGATGCGGTTTTCAACACAGTGCGCGAGAACGGACCCTTCGGTAAACTTGCAGGTGGCGTCAAACCCTTGTTTAACAGAGAAATTAAAACAAGTATTGATTATAAACACATATTACTTGTGTAAATGTGTTAAAAAAAAAATAAAAAAAAAAAATCTATAAAATATGAATATGAACGTTTCAGAAAAAGCTCTCTTATACTCTTATGTTTCGTATTTTAATAAATCTAAAAAAAGTAATTTATTCCTGTGATGAAAATTTTTGGCATTATTAGCCCAGTCTTCAGTGTCACACGATCCTTCAGTATTCTGTTATGCTGATTTGCTGCTCAAGAAACATTTATTATGTTAAAAATATATTTTTGTGAAAATGATACACAACCATTTAAAAGTTTGGAATTGAAGGAAAAAGAAAATTAATATTTTTATTCAAAAAGGACGCAATACTTTGATCAAAATATTTATAATACTACAAAAAACTTATATTTCATATAAGATTTCTAGTTCTAGTTCATATGTTGTTCTTTTGATTCTTTGATTTCTAAATCAAACAATCCTGAAAAAAAACAAACAAAACAAAACAAAACAAAACAAAACAAAACAAAAAAAAAAATTAGTCATTATTAGTTTTTAACATTGATAAAAACAAAAAGTTCCTCTATATTAATTAAGCACCAGTAACAACTGATAATACAGCAAATAAGCATATTAGAATGATTTCTAAAGGATCATGTGACAGTGAAGACTAGTGTAATGATGCAAACATGCATGCTTTTTTTTTTTTTACCATTGAAGGTTCCTGGCTTGGGCTGGTAGGTTCAGTGCTGCCTGTGGTGCCCGTTGTGCCTGCGGCTCCTGTGGCAGTCTGCTGTTTAGGGAAGGTTTTATTCAGCACGTAAGATCCTGCGGTGTGCTGCTTATTAATGACCTGTGAACAAAATGAAATTCAGTCAAAGAATGTAAACAAAGTTTCACACATGTATGAACAGTCTTAAAACTGACACAAATGTTTTAACGGGGCCTCGGATTTAACAAAAACAGGGCTGGCCAGTAAGTCTCTGTTTACCAAGTATTAGAAAATCACCCCAATGAAACAGCATAGGAATATAATTTATTGCACATTCCGGTTTTCAACAGCATCACATTTCTGACAGACCTTGTGTGTTGTGGGATGTTGTTGTCCGGGATTTGTGCTCTGACTGGGTCCCTGTTCCTGTGTGTTGGATGTGGCCTCTCTATGCCAGTACACTCTGATGAAACGGTTATTCAGAACTGCTTCAGTGCTGGAAATGGCCCTCCGAGCCTCATCATTAGCAGTATATTGGATCAATGCTGCCTCTGGGTCGCCTCCAAACACCACCTGTGGAAATCACAATACGGGATGCAGTTTTACTTCAGAATCAACAGTTATGTGATCTGTATTTAAAAAAAAAAAAACCCACAATGACCACAATGACATACATAAAATTAAAAAGCAATTTTGTTGAGCAAGTTTAAGCAAAAATGTTTGCAGCTGATAATCAAATCTACACAGATTGCTTACCTGGATGTTGACTATCGTTCCAAACTTGCTGAAGTGCTCATTAAGTTTGGTGATGTTGTTGAGCTCCCGGGGGATTTTGCGGACCTCTAGTTTTGTGTTGACGTAATGGTTCTTTTTCGGGAAGGTGGGTTTATGCTGGTTATTAAAATTTTGCCTGTAAAACAGAAAAGACCCCAATTACACCTCAAAAACAGGACGTCCTCCCCCTGTATCATTACGGTTTTCTTTCAAGCTCCAGGATTTCATTATAGATTTTGTAAAACACACACTACAGTTCTAAAGTTTGAAATAATTTATTGAAATAATTGATTGAAATATATATATATATATATATATTAGATATAGATAGATAGATAGATATTTCTTTTGTAATGTTTTTGAGAAAAAAAGTCTCATATGCTCAAAAAACAACAACAGTTAAATTGTGAAATATTATTACAAATTAAAATAAATGTATATTTTTAATATATATTTAAAATGTAATCTATTCCTGTGATGGGAAAGCTGAATTTCACTTCTCCAGTCTTTAGTGTTACATGATCCTTCATATACATCATAATATACAGTACTGTGCAAAAGTTTTAGGCCACTAGTATTTTCACCAGCTAAAAAATGGTTTAAAGTAAGTTATTTCTATCTTTTGCTGTAGTGTGTCAGTAAAAAAAAAATTGGTTTACATTTCCAAACATTCTTTTTGCCATTAATTGTAATAATCTCAGGAGATTTTTGTTTGCACAAGCAGTCTGACAACAGCCAGTGCTCCACACTGAGATCTGATCTCACAATCATCCAGTCTGTCTCTGGAATGACACGAAGACACAGAACAAACTGAAACAGAGTAAATCCAGAAGAACTGTGGCAACGTCTCCAAGATGTCTCCTACCTGCAAAGCTACCTGAAAAATTTTGCGCAAGTGCACCTAGGCCAAAAGCTGCTGTGAACGCAAGGAATGGTCACACCAAATGTTGAATTCATTTAGTTAATAGAAGGTAATTGATAAAGAAAATCTATTTATGACAGCATCCTCATTTTACAGCATTTTTACACAAGTGCCTAAAACTTTTAACAGTGCTGTAGCTTTGCAGGTAGGTTTCTTGAAGCATCCTGGAGACTTTGTCACAGTTCTTCTGGATTTAGTCTGTCTGAGTTTGTTCTGTTTCTTCATGTCATTCCAGACAGACATCTCTGTGCAGAGCACTCGCTGTTGTCAGACTCCTTGTGCAAACAAAAATCTCACTGGATTATTACGATTAATGGCAAAATGAATGTTTGGAAATGTAATCATATTTCCTACTGACACACTACAGAAAAAGACCGACTTTAAACCATTTTTTAGCTGATGAAAATACTAGTGGCCTAAGACTTTTGCACAGTACTGTACATATTTAAAGAAATTAATACCTTCATTAGGCATGGACACATTGAACAAAAGTGACAGTAAAGACTTTTACAATGTTACTAAAGATTTAAAAAAAAATAAAAATGCTGTTCTTTTGAACTCTCCATTCAAAAAATGTATCTGTTTCCAAAAAAAAAAAAATAAATAAATAAATAGCAAAAACAATTTTTAAAATTGATAATATAACTATATTAATTAGAACTTATTTTTTTTCAGAAGGATCTTGTGACACTAAAGACTAAAATAAAGGTTGCTGAAATTTTGCTTTGCCATCATAACTATAAATAAATTTCAAAATACAGTATTTTATAAATTACAATAAATACATTTTAAAATACATTAAAACATTTATCTTAAATTGTAATACCATTTCAGAAATTTACAGTTTTTACAGAATTTTTGATTAAATTAATGTAGCTTTGGTGAGCACAAAAGACTTAAAATAAAAACAAGTAACTATTCCATCCTATATATATATATATAGCTGATATGATCTAAAACGGTTGCTTTAAAACAGTAACATATTTATAGAATTTATTTTATTATTTTTTTAAGCTAATCTCGGATCATTCATCACTCACTTTTCCATCCAGGGTTTTTTGGCCTGTGGTCCGTCTGTAGATGGCAGACATCTCTTCCTGTTCTCCTGCTCAGAGTTGTACCTCACCTCGCTGCTCGGCATATTCGTGACGGATGGCTCTGTCTGGATTACTATGTTAGCTGCTAAAAAAAACAAATAAACCAAAATTCAGTTACATGTTGCCATTATGAATCTGTTTAAAACTCTCATGCAATACACAAGCAAAACATTAATATGTGTGGAACTGATCTTTCACATCTGATACCTCGTGAGTTTTGTCCATCACCAGAAGTCAGGCCAATGAGATTGGGTCTCTGTGTCTGGATGCGAGGGATAAAATGGCGGTACTGAGCTCTGCCAGGCACGGTCAGTCCCGGAGACTCTGGATTATAGGCCTCAGGGTCATAGTTGTCTGTATGAGACACAAGACAGACATGTTAAACCACATGCACCGTATGCAGAGAAGAAAAATGAATAATAATAGACATGGGCAAAATGACATGAAGGTTAATTCCCTTTGGTTAATTAAAAATTGACCAAATGTCTTTGCAAGCACTCTCTCAATTTTATTTACTATTCAAAATGATTTTTCATAATATAAGCTCATTAGAGTAAAATGCAGCAACAGCACAACTACATGGTCAGAATCTGTTACTGCAGCCTTCAGAAAAAAAAAAAAACTGATATTGTTCTCAAAGCAAATTAAAACAAAACCAGAACCACCACCAACAGAAAGAGAAGAGGCTCATTCCCCCCCTGCTTTCTTTAAAGGACTACTTAAAATGTCAAGAGATACTGATCGTTTAAAGTTAAACCAAAAAAAAACAAAAACAGACAGTAAGCTCTAGAAGCACCACTGCTCAAACTGAGAACAGAAACGCGCAGTGGCTTACATTCAGATAGAGTGTACTGAGGGTGGAGAGAGGCAGAAGAGGAGGAAGAAGAGGAAGGAGGTGGTGGTGGAGGAGGAGGTGGTCCCACTCCAGGCAGGGCCAAAGGGGAAGAGGTGCTGGTTCTGGAGTGGGGTGGAGTATCAATCCCAGTAGCTGGGATTAGAGGTGGCCCTAAAACAAGACAAGAGCAAACTGAACCACACTCTCTACAGCTAACTTTATGGAAATCATTTCAAGTTCAATGCTGTTAATATGGTCATACACAAGATTTAGCATCTAAGACTTTGCTACATTTTAATAAATTCATAAAAAAAATAACGATTAACAAATGAATTTATTGTATTTTCCAGAATAAAACATTTTTTAAATCATCTGAAACTATATAGAATATACAGAAAACATGTATAGTGCAGTGCCTACATGTGCCATGCGGAAAAAAAAAAAGGTAAACTTCTGTAATGTACTTAAAGTGCTCTATTTTCACACACTAATTTTGTACTTAATAAACTAAAAATTATTACTTAAGAACATCTAAGTGTACTCAGATGTGCTATTTTTGAACACCAAAGATGTGAACTAAAATGTGCTTTTAACATATCTCTGTATTTAAAAAAAAAAAAAAAAAAAAGTTACCATTTGTAGTACACTTGAACCCACTAAATGTTGCTTAAAATGAAAGCAATTATAATTTTTTCTTTTATACAAATTCAAAGGATTTGTTGTAGAGTGAGGGAAACTAAAATACATGTAAATATGTGCACATTTGCATTCAGATGCAACTTATTTTCTGGAAAATATTGTGATGCCTAGTGTAAGATTTCAATGTCAACTCATAACCTAAATAAATAATACACACACATAGGAAAAATAGGATTTAAGATTTTTGTTAATTCATGAACATTCACAATACATTATATTTAAATTATTAATCATTAAAAATCTACCAAATGTGTTTGTAAGCAATTCTCAGAACTTTCTTTATCATTCAAAAATATGTATCACAACATTCATCCCCTAAGCTTTAAGGGAAAAAGTGTAAAATATGTCAGAATCTGTGACAAACTAAAACAAGTTCATAGCGTTTTTAATATTTGTAAATGTCTCATTTTTTACTTACTGGTATTTTAGATAATTTCTGACTAATTACAATAAAATGTGACTTACATACTGATGCAACTTATTTTTCTGGAAAATTAAATTCTCATACATGATGTTATAAGATTTTAATGTCAAGTGATAAACTTTAAAAAAAAAAATAAAATCTAAACTTAAAAAAAAAAAAAGTGATTAAGATGTTTGATGATTCATAAACATTAAATGTTTTTAATAAAACATGAATAAATCAATGCTTTCAATCAAGATTCTTACAATAAACACTGAATACTAAGTTTAACATTTAAAACTGATTAAAAACGTAATTTATTTAAATATATTAATTAAATAAACAATTAATAAATGATATAACAAATGAAAATCATTACATTCATCAGTGTTTCCCCTACCATTATATTTGGGGGGCGGCCCGCCCCCCCAACGGCAGCCGCCGCCCCCCTTTAAGGTCATCTAAACTTTATTTTCTATATAGCGCCAGATCACAACAGACGTCATTTAAGTTTACCTTTCCTATAGAACAGGTCTATACCTTGTTCTTTTATTTAAAAAACGAAATATCCTTATGTTATTTATCTTATTTACACAACGGCATGTCATTTCTGTCTCTAACGTTACGTGGTCACGCGTCTACAATTTCTCCTCCGCTAAAACGCGGACGGGATCGCGGAGTCCATTCATAAAAACAGAATTTACTCTATAGCGCGGGATGCCGCAGAATTCGTCAATTTTTGGTTTAATAATTCAAAAGTAGGTCTCTCACTTAATTCGAATCGCGATATAGACTAGTGTCTGTGAATATTAAAACGCAACAAGACGGTTTAAATATGATTCCTCCATGTTCCGCTTGGCTCTGTATGAATGAATGGCGGAGACGCGGCTTTGTTTACTACACAAATAATGAAGCACACGTGACTCGCGGTTATTTTCGGCCTCTGCCTCTCATTATATGACGACATAAACGCATGAACTTAATCTCCAGAACTGCTGTGAGAGTCACTTCATGTAAATTTTACCGTTTCATTTGAGAAAATTAGCATCATACCGTAGTATATACACAAAAACTAACCGGCAAACTGTCAAAATAAAAGTACGGTTTAACATGTAAGAGAAATGTTTTAGTCTTGTATTACTTTTGTACAGTATAATGTAGGTGTTTAAATATTCCTATTTCTGGCAAATTTAATTAAACCGTTAAATGCAGAAATTATAATAATAACAGAAATAACAGAAAAACTCTTGTTTGGCAACAAATAAAAAGGTTTAATTTAATTAATTTAATTTCATTAAAAATAAATATTTAATGCCTGTATTTGATTATCAGAAAATTAAAACACAAGAATTTCTGAAAAAAAAGAAAAGAAAAAGATTGTAGGGCCCTATTGTTCAAAATGTTGAAATTGAGATTTTTTTGCTTATTTTTTCACTGAAATAAATGTTTTTGTTATTACACAGAGAGTAATGTACCGTACCGTTTGTAACCCCAAACCTGGAATCCTAGGGGAATCACTGATTCATTTTTCCAAGATTTAAATTTCTATAAAAAAAATATATAATTAAAAATAAAAAAATAATTAAAATGATATAATAAAACAAACATATTGCTTAACTAATAATGAGAAAACAAAAATTAGCATAAATATTATACAATTATATAAATATAATTACATATAATTATATTATTTTATTTTTTTTTTTACTTAAATGAGGAAAAAGCTAGTCTAGCATGCTGAAATCAAAACGACACTTACCTGGCATGGGGTAGATGCCTGGAGGCGGCGGTTGTCCGTGGGGAGGAGGCAGCGGCATGGGCATGGGCATGCCAGGAGGAGGTTCTGTCATAGGCGGCATGGGCATCCGTGGCATGCCTGGTGGGGGTGGAAACGGAATCATGGTAGGAAGCGTGACGTCATCCACGATCAGAGGGTCATTACCGTGGTCAAACGGACAGAGATCGCCTCGTATACAAAATCCTTTCTCTGCCAACAAAAAGAAACACACATTAAAATCAGAATTTTTTTTAAAGCACTGTGATTTATACAAATCATCCTTGAGTTAGAACTGCTTGTCAAGGTGAATGAACTGCTGGTCATTCTTCTGTAGCGATTGCTACATGTAAACAGTGCTGTATGGATTGTCACGTCTCCTTCCTGTCAACATGCCAAATCACAGCTTCTTTAATAAGATCAGGGATAATCAAGCTAACCATCCATCCTTCAGTAATCCCTGTGGACGTTCTCATGCCACTCCCAGCAGTGTGAAAAATATCCTCGCTCCAGAAAGACAGGGTAGTAAATATAAACACTACCGCTTTAACGCCGCTCCCATAAGGCCATGCAGTGAGACTGCTACGCCACAGTCATTAGTAATGCTTTAGAAACAGACACCCCAAAGAGTAAAATGTATCCTTGGAGAACAACAAGACACATCAGTGTTTCTGATTAGACATTATTGGACTTCCAGTGGCTGCAAAATGTATATGTTGTATAAGTACTTAAACATCCAACTAACCCCTAACCCTAACTTCCATTTATGTAAGAAAGAAAAAAAGCAAGTTGTCAAGTTTAGCATGTTTTAAATAGCTTTTTGCCTTCATTTTGAACAGTGAATCAATCATTTTATTTCAAACCAAGCAAGCATGTTTTTGTATACTTTCTGGGTGTCACACATTAGTAGAACATGATTATTTAATTTGATGAACTATAAGTATCAAGTGTCTATTATTTTAGTGTCTTAACTTTCTGAAAAACATTTTGGTTGTTGTTGTTATAGAAAATTTAAACAATATACAATGCATTAGAAACAGTTTTGTTTAATATAATTTAAATACTATTTTATATAAAAATAAATTATAGGGAAAAAACCCATACCTATTTAGCTTTATTTTTATTTCAGTTTTGGTTTCAGTTATTTTAGCACTTAAACTTATTTCAGTTACTTGCCAAGGTATTTCATTTTAGCTTTTTCTTCAGTTACCAAAAACAAATTTTAAAAGTTTTAGGTAACAATGACAACACAGATTACAAAAAAGTCAATAGAAGCACCATAATCGCACCAAGCGTGAATTCCATCTTACCGTCGTAGTCTCTGCAGCGACGTTTAAGCGTGTTGCTCTTGTTGAACGTCTTGTTGTCTGTGTGGTTGGTGAAGTATGTGGACCAGCTCTCTGTAGTGCTGTCAGGCAGGTGAGCCGGCGCTACCACGGTTACGGCGTTGGGGATGGAGGGGCTCCCCGAGGAGGGGAACTGGTGCTGAGGAAGGGGCAGAGGGAGTAGGGGCGGAGGATGGGTCTGCTGGTGGTGTGGGTTACCCACGTGGGCAGAGGATGGGTTGTAAGGCTCTGCGTCCTTCCGCTCCTGCTCAAATTTGGATCTGTGCTCTGCTGAAATAAAGCACATTTAAAACAAAGATTATTTGTTAAATACTTGTTAGCAAAAATCTTTTTTCAGTTCTTTGATTAATACTGCAGTCAATGACAAATAAGAATAACACACACACACACACACAAAAAACTATTTAAAAATAGAGGTTCCAATTCTATTTCAAATTCCAAGTATTTATGTTAGTTTTTGTATTTTTGTTAGTTTCAAACTGAAAAACTATTGAAAACCTTATGTACTATTTTAAATAAAAACAAGTTTAATAAGTCACCATAACAATCAAGTATTTTTTGCTTGCTTACAATAATTTTCATATTCACCTTTACTTACATATTGGTCTTACAATAGTCCTTTTTTTAAAGTAGTAAAATATTAAAGTAAAAGGTATTTTCATCTTCAGAAAACAAATTAAGATTTTTTTATTTTTTTAAATTTTTTTAATGAAATCTGAGGATTTTCTAACCCTGCACAGACAGCAATGAAACTAAATTATGGTTGAACCGCTGATGTCACATGGAGTATTTTATTCATGTCCTTACTACCTTTCTGGGCCTTGAATGTGTCAGTTGCAATGCTGTCTATTCAGGGTCAGAAAGCTCTAGGATTTCATCAACAATATATTAATTTGTGTTCTGAAGATAAACAAAGGTCTTATGGGTTTGGAACAAAATGAGGGTGAGTACTTAATGACAGAAGTTTCTTTTTTTTTTTTTCTCCTCCATTTTGAACTAACTCTTTAAGTATAGGTAAAAGTAATGTGACAGAAGTGATTTGGGACGGTTCTCACCTCTTCTCTGATTGTGCTCTCTTTCTCGGCTCTTTCCACGGCTGCTACTGCGGCTACGACTCCTGCTTCGACTGTAGCTTCTCCCCCGTGAGCTTCCTCCTCTTCGCTCATGTCGGTCTCGATATGATTCTCCGCCTTTTCCATGACGGTCCAGTTCCCGCCGCTTACGGTCATCCCTCCTGCGGTCATCTCTAGCCCTTAGTTCAGACGTATAGATATTGTGCGTTACTGATGATTGTCTGAATTCAATATAAATTGGACAGCTTGACTGCCTTATGTCCAGTTTGAAAAGAATTTGGACACATATCTTGGAAGTACCATGAAACATACATGTATTTTAAAGAAATGAATACTTTCAAGGATGCATTACACTGAAAGGTGACAGTGAAGACTAATACATTGTTACAAATTATTTCTATTTCAAACGCTGCTCTTTTGAACTTCCTATTCATCAAAGAATCCTGAAAAAAATATATCATGGTTTCCATAACAATACTAAGAAGCACAACTGTTTTCAATATTGACAATAGTAAGAAATGTTTCTTGAGCAGCAAATCAGCATATTAGAATGATTTTTGAACAATTATGAGACACTAAACACTGGAGTAATGATGCTGAAAATTCAGCTTTGAATTAAAGGAATAAAAACCATTATGAAATTGTAAAAACATAAAACAACAACAACAAGTTACCTTTATATGAACACAAGGCAAGACCCAACACAAAAACTTCTGAAAACCAACCTTGATTCGTTGAAGTCTGAACGATTCCTTAATGGGCTTCTTCTTCTTCTGTTATCCCTATCGTCTTCAACATGACTAGTCTGAAAACACGTCAGTGTGTTAATATTAATACAATTTATTTATTTATACTAGGAATCTGTCATGACTATTGAGGGGTATAGTGCACTTTACACATCATATTGATTTTATTTTATGCTCTTTTAACAATACACATTGTTTTGCAGAAAATCTAATGCTAATGCTAATGTTTGCTAATGTTTATAATGTCACAACATCTTCATGTCTTATAGTTGCATCTAGCAGATCAGAGCTAGAAAATAAATACAGTTCACATTTTTCAGTGCTATAAACTACAGTTTATATCACTTTGTGCGATTATACTGTAAGAATGCAGATAAATTTGGATACACTTATGTACCCAATTTTATATATGGAGCTGTGTCATAATACGGTTTACATTTTGTAAAATCACAAACAATAATATATATTACACTGTTATTTTAATGACTAATTACCTCTTCCTTCTCCTCGAGCTTCTGCACTGGGACTTTAGTCTCTTCTTTAGCAGCTGGATTTCCCAAATAATTTTTGGTGGTTAGACTTTCAAAGAGTTTATCGACAAACCCTGTAGTCTCTGTGAAACGAACAGAACAATGAATCAATTCAGTACAAACACAAAGGCAAAGCACATAATAATCTTTTTACATCATTCATGCTTGACAAGAGATTAAACACAAAGGGCCTGAATTCCTTACAAGTCGCATACCTATGTGCACAGTATTTACAACAATTTCTAAATTTATGAACAGCTGTGTAAAGACTGATTATCAGTACCTTTCTGAAGGAAAACGTCCAACTGATCCGCACACAATGCTCTGAGTTCTTTCTCAGGTTTATCCTTCTTTACTAACGCCACAACGTAGTTTGCCAATGCAGATGGGTCAGCATCACATCTGTAAAAGATCTCAGGTTAATTTCATGTAAATTCACAAATGCAAAACACAAGAAGTCTCCTATCTCATCCAAAAGTCAAGTTTACCCAAGCAAGTCTTCTAAAACAACAACACAAAGCACAAGTTTTGTTTACTTGCAGCTTTACTAGTATGCACTGAAATCAAACACAAGTTGTCAGCTAGTGCAACAACCACCAAACACACTACTGACTTCAAAAATAAACTGTGTCTGCCTGCTGATCACTCATGCCAAGGCTTTAAAACTAAAATAACTTGTGCCCTGATCCTGTTTTGGCCCAGTCTATGAAAACTATCAGGCTGTTTTGATGACCACCCCACTCTGCCAGCAGACCCTCTTAGCTTAGCCTCCAGCTACATGGTTTCTAACAGGGAGGCGTGGTAGATTTTTTTTTAACAATATGACCTTATATAAGAACACAACATAACTGAACTGTCATTTAAACACCAAATGAAATGGAACGATATCTGTTCGTTGCGCGGTTAAGTGGTTTGAAACCCAGCTAAGCTGTTAGCATGTTAGCAGCGCCACTTAGCTCCACTGTTTCAAATGTCACTGTTCATCACTTACATGGGTTCAAGAAGTTTAGCCAGCCAGGATTTCAGAGCGTCAACATTGTCTATAATCATCCTGACGCGTAAGTGATTAATACTGATAAAAGGCTAGGTGTTTATACGCAACTCCTACTAGCATCGTCTAAAAACACACACTGGGCCTTCTGTAGTCACTAGCAAGTCGGGCGAGTTGCTGGAGGTTCTTGGCAACGTCATACCGCAACGTCACGACGCAACGACGGCAGCCAGTCACAGAGCTGCTTTAACGTGCTATTCTGCATACCATGGTTACCACAAATTCCTTACTTTTCATAATCGCTAGTAATGATTCTAAAACACTTCTCAGACCATACTCTCAAAGCAAAAAAAAAAAAATAATAATAATAATAAAAAAAAAAAAAAGTAACAATGCTTAATTTATTCTACAAATATTCAAAATGTCCCCTCCAACTGTTATATTATTATATTTCATTTATTTTATTTGATCTTTTTTGTTGTTTTACTCCTTTATCAATGTATACTTTAAGTTATTTATTTATTTATTTATTTTACACTAGAGTTAGCCTATTTAATATTGAATTGTTTATGTCATGTTTGGTGTTCGTAAAATTAAAAACAAACAAACAAACAAACAAACAAACAAACAAACAAACAAAAAACTACACACTTCAACAGCAGCAACAACAATAATTATACGGTAAATTAAAATTAAAAATTACAAAATCGCATTTTATTATTATTATTATTATTATTATTATTATCAATTATCATTTGGCTTGGATAGTTGTGCTATGACTTCTACAAGTGATCAGGTATAATATATCTGCCCCAGAAAAGCACACCGCGTTTCTTTTAACCGGGGGAAGCGTACTAAGGCCCTAAAAACTACATTACCCATAATACAAAGCTTCTTCCGGCGGCGACGTTTCCGTACGGTGTCATCAGCCAAGTGCAGCGTGGGTTTCTCTCTTCAACAAATCCTGCTGAAGTTGTAGCGAATACATCAGAATGACGGTAAATTTTATTTATTTTAAGCCGGTCTAATCGTTCACACTCTTTACTTCATGCGGTTTAGAGTACTGTCTACTTCTTGATCTCAAATACCAAAAAATTAAATAAACCGGTCCATTGAGGAGCATGGCTTTTCTTTAGCAGCTAGCATCGTGCAAATATGTCTCTTGTTCAGTTGCCCTTGTTTATTTTTGTTCTTTAAGTCCTGAACGAAAAGTAAGAGCAAGTGTCAATGCGATCTCAATAACGTTGTTACTTTTTTGCAAGTTGGATTAAGTTGTTGGCAGAGTAGTATAAAGAGAGTTGACAGCTGTCAATCAGAGGTGCTGATGTGCATCACTGCTGTTCTAATCTAGAACCATTTTGGTAGCTGGCAGTTTGTATAATATTCTATGACACTGAACCAAACAGTAGATGTATATTAAAATATTAAATTTTAAAATAATTAAAGTTTAAAAATAATGTAATGCACAAATATCTAATATACCCAATATGCAACAAACGTTGACTATTAATGATGCTCTGCTTAAGTTGTATAGATATATATGTTTATTTAAATATTTTTCATATGTAAGTTTAATGAACTGATCTTAATATTTTCGTCTGATGTTCAGGAACGCAAAGGAACAGCAAAACTTGACTTCTTGAGGAAGATTGAAAAGGAGGTTCAACAGAAATGGGAGCAGGACAAGGTTTTTGAGACTGATGCTCCAACCACCGTTGGGGAAGATAGGAAGTGAGTCTGTTTTTATGCATTTTCTAAAGTTTTCCAGATTATATTCATGACTAGTTATGCGTTCTTGTCTGTTTACCCAGTAAGAACAAGTACTTGGTTACGTTTCCTTACCCATACATGAATGGGAGACTTCACCTTGGACATACGTTCTGTCTGTCGAAGTGCGAGGTGAGTCAGAAATTGAATTAAAGAAGATATCAAAGACATCTTGTCATATAATTTATGATTAAATTATAATCTCCAATGTTCTGTAGTTTGCAGTGGGATACCAGCGGCTGAAAGGAAAGCATTGTCTTTTCCCATTTGGTCTTCACTGCACTGGAATGCCCATCAAAGTGAGTGGATTAAACTCCCAAAGTTCTGCACCTCAGACCTGCACACATTTGTAATCAACATAAATGCTTTATGTCTATGTCTAACAGGCATGTGCAGATAAGCTGAAGAGAGAGATGGAGCTGTATGGAAACCCACCCCAATTCCCAGAGGAAGGTGAAGAGGAGGAAGAGCAGAAGAAGACCACCGATGAGGTCATCATCAAGGATAAGGCAAAGGGCAAGAAGGTAAATGTGTGCTATGAGGAAATTGTAACTATTGTAAAAATTGTAAGCTAATTGTTATGTCATTGAATATCATTTGCAGAGCAAAGCTGTAGCAAAGTCTGGAGGCTCCAAGTTCCAGTGGGACATCATGAAGTCTCTGGGGCTGCGGGACGATGAAATTGTGAAGTTTGCTGAAGCTGAACATTGGCTGGATTATTTCCCTCCTCTTGCTGTAGAAGATCTGAAGAAAATGGGTCTAAAGGTAGTGAGAGTTCACCTAAACGGTTGTAATTCCACCTGTTACTTTGTATCTTGCCATTTAAAAACAACATGATTTGACATTTGTGTTTGTAAATGCAGTTTTTCTCTTTAATGTTGTAGGCTGACTGGCGTCGTTCCTTCATCACGACAGATGTAAACCCATTCTATGACTCTTTTGTGAGGTGGCAGTACATCACTCTGAAAGAGAGAAAAAAGATCAAGTTTGGGAAGAGGTATGGTAAAAAAAAAAAAATACCAGTAGTTATGACACTGAAGTTTTCTCATTTTCTGAGAATTTAAAAACCTTGGGAGAGAAAAGCAAAGTTTGTACACAGTACATGTTGTTATCAAAAATTACACCTAAAAATAACCGATCTATTTTTAGGTTGTAAAAGTAAAACCTTAAAGTAATCATGAGGAAACGTAAAAGTTTTCTCTAAAAATCTTTCCTGCAACATTATGGGAATGTTATTTTAGGTTTGTAAAATAAATCAAGAAGAACTTTCCTTGAACATTATTATTTGCTTCCAAAAAATAACCAGAAGGGAACCAAATACTACTGTTAGGTGAACATTCTCTCTTAGTTGTGCTGTAATTTATTTATTATTTATTTAGTTTAATTTATTGCAAGAATTTACAAACTTTTGAATTTTGAGTTACCTTTGAGTTACTAACTACTGAGTTTTTGTTTTCGTTAATATAACTGTTTTAAGAACTATTGGTCAATTAATTAATTATCAACCGGAGATTCCACCTTACTTATTGGTGTCTGCACAATTCCAGTTAACCTGTAGTTAATAAATGACTATTTTTAGAAAGACCACTTAAAACCTAGACATATCTAACTAAACATTGATAAAATAATAATTTTTAATCTTATTTTACCTTTAGCAGCTATAGTAATTTAAGAACTATGGTAACTTAGTAACTTTAGTAATTATTTTGTATTATGTATTTAATAATTTAACTTTATTTATTAAATTAGTTTTGTTATTTTTGCTCTTACAGATATACCATTTACTCTCCCAAAGATGGTCAGCCCTGCATGGATCATGACAGACAGACAGGCGAGGTGGGCACAAATTTTAATTCTTTTAGTGTTTTTTTTTTTTTTTTAATAATAATAATGCTACAAAAAATGGCTGGATGTGTGTCTCTAGTAACATTCTGTATCACAGGGAGTTGGTCCTCAAGAGTACACCCTGATTAAGATGAAGATTGTGGAGCCTTTTCCAGCAAAATTGAGGTACAATCATGTATCATGGCACACTAAAGAATGTCATGCTATGACCTTGGTACCAAGAACATGGTATTTGTAAGCCATTGAGTTTGAACTTTGTTTAACATTTTCTTTTTTTTTCCTAAATATTTTCAGTGGCCTTAAAGGCAAGAACATTTTTCTGGTGGCTGCGACTCTAAGGCCTGAAACCATGTTTGGTCAGACGAATTGCTGGATTCGGCCAGATATGAAGTACATTGTGTTTGAGACAGCCAGCGGTGACCTGTTCATCAGCACACAGCGGTCAGCCAGGAACATGTCCTACCAGGGCTTTACCAAGGAGAATGGAGTGGTTCCTGTGATCATGAACATCATGGGCCAGGTTTGTGTCTCTAAAACACAGTGCTTGTGTTTTGTGTCTAAAAAAAACATTATGACAGTATAAACTGAGTTAAATTAGGAAAATATTAGTTATGTAAGAGTAATAATGTTCTTTAAATACAAATAATATTATTATTATTATTTTATATTGATCATACTATAAGCAATTTTATTAAAGGGGTGGTTGACAGTCTAATTTTGAAGGCTTGATTGTGTTTATGGGGTGCACTGTAACGTGTTCATCCTTTGCATTATTTTTCACGTTTTGCCTTTATTCAACATCGCTTTTTCCATTCTCTTAAAATGGTCTGTTGTCTTTCTGGTTCTATGAAGCCCCTCCTTTAGAAATACGCAATGGGCTCAGATTGGTTAGCTGGCCTAGTGTGTTGTAATTCGCTAACTGCCTAGTGCATGTTGTCCAGAAACGCCACGGCCCTTAACATTACGGGTAGTTGCATGTGCTTCGTTGTATTGGTAACAATGCCATCAATATTGCTTCATCATTTTGAGCCTAAATCAGACCCAAAGTTATAAGTTTGTTATAACGATTTAAATATAATCGTTATAACAAATGATACTACACTCCTTAAAGGAATTATTTGATTACAAACTGCAAATCTACAATGATCGCTACTGACTGTATAGTACTGTTAGTTTTGTCTTTATAGAACGAGAGTAGCCAAATATCTGTCACCAGAACTACAAGCCCATTTTGAAGATTAACCATGGCTTTTTACAGTGGCCAAATCAAATACAGAACTATATTTAGTGTGCCCATAGCTAAACAAGCATAGTTTACACTCTAATCAAATAATAGTTTGCACTGATCACATAAACGCCAGCAAATACCAACATTCGAAGTTTTCTGGTGGGATTAAAAAGAAATTTGTAGGCATTTGACAGATAAGTCAAATTGGTATTTAGCTAACTGGGTAGCGGAGCCAGACAGCATTGCCCTTTGTTTTACGTCCTTGCTACAACATGCAATTAACAGGTAATATTAATGGAAAACACATAAACAAAGAATAAAACATGTTTGTGGCCCGTAAGCAACAACTTCTGGATGGGAACTGCTCCATCTTTCAGGACAAGCTTTTGGGTGAATCCAGTGTTGACAACAAATAATACTACCTACCAGATCATGCTACCATGCACTGTATTTTTAATATTGTAAGGTTATGTTTAGGGTAGAGGTAAGTGTAGGTGTTGATGCTGTTTAAATAGCAACATTACACACAAGCTAAAGTTCAAAAGGTAAAATCATAATCAGTGACCCTTGAATATTATGAGTTTTTGCGATGCGGAAAACGCAGACAGAATCGTGGAATCCAGTCATAAAAACAGAATTTACTGAATAATGTAGGTCATTACACTTAAATAAAACCACAATATGGATTAGTATCTGTAATTATTATGCAGCAAAAATACCATTTAAATGTGAATTCTGCATGTTCTGTGTGTCACTGTTTTAATGAATGGAGCAGACAAGCATTTTTGTTTACTACACACACTGAAGCGCGCGTGACGTTCGCAGTGATTTCAGCATTTGACCGTTCCATTTTAGGAAAACTAGCGTCATATCATATACACACAGAAATGTAAAGGTAGACACAGCAACCCATCAAAATAAAAATCCGGTTTAACTTGAAGACATTGTGCCAGAAATATATTACTACTACTACTACTAAAATGAAACAAACATTATTTTAGGGTATAATCACACAAAATTTCTTCCATGTTTTAATTTTAATAGTAAATTCCCCTTTGTTTGCAAAAAAAAAAAATTGCTTAATTTTCAATAATTAAAAGATAAATGAAATTAATGTTTTATGCCTTCATTTGATAACGAGAATATTTTAAATACACAACACAATTTCTGAGGGTAAAAAAAAAAAATTATAAGGCTATTTTAAGAATAAATTTAAATAAATTAAGTATGCATTCAAATAATTAGACATGCTAAAACACATAATTTGATAACAATAAAACATGGTGAGAAAAAATAAAACATTTCATAGGGCCCTAAACATGTCATTTTTGTTAAACCTTTATTTAATTGATGTGAAATTGTATACGTTTCATGATTTTAATTAATTAAACATGCTCTTTGATTAATAAAATTTAATTCACCATTAAAAAGCAGTTGAGAAAAATTAAAACAGAAAAAAACGGAATCCAGAAAAATTAAAACGGAAAAAAAGGAATTTGGAAAAAAAATAAAACGGAATTTGGGAAAAAAAAAAAACGGATTTCATAGGGCCCTAGGGGAGGTGAAATGTAACATATATTTTTTTTTAAATTCACTGATATATTATAAAATAATAGTAATTTTAGCTTGTTTTCTTTATTTAAACAACGAAAAAAATTTAACTACAAAAAATAATATATTTTTTATTATATAATTATCTCAGTAATTTTCAGTTAAATTGCACAGTTTCATTCACAAACTGAATCAAGTTTATGCACACTTTACAGTGAATCACGTTTATGCACACTGCTCCTTTACAGTCTCCCTCTCCCATTTTTCCAGGACATCCTCGGCTGTGCGTTGAGTGCCCCCCTCACCTCATACAAGACCATTTATGCCCTGCCAATGCTCACCATTAAAGAAGACAAAGGTACCTGATGCCAGCCCATAATATCGTTGCATATCGTCACATTACCCCTGTACAGACAAGATGCATTTCTCAACGAGCTGCAGGGCAATACCGTATGGTTTTAATAGCCAAAGTGAAAGCGGTGTTAGTCATTGCAGAGCACGGTGAAGCTAGGACAAATGGAATATGGAAATACCCATAATGGATGTTTCCCTAGGCTGCGCAGACTACATTACTCCAAACGCAAACTGCTCCTCACCTAATGTGATTCGTCACTTATTCTTTTTCTTATACCCTGGGCCCCTGTTTTCACCCTGAAAGGGCTGTCCCCAAATTGGTTTGTCAGAAATTTTAATATCGATCTCTTGTTGTTTGACTGTGAGGTGGAGCATTTAAAGTAAGATACTTTTTAACGGGAGTTTGCTGAAATCTAATTTGTCATCACAGGAACTGGAGTTGTCACCAGTGTTCCATCAGATGCGCCTGATGATATCGCCGCTCTGAGGGACATTAAAAAGAAACAGGTGTTGTATTTGTTTTATGGCATTTCATTTTCTTTTCTTGATTCGATTTTGTTTGGGTTCCTTCAGCGAGGGAAATTCCCAGAAAGATAACTGCATTTCAGATAAGATTAATGTATGTAATACAAAAATGCCTGAAAGTGTTTTTTTTTTTTCTTTTAGGCTTTGAGAGAGAAGTATGGAATTCAAGATCATATGGTTCTACCGTTTGAGCCGGTAAGAAGCATTTATAAAGACCCCATTTAAGACTCAAAAAAGAGAAAAGCTGGTGTCCCAGTGGTGGTTTAAGAGAGGCTGCATTTAATAATAAATAATATTTAAATGTAATATTAATATAAATATTAGCAATACATGTACAAAATATACTTTAAAACTATTATTAATCTATATCAAGTTTTACATTTAAATATATGATTAAATGTACATATCAAGGCTAGCAAAGATCTGAACTTCCTTACTTTTAAGTAGGGCTGCACAATTTAAGAAAAAAATATGTAAATATAATGTTATTTAATAATGTTTTTTTTTTTTTTTTCTGACTAATAAATAAAAAAAATGCATGCTTTAACAACAGCAGCATTAATATTAACAGTAGGCAAAATAAAATGACAAAGTCTAATGTTTTTAATTGGAGAACATAAATCAAAAGGGAGTCTATCAACTTTTGTATGCATGTAGCCTTTCATTTTATTTAAAAAAAATAATAATCAGCAATTAATTAATTCTTTAAAATTTGTTTTTAAAAGTTACTTTTTTTTTTTATTATACATTGTCTGGAAAGTAACAAATCAGTCAAGTCATTACATTAGAGTTTATTTTGAATCACATGTTGTTAGAATTATTAATGTTTTTTGTGGTCTAGAATAGATTATCAAACACTGGTTTCCATGCTATTTCCAGAAAGTGGCTGTAATTTATTTGTCTTTCTAACTGTGAAGTCTGGGTTTACAATGTGAACTACAGCATGAGTGATTGACAGCTTTATAAAAAAGGCCATTTGCCTTGCTGAGGCTGTCAGATTACTGTTATCATTATTAAGTTATTTTTCAAAACTTTCTAGATTCTGTTTGTCTAAAGTGGCTAGTGGTTTTTTATTCTACCAGGTGCCCATCATTGAGATTCCAGGATATGGGAACCTGTCGGCTCCTCTGGTCTGTGATGAACTAAAGATCCAAAGCCAGAATGACAGGGATAAACTGGCTGAGGCCAAAGAGAAGGTCTACCTCAAGGGCTTTTATGAGGGGGTAAGACCCGTATATTCATCATAAATTCATAAATTTCATCCCTAATACACAGTAGTACCATAGACGAATACATGTAAGGACATGGAAACATCTGAACAACTATACTGAACTTTGTTTTGCTAGATCATGTTAGTGGAAGGTTTCAAGGGACAGAAGGTCCAGGATGTTAAGAAACCCATACAGAAGATGATGGTGGAGAAGGTTGGTGGAGCATACTGTATGTTAACCCTGTAAAGCCTGACTTATGAAATATTCACTTTTTTTTTTAACAGTTTAGACAAAGTATAAAAAAAGTCAAAAAAAAATGCAAAATTATTCATTAGGTCCAAACTGAGCAGAAATATGCAATTTGGTGTAATTGCAGATTATGTACATGGCCAAAAAGAAAGATGAAATTCTGATCGCCTGCAATGTAAAGTACTGAGGTCTTTATAACAGTATAGCAGACTGTTACGAATAAAAAAAATATATCTAAATATATTTTAAATATAATTATATAAATATCACTAGAGATCAGTCAGTATTGATTGATTCTGATAATTTGTTTATTTATCTATCTGATAACTGACACGAAACTGATTTTTGTGTAATGTATTATTTCTGTTTTTGTTAAATTTAGTAAAATCTTTATGCTTTATTTACAGTAGTAAAAAAACAAAAAACAACTGCAGCAACAATATTAACAGTAGGAAAAATATATTGACAGAGTTTAGTGTAGGGCTGGGCGATTTGGCCAAAAAATTATCACAATAGTTTTTTTTCATATCAGTCGGTATCGATAATTATCACGATGAATGTACTAAAAATGCTGTAATTATATTCCATTACTTCTCCTTCAATACGTTTAATACATGTCTACATTTAATAAAATTCGACACAAATATACCCACATTTCTGACACAATACCACTGTGCAGTTAGTGCTACTACAGTAAATCTTTGGAAAATTATGGCAACGTTATGCAAAGTGTTTCTCCTTTTAGTCAGCGCTGTTTCATCTGGCTATAACCAGAGTCATTTAAACGCTTCACACTGGCGCTGTTTAATGATTGAGACTCATCAGCGACTTGAGTAAGTTCACGCGTGCCGCCGTTTGAACTTTAATCTGAGTGGATAAACGGTCCAAGTAGTTTGCTTTGACTAGCGCTCACATTATATTGAACATTTATCAAACTCTTGTTATTGTTTATCGAGGAAATTCATATCGCGTGATAATTATCGTTAGCGATTTATCACCCAGCTCTAGTTTTGTGTTTTCATTTGGAGAACATAAATAAGGGAGTCAACTTTTGCATAAGTGTAATAATTCATTATTATTCTTTAAAAAAGAATAATAATAATGATTAAGCATTGTCAGAAAAGTAACAAGCAAATCATTAAATCATTATTACAAGTTCATTTTAAATTGCATGTTATCAGAATTATTAATGTTCTCATGTACTTGAGCGGCATTGCATTATACTGAAGATAGCATATTAATTTCCACAGAAGTGTAAGTACGTAAATGATGTTTAATAGTGAAATAAATACTAAATGTTAGTTCAGTCTTACAAAACCGACATCCAGTTAACTAAAAGATAATGATGAAATATAGAAACAAAATATTGGTAAAACTATTTTCTGGTACATTATTAGTTGTCGCTCTCAATAATATCTTAGTGAGATGGTATTTAAACGCTACGTTTGTTTTGCTCAAAGCTCTGCAAATTTTATTGTGGACAACAAAACATATAGTTCAACGCAATACAATAATAATTAAAAAAATAAACATACTAATTAACATTCCTGTAAAGCCTGATCTATCATATTTGATGCAAGTATGGTAACAGTTTTTCTAAACTATTTTGTTTTGTATAATCAAGTAAACCTAAGTTGCTTAAGTCCAAGTGTTCATCTTAAAGAGGTTATCGGATGCCCATTTTCCACAAGTTGATATGATTCTTTAGGGTCTTAATGAAAAGTCTAGAATATACTTTGGTTAATTCTCAATGGTTGTGTAAAACAACACCCTTTTTACCGTGCCCAAATCAGCTCTTCAAAAATCATCTCATTCTGGTCGAGGCTGCTTTAAATGCAAATGAGCTCAGCTCGCCCCGCACCTCTCTTCTCTCTGTGGAGCGATGAGCCTGTTTACTTATTTAGCTGCTAAACTTGCTAACTAGCACATTATTAGCTGCTAAACTTGCTAACTAGTTCATTATTACATCCAGCAACACAACACTTCAATCGCTCAATCGGAGATATTCTTGTCTAACTTACATCCCTGCTCTGGCATTGAAACAAAGAGGATGGACTGTTACAGCTGATCTGAGGTAAAACGCTAATCAACTATCGTGGGAGCGGTGTCTGCCAACACACATTAATTATCAAACAACATGTAAAAGTGAACTTAGCATCCGATGACCCCTTTAAAATATTACTACAACAATATAAAGTTTTCTACATTTACTGTATGCAAAATTGCAAATCATTAAAGATTTCAGAAAGCTGAAGGTAGATGTTTTTAGAGTTATACTAAAAGGCCTTTTACTTACTAAAAAAAGTGTAATCAATCAGATGACAAAAAGCTTGTAGTAGATTGTGTAAAACAGGTTTTTCATCATGAGCCCTTAGAACTTTGTATATCATATGTGATACAGATATATGATTGAACATAAATTCCCAGCTCAAGATTTATATATATTTTTTTTTAAATGAAGTATGAAAACAGTCTAACCCTATTTTGATCATTTTTTTTTTTAGGGTGAGGCGATGATCTACATGGAGCCGGAGAAGCAGGTGTTATCTCGGTCTGCAGATGAATGTGTTGTGGCCTTGTGTGATCAATGGTCAGTGCAGAAAACTCTCAGATAGATTCAACATACTATTTTCTCTCTGAACGCATGATAACGTCCACTACTGTCTTGTAGTATATTCACTTCCTCTTCAATCAAATCATGCCCTATCCTTGTGATCTTTGGGGGGGTTTAGTCCTTTTTTGTCACAGTGACTTGCCTTGAGGCGTCCCTGATCGATTTGACTTGTCAGGCAGTGACTGGGCTCTTTATCTTTCAGGTATCTGGATTATGGCAATGAGGAATGGAAGAAACAAGCCATGGGCGTCCTGGAGGCTCTGGAGACGTAAGTCTCACACTTTGTGTCATTGGGAGATTGTAGTGGAAATTGTCAAGTTGCTGTGTGGCACTATTATTGGTGGAGAGGTCTGTGAATGTGTGAATACTTGCTCTCCAGGTTCTGTGACGAAACCAGGAAGAACTTTGAAGCAACATTGGATTGGCTTCAGGAGCATGCTTGTTCCAGAACCTATGGGTTGGGTAAGACCGGCTTATCTGTGTCACTAGCATTAACAAGTTTTGTTGCAACTTTTTTTCTGCAACACATAAATAATAGTTTGTAATAGTTAGGGAAACTGCGCAAAGTTTTCTTTGCACACATCCTTTTGAAATTACCTCAGATGGCCTCCTTTGTGTGAAGCTTATCTTAATCAAAGTCTTTTTGTAAGGACAAGGCTCATCTCTATTTCTTTTGTAATACTCTTATTCCTCGCTCCTCCCTTGCCCCCAAACCACTCAGCGATACCATCAGCAATTTTCGTTCTATTCCTTGGAGGGAACCTTTGATTTTGGAGTTCTTTTATGTGTTTGGTTCCCATAGGAACCCGGTTGCCATGGGATGAACAATGGCTCATTGAGTCCCTGTCGGACTCCACCATCTATATGGCTTACTACACCGTGGCACATCTTCTCCAGGGAGGAGTCCTCAATGGACAAGGACCCTCGCCACTGGGAATCAGGTATTGCTTTTCCAGAAAAACTAGGACAGTTAAAAAATGCAAAACGATGTGAATTATAGAATAAACAAGACAATATTTTATACCACATTTACATAATGCAAGGTTTTGAGCGCTAAACATGAGTTAAACAGGAAAACGAGGAAAGGTGGTTGATGGTCATTTGGAAATGTTCATTTGAAATTCAGAGTGCTTTTCATATTTTATGCAGATCATTCCCATTTTCCCCAGTTATTCAGCTGAACCCTTGACAATTTTGCCACCAGCATCGGGCAGGAAGTCACTGAATCACTTTAAAGATTAAATAAAGTGCTGCAGGAATGACAGTTTTTGTAGGCCAAAACACAGAATTTTGCATTTTAGCACTTCTGGATCCATTATCCTGAAAGCAATGTTTTTTTTTGAATGGCTTTTTGGTTAAATGCTTGAAATAACGTATATATATATAGTCCATTCTGAATTTGAATAAAAGTTTTATTTTTCATGCTGCCAACGGCCATATACCCTGTACAAGCAGCCAAGCTTTAGGAGTGGCATATATATCCCTCATCCTTCACATAAATGTGGGATTAATTTTGGAATGCCGGAAAAAATATAATTTGTCAAAATAGATGTTCATTAAGCAAATGCAGACTAATAGATTAAAAGTGCACTAAGTGATTTTTGCCAAATGATCTGAAAGCACCAAAACAAACAGACCCATACCCCAACAGGACCTCGCCCCTATTTTGATATCTCCGCCCCACACGTGCGTACGTAAACTTGGCATAACGGCGAACGCGGAAACAAGTGAAGATGAGACACGAGCATATTCAAACAAAAGCCAACACAGATAAGTTGAGTGAAACAATGCAAAATCAACATTACTCACCTACTGAAAAGAAACAATGCAACCTCTGTGTCCGATTCCACGCCTTCTCGCTCCTTGAGTTCTCTCCGCCTCTGGAAGGCTGCTCCGATATTTAAGCCAGTCCTACCTCTTGCCTGATCATAATTCTTTTTAACGTTTTGTTCCTCCGATGTGGGTATTTTTTTTTTTTTTTTTTGTAGAATTTCTCTCTAACTATAGTTAATCTGCTAATATCTGTCCTGTGCACTCAAATTGAGTGCTCTCTTCTCTCTGTCATTACAAGACACAACTCTTACAGCTGATTGGCTACAAGTGTGTTTTGCGACTCGGTCCAACACTGATAAAAAGTGTTTTTTCAAAAATAGCTTGGTGCACCTTTTAATAGAAAAACTTATATTATATTATATTATATTATATTACAGTCATGCGACTGTGCTGTGGTTCTTTTATGTGGTTGTTCTATGTAGCCTATGTAGCTTTTGTGCCAATTGTATCTTGCCTTTAAAATTCATAAACGTCTTGTTAATTTGTAAACAAAGCATATAATAATCATAATTTTTTGTTGCAATAATCCAGAGGGCTATAGAAAAATCCAAAATTAGCTTTTTTTTTTTTTTTTTTTTTTTTTTTGTTTGTTTGTTTTTGTTTTTTGTTTTTTGTAGAAAGTTCCAGTCTGATGCTAACTTATGGGTTGGCTTACAAAAATACTCACTAATAATCACTTTAGGACTCTATTTAGTCAAATATTTAAAAATACATTTTACATGTGAACTTTATTTATCAACCTATCTTAGTTTTGACAACATTAAATTTTTACTTTTTTATATTTAAAGAAGAAACTATATATTAATTGGGCATGCAGTTGGTTCAAACAATGGTGTAAAGCTATTCAAAACATCATTCAATGTAAATTGTGATAATCTTAATTAATAATCACAATTACAATTTCAAGGGAATAATAAACAGATATGATTTTTGTCATAACAACCCTACCCTACAACTTACGGTTTGCTCTGCACGATCAGTTTTACATGGAGATCGCTGATCCTCAGCCATTCTAACAATTACAATAGAGTTTACAAAAAAGTAAAATTTACATGTACCCAAATATCTTCTTGCATTTAACAACCCCACAGTGTTCAGATGATGAATCCATAGAATATATGCTATTAAATGAAATAGAATTTTTTGAGAATTAATAGGTAAAGTTTACATTAAATTGGTCAAATTTACTGTGAATCAAATTGAGAGCAAAAATGACATGATATTCCTGACCATCTCAGTATACTGCCACACATTCATAGTTACTTGAGTAAAAATAGTAATCCACAAAAAGTGATACAGAAAAACACATTTCCTCCCTTTAGACCAGAGCAAATGACGAGGGACGTGTGGGATTACATCTTCTTCAAAACAGCACCTCTTCCAAAGACGGACATCCCAAAGGAACACCTGCAGAAGCTCAGGAGGGAGTTTGAGTTCTGGTACCCTGTTGACGTGAGAGTATCAGGGAAAGACCTGGTGCCAAACCACCTCTCCTATTACCTCTACAATCATGTAGCCATGTGGTCCAATGACAGGTACATTGCGGTTTGCTTATTCATAAGATAATGTAGTTTACATTAGAAAAAGTAATGTATTGCAATGTAAAGTACTTTGTGTGTGTGTGTGTGTGTGTGTGTGTGTGTGTGTCTCAACTTCCCCTTTATTTCATTCCCCTTCATTGTTGTAATTCCTATAACATAACCATTGCTACTTATGTAAAGATGAAGTGCAATTTCTTTTTTATATTATCTGGGATGAAAAAGTAATATTATAGTACTAATATGGCTGTTTAATTTTAGTTTGCCACCCTGATAGAAATTTGCATTGCTACACATTTTCACGCTTTTTGTATTTATTTATTTATTTTTTTAATAGTGGCAAATGGCCAAAAGCAGTACGTGCCAATGGTCATCTTTTGCTAAACTCTGAAAAGGTGAGTTGATATTCCCCTTCTGTCTTTCATTTGAGGAAAACATACACTGAGTTTGCTATTATTTACTAACATTTTGATTTTGAACTTATTTAATATGATTAGTTTTTATTTTTATTTAAGTTTTAGCTATGTGTTTTTGTTGTTGTTTTAAACATTTTTGGCTTTAATCGTTTTTATTTCAGTTTTATTAATTTTAGTACTTAAACATTTTTTTTTTCCAGTTAGCTGTCAAGGCAACACTTCTAAATGACAATTTTTTTTAAATCATTTTTGTTTTATTTTTTTCAGTTGGCTTGCAATTAACAAAATAGTTGTAGTTTGTTATTCTGTGTTTATGAACACACATGTTGTGGATGGTCCTTTTCAGTCGTCTAATTAGGTGTTTATACCCACCAGATGTCCAAATCCACTGGCAACTTTCTCACTTTGAGTCAAGCCATTGCCAAGTTTTCAGCAGATGGTAAGTCCTCCATAAATACCGGCTCATTTGAAGGCCAAATACTTTACATGTGCTCCGGCTCCTACTGCAGCAGGAATAGGTTTAATCCTTATGCATGTAAAGTCTAACTTTTTTCCTTCAAAAGAGTATATACGTCTTTTTAAATGTGAAGTGTATGAACGTAAATACCATAAACCTCATTAAACTCATGCCAACTTGTTTCTGTCTCTCTGTCTGTGTTGTAGGTATGCGTTTGGCTCTGGCTGATGCAGGGGACACGGTGGAGGATGCAAACTTTGTCGAGGCCATGGCAGATGCAGGAATATTGCGTCTCTTTACATGGGTGGAATGGGTGAAAGAGATGATTGCCAATCAGAACAACCTGAGGACCGGACCAGCGGACACGTTTAATGACAGAGTATTTATTAGGTAACATAAAGTGCTGACAGAAGGTCTATTCACAAAACAGGCATTCATGTAAAATTAACTTATCTCCTTGCAGTAATATATTGAATATAAAATATTATAATGTGGTATAATAACAATAATAAAAGTGTACTGTTGAAGTAATAGATAAGTAAAGACAATAAAAAAGGGTTAGGTTCACTGCCATTCAAAGTTTAGGCTTCAGTAAGATTTTTTTTAAAGACATTGAAAATTGATATTTGAAGTAAATGCTGTTCTTTTAAACATTCCATTTATAAAAGAATCCTGAAAAAATGTATCAAGGTTTCTATAAAAATATGAACAGCAAATCAGCATATTAGAATGATTTCTGAAGGATCATGTGACACTAAAGATTTGAGTAATGATGCTGAAAATTCAACTTTGCCATCACTTGGAATACTTTGGAATAAATTACATTTTAAATTAATTAAAAAAAAAAAAAAAAAGAAATGTGTTGTAGTGTATGTATAGAATATTCATTAATTCAGTCCTAATTGTTTAGAATTTTTTGACTGAAAAATTAAGGCAGTTTTATTGTGTAAAGGGGTCTTTATTTTTTAATGAATTAATGATTATTTGTGTCTGTCTGCAGTGAAATGAATTCCAGCATCATTAAAACAGAGCAGCACTATGAGCGAATGATGTACAAGGAGGCGTTAAAGAGCGGCTTCTTTGAGTTCCAGGTAACATCTATTACATCCACCATCCTTCACAATAACATCTGTTGGCTTAATAAGCGTGAGTTGGAGACATACGGAACAATTATATATATATATATATATATATATATATATACGCTAGTAATATTAATAAAGAACAGCACATTTGTACACTTAAAGCAAATGCATGTAATTGTGTCATTTTGTGATATTTGTCAGAAAACTATAGCATATAACCTCTTGGTTTTTTTGAAGGCTGCCAAGGATAAATACAGGGAGCTGGCCATCGAAGGCATGCACAGGGATCTTGTGTTCCAGTTTATCGAGAACCAAACACTTCTGCTGGCTCCCATCTGCCCCCACCTGTGTGAACACACCTGGTCCCTGCTGGGGAAGGTGAGACCCCCTCTACGCTGAAGGATAGCTTTCCACTAAGGAATTGCCTGCTTACTCCTAAACCATAACATTTCACAACCAATCATACTATTGAGGAACTACAGTAAATGGCAGTCTCCACACATAAGAGAGTTCTTGATGTTCCATTTGTTTGTTTCAAAGGCACAAATCCGAAACAGTATGCAAAGGTTACAGTCGTGCAACAATGTCATACTTTTGACAATATTGTAAATTTGACATTCAGTTAATTGTTGTAAGAGGAATATTCCTAAATATTCCTAGTTTTTAATACTATTATTTTGGGGAAATGTATGCATTCATAAATATTTAGGATTCCACAAAATAAAGAGTTATGTTTAACATATTATGTTTAAAATTGTTTTAATTAATGCAATAGAAGATTGCAATGTTATAAACAGCTGGCTGACTATACATTATCCCTTATTTGATTTCAACAATATTTTGAAATTCAGTAGAAACACAAATTAAACAAATCTTTAATGGAGCGGCACAGTTAACACTTTCTTTATTTTCTCTTCATACAGAGCAGTTCCATAATGAAGGCTTGCTGGCCTACAGCCGGTCCGGTTGATGAGATCTTGATTCGCTCCTCACAGTATCTGATGGACACTGCGCATGACCTCCGCCTTCGTCTGAAAGCTTACACACAACCGCCCAAGGGCAAGGTATGGACTGACCACACTTTTAGGAATTTTGAAGTCTAAATTTAATCGGCAGAGCAAAAACCCAGTCAAAAAAACATTTGCTTCAGGAAGCTGGAACTAAAAGTGCTAACTTGTTTCCTGGTTTAGGCCTACAAAAAAATCATCCCTGCCTCACTCTATTAGAAATGTAAACCACAAACCACTATACAATATGACCACAGTGCAATAAGTGAGTGTTTGTGTGTGTGTGTGTGTGTATATATATATATATATATATATATATATATATATATATATATATAATAATATTTTTATTTATTTATTTATTTATTTATTTTTCTTAGTGTTTGATATGTTTTTTTCTTTCTTATTTTGTCTTTACATTTAAAAAAGTGTTTAAAAGTTTAATTTAAAAGTCTCTGTGTTCTTTAAGGAGTAGTTCACCCAAAAATGAAAATTACTGCATGATTTACTCACCCTCAAGCCATACTAGGTGTATATGACTTTCTTCCTTCGGACGAATACAATCGGAGTTAAATTAAAAAATAGTGTGACTCTTACAACCTTTGTAATACCAGTAAGAAAGAAGTTCAAAGTGCATCCATGCATCCATCATAAAAAGTGCTCCACATGGAGTGAATCGATGCGTTTTTGTAAGAAAAATATCCATCTTTAAAACTAGCGAATGACGTAGGACGTAGTTGGAACACCGTTCACAACTTAGGAGTACAAAATCAGGATTTGTAAAGAAAAATGTTGGAGGATTTTGATATAAGCCGAGAGGAGATTGGTTTTCTTTTGCTGTAAACAAAACGTGGTTCTCACAAAACTAAAATATTCTCACCGGAGCTTATGCTACGCCTCCATCCGGTGTCATCCACCAGAATGGCACTTTCTCGTGGATGCGCATATGACAGTTAGCGGAAGTTAGAGATTACGGTTTATAAAGTTTTAAATATGGATATTTTTCTTACACAATCATATTGATTTGCCTTAGAAGGCCTTTATTAACCCCCAAAGCTGGAGCCCTTTAATGATGTATGATGCTGTTTTTTTTGGCCACCCATATACCACCTATTCACTGCCATTATAAAGCTTGAAAGAGCCAGGACATTTTTTTTTTTTATATATAACTCCAGTTGTATTAGTCTGAAAGAAGAAAGTCATGTAGACCTAGGATTGCTTAAGGGTGAGTAAATCATTAATTTGTGGGTGAACTGTCGCCTTAAGATCTCCTGGGCCATGCAGAGTAAAATGTACATAACAACAGAGTAAAACTACCCCTGTGGTGTTCATGGGATCCTTACCAAATTCACATGTAACACAGCAGCTTGTCAACAAGTTGACAGTGAGAAAACCAGGCAGGAAATTAAACTGTTTTGGCAAAGCTTTGCATATTACACTGAAACTCGGTATGTTTCCTTAAGGCTATGACAAACCAAGCCGACATCAAAGAACTAGCAGTGATGAAATCAGACTGTTGTCTCCTCAAGTCGTCTTTGTCTGGGCCAAAAAGTTGTACTTCAATCAACAAATCCACAGGCCAATGGCAATTAGCACTGTTAGAAGTTTGCACAGGCTTTAAATTGAAGCACGAAACGGACCCGCACCTGAGATCATCTGACCTGACCGCCACTGTTAAATTTAGAGCCCAAACCCGAAATTGGTTTTCACAACAAATAGCCAAACTTTTTTAAATATGCTGTATTGCACAGTTACATTCAACGGTCTGTAAACAAATACAAATAAACAGTTTCTTCAAGGCTCACGGCCAGTCAACACATAAGGCAAAACAAACAATTACCAGTTATGGAATTTTACGAACAACAGGTGCAATGGTCACATACATTCCGCCAAGTTTTTTAATGGTTGTAATGACAAGAGTCAATAGTTCACTTCCAGAACAAAAATTTTAAGATAGTGTACTCACCCCCTTGTCATCCAAGATGTTCATGTCTTTCTTTCTTCAGTCGTAAAGAAATTGTTTTTTGAGGAAAACATTTCAGAATTTCTCTCCATGTAATGGACGTCTATGGTGCCCCCAATTTTTTACTTCCAAAATTCAGTTTAGATGCAGCTTCAGAGGGCTCTAAACAATCCCAGCTGAGTAAGAAGGGTCTTATCTAGCGAAACGAGTTTGGTTATTCTCTGAAAAATTACAATTGCAATGCACAGAAGGTCAAACACCCTTTACAAAAAAAGGTAAAATAGTGATGTAGGACAATTTTGAAGATTCGGAACACAGAGTTCACGCAGAGCTAGACAAAATGAGCGCTTGGGGTTAAAACGTATATAAATATATATATTAGAAAATAACCGATCGTTTTGCTAGATAAGACCTTTGACTGGGATTGTTTAGACCCCTTTGAAGCTGCATTTAAACTGCATTTAGTAGATGGTAGTACTTACACCACCTACAATGTGACCAAGGCTCACCCCAATTAGCCTGACGGGGACGCTACAGCGATCAAAAGTACGAAATCACTCATAAATCCTAAGCAGTCAGTTGCAGGCTCAAGTGTCTTATGTCGTTGGAATATTTGACTTGCGGTGGACAAAACGTGTCTCAGATTCGTCTGGCAAAAACTGGGAAAAAACAACTTTTGCAAACCAGCCCTAGGTTTTTTGCTCAATCAGAACCAAAACAGTGCAGAAAGATTCTTTGCAGAGTGAATATCAATAATTATCAAAAAAAAGTTGAACTTTCAACTCACTGCCTCAAAGGGGCGCCAAAACATTTGCAAGTGGTGGGGCCACTTTTAGTAAAATGCTTATAGACAGAATGAGATCTCTCCACCAAACATAAAAATGTCTATAACTGCGTAACCATTTGTCCTATCAACATGAAAATCGGTATGCATGGTCTTGGTCGCATATCTCAAAAAACATGGCCGCCATTGGCCGACAAAGATTGAGCACCTGTTACAACTTTGCCTCTAGAACAAGGTTATAAGTTAACAGGTTTTTCGCTCAGTCTGGAGAAGAAAAAAAAAAAAAAACACTGCAGTACAGTTCTCTAAGCCAGGGGTCACTAGACCTGGTCCTGGAGGGTCGGTGTCCTGGCAGAGTTTAGCTCCAACCTTAATCAAACACACCTGAACCAGCTAATCAAGGTCTTACTAGGTATACTTGAAACTTCCAGGCAGGTGTGTTGAGGAAAGATGGAGGTAAACTCTGGAGGACACCGGCCCTCCAGGAACAAGTTTGGTGAATAATTTTCCAAAAAAAAAGTTAAAATTTACCCTTTGGGAAGCTATAACAGGGTCATTTAGAAAAGAGGTCTGTCCAAATTTCCCAAAATAAATATAAAGCCTACAAAATCTACTGAGCACATGCAGCAGGTGATTCTTAACAAGCATGTAACGTTTTAAGGGGATTGGACCACAGCTGGTGCTATAACAGTCATAAATGTTAAGAAACATAATATTTCTATGGTAAATTACCTGGATTTGCCAAAAATGTTTTTTTTAATCATTGATTTTATGGTTACAGGTTTGCTAAATAGTGTCTTTTTCAAATGTGCTTAAATGCCTTAAAGCGCCTGAACCTTGGTAATCGCTGCCTGCAGCTGTACTTGTAGTAATTATTATAATAATATACGATTTTAACAATACTAACATTTTTTCTCTATGGCGAGAACTCACTAAAC